>QEPC01003915.1:1703541-1731492 GCA_003113815.1 Sphenodon punctatus | reverse complement strand
GTTCGGTGTGTTCACCATTTTGGTGTTCGGTGTTCATGTCCGTTTGGTGCGTTCGTGTTCGTGTTCGTGTTCGGTTGTCCGAACAGGCCGAGTTCGGGCCGAACACCGAACTACCGAACCGTGTTCGCCCATCCCTACTGCAGCCAGCCTGCAACAGCCATTTCAGAGGGTGCATGGGCATCTGCAACATAGTTTGACAAGGAGTGTGGATCTAAAAAGTTAGAGAGCCACTGACCTAGCTATGAATTCTGTAGTGGTGTCAGCTGTATTTATTAAAAGTATCTAATTATTTCCCATGCCTTTTAGCATAGAGTCTAAAGACTCTGATCCCATCACAGTTGATGCTGGGACAACACCAATGAAGACAATTGGTAAAGACCAAACGTGACAGTAAAGCGCTCTGGCCCATAGGCCACTGTCACGTTTGTTACCAGGCCACCAGATATTTTCCCAGACTGACCCCAAGCATGTTGGCAGCTAGCCCAGACTCTCACCTCAGCAAATGGCCAAAGTCACAGGCCGAGCTAGTGCCAGCCCAATTGGGGCAAAGCAGGCTAGAACATGTTCGTGCGTCTGTTCCCACTGGCCCAGTGTCATAAGGAGATACTGGGCTACATGTAGACTACAGGTCTAACAAATATGTAAAGGTAAAGGTTAAACATGTACGTTATGTGAAAGCTGAGACACATAGACCACTGAGTTACAAATGGATCTCTTCCTGTGGACGTGACTGAAAGCACAGAGTTACCTGGCAGGAAAATCAAACAAAGGACCCTGGAAAGGTACTTAAGGGGGGAGACAAGACAAAGGTCAATATCTCTCTCAGTTGGTTGAGATCAACTTGTTCAGCTTCATCTGCATCATCATATCCTACCCGCCAGAGAAGGGCTGCACCAAAGGAACTATGAAGTAAGGCCTTTTGGATACTAAGACTGGTACCCGGCCAAGTTTTCCATCGCTGGCTGTGACATGAACTGAAATACCCTTTGACCTGGATTAGGGTAAGCCTAAATCAGGAGAATCCACGTACAGATAGGAATGTGTTATTGGTTATGTTATTTTGATTTCTGCACTCTTGAGTATAATCTTGTACTGCATGCTTATATTCATGATTTATTCATTAAACTTCTTTTAACTGAACTTCATATGGTCCAGTGGAATTGCTAATCCTAACATTGGCAGGACACAGTTTGGGGTTAATTCTGTGTTTACAAACACAGATGAACCTAGAGAGAAAGAGTCTGTGCTGGGAAACTCTGTGGCTGAAAAGGTGACAAGAAGGTTCACCCGTTGCAGGCTGAATCAGTTCTAGAGAGAGAGCTGATCCAGTGAGAGCTGCAAGCCAGGGAAACTGAGTCATGACAGCCTAGAGTGGGGTAGTGAGCCCCCCAATCCCATGACACCCAGAATGGGTCCACCATGGCTACCCATCATGGTTGGGGGCAGGAGTTTGGCTGCAGCTTAGAGGTAGAGCTGAGCAGATGCACATTCATGCATCTCCCCGCTCTCACTCCCCCCCAAGTTCCAGCTACATGAACCGTTGTTCCAGAGTCCAATCCAGTCTGGACTGTATCTGCAGCAGCTTCCTGGCCCAAGCTGGGTTGGGTCTCTGCCACAGGCGTAGTCACTTCTGGTTTTACCCAATGTCCCTACCTTGGTGATCTTCCAATCCACAGAGAGACTATAAATGGGCCAGAAATATGGTGCAGTGTAACTTACACCTATGGCATTCGGTGTCTGCATAAAGAGGAACATAACTTCTGAGTAGGGTCTCACTGGGCAGGAGCTTGTGAGATACAGTGTATGGGAGGCCTCTTGATATTCCAGCCTCCTGTTACGTACTTGCCCTGTTGCACACTCCACTTCCATCCTCTTAGCATTCACAGGCAATTACACTCATTTTGGAACACCACCTGTATGCCAGATTGATATGAGTCACAATGCTTTACCAACCACATTGGTTTTCCAGTCACAAAAATGGCTGCATTTTGGCAGCAGTATGATTTCAATATCAGTGGTTACAGAACAGTGGTTCACAGGGAGGAAATGGTAAGCGGTCAGCAGCTGCTTCATGGAACTAGTTGAGAACACAGGAAAGCATGCCTTGGTTTACTTTGTGCTGGTGCCACAGCCGTCTCCATGGGAGGAGAGAGACCAGGGTTGGATCCTTCTGAGTAGGTGCTGGCCCCACCATCCCCCGAGAGATGGCTACAGCATTGGTGGGGACCAAAGCCACTCAGCCATGGCCAGCACGCAATCAGCATGTGCCACCCCACAACCACGAGTCTAAGAGACATTTGGGGGGGGGGGGGGGTTGACAGTGGTCCATTGGCACAAAGAGTTTGGGCATCCCTTCTATATATTATAACATGTAAATATACCTTCAGTTACACCCATGCAAATGGCTTGGTTTAATCAGGGGACATGGATGTAACTGAGACCAGAATCTGTCAGTCATTCAGACAAGCACTTTGAGATGTGTTGTCAGCACTGTATAAACGGGAGGCATTGCTGCAGACTCATCCACTTCATTCAATCACTGCTTCATTTGTTCCTCCATTTAATTTGATCAAAAACCTCTGGAACCAAATCATTCCTATTTTAAAAATAACACAGTTTCCACCCTTTATTTTGATCAATTCTGATGGCTTTAGGCAGGTAGTATTGGATAATTCAATCACAGGCTGGAGAAAGCTGACATTTAATTAATAAGGAAGCAAAAAAAAAGATTTGTTTTTTAATTATTATTTTTTTTAAAAGAGACAAGAATAAAAGAGCCCAGGAGATATGTCCTTGTGAAAACTAGGGTCTCATCCATACTGGGAAACACTGTGAGAGATGAAAACAAAGTAGTTCAGATGGTCTCTTTTACTGGACCAATTTCTGTTGAAGAGTGTTTGCACTTTCAAGCTATACTGGACTCTTCCTCAGGCTGGTGACAAGTCAAAATTATGGTGTAAGGTACATATGAAACAAACAGGTGTTTTCATATTCATTAATATTAGTCACATTTTCACATGGTTCACTGCACATCCAAATAATTATTCACTATGGAAACGATATCCATATATCCATTTATTGGGTTATTTCAGTGCAGTTATTTTGGTCTCTTTGGTATTTCGGCTATTTTATTTCAGCACTATTAGCGTTATTTCACTGTTTACTGCATGACAGTGACACAACGAAGGAACCAGAATACTGAAGGGGCCAAAAAAACAAACTAAAACAATTGTGGTTCCTTCCTTCTGTGTAGTCAGAACCAAAGTGGGCGAGACTGTCGACTATGTTACTCACTGCAGATATTCATTTCAGGTCTAGCTTCAGGGGAAAGTAATTCCCTGGCATGGCAATGGCACAGTTCAGGCTTCTCTGCAAGGCAAAAACAAACCCAGCTTTGCCCCTCCTGTTGTTATTAAGTCCCCCAATCTGGACTGAAATCCACAAACCACTTACTCCAGAGCAGCCCCTATCGGCTTCAATGGGGTTACTCCAAAGTAAGTGGCTTGTGGATTGCAGTCTTGGTGTTTCGTGTGGTGATATGGGGATGGGAGAAGTGTTGTGAGACAGTGTGGCCAGGTTGGGAGGGCATGGAACTGAGAGAGCTTAGGATGCGTTCCTGGCTGTGCCACTGACTGGTTATGTGGCCTTGGGCGACAAGTCTGTTTTCTACCATTGCTTTGTCCAAGTGGGACCAGCCACCCCATTGGACAAGTCCAGGAAGGCAGCATGCAGCAACACTTGCAGTGCCAGACTTGGGGGGAATTGGGACTCCTGTTATTGATGGGTTCTGCCCCTCAACCCCTTTGGTCATTTTGGTTTGCAATCTTGGAATGCTTCTGGACCCCTTGCTGTGCCTAGATAATCAGGTTGCAGCGGTGGCCAGGAGCGCTTTTCACCAACTTCATCTGGTGAGGAGGCTGCGACCTTTTCTCTCTGATTCGGACCTGGCCACTGTCATCCTTGCTTTCATCACCTCGAGGCTAGATTACTGCAATGTGCTCTACGTGGGCTGCCCTTGATGACTCTTCGGAAGCTGTAGCTGGTGAAGAATGCGGTGGCCCAGCTCCTTTCAGAGATGGGTCGCCTGTCGGGAGCATATTACACCGGCGCTCCAGAGTCTGCACTGGCTCCCTATAGCTTTCCGGGCACAATTCAAGGTGCTGGTTTTGACCTTTAAAGCCAGTAGTATAAAGCCCTAAATGGCCTGGGCCCCATATATCTAGAAGATCTCTTTTCCTACCATTGTCCTAACGTCGGACAGGGGTTCCCTCCCGTGGGTTCTTGACCATACAGGGAGGGCACTCAGGGGCGTTCTCGGTTGCCACCCCACTGTTGTGGAACTCCCTCCCCCTGGCGTATGGGCCTGAGCATCTTTCGGGATGGTGTAAAAACTTTCTTTTTAGTAAAGCATTTGGCGGGTGGGGATAGGGATTAGGTGGGTGTTTGTTGGGCAGTTGCGATTGGAGTGGGTAGGGTTTTTTGCTTACTTGTATTTTAATGTTTTATGTTTTTGTAAGCCGCCCTGAGTCTTCGAGATGGGAGGGGTAAAAATGTTAATAAAATTAAATAACAGTTATGGGATACCCTCTGCACGGCCCTAGAAGTGGTCATGTTTGGGACCCTGCTGAGAGAGGGTGGGGGCCCAGAAACTTGTCCTGGTGAAAACGGGGGCCCCTGGAAGTAGGGAAAATAGCAGGGGCCAGGATCACCCTGTAGACATTGGAGACAGCTGGGCTTAGAGGCATGGGTGTAAATGGGGGAAGAGGGTAGATTGAGGAAAATGTCACTCCCCCAAAATTTGGGCTGGAGGGGGCAGTTCTCACCTTACTTTTGCTCATTCCCTGCAGGGCTGAAATTAAGGAGTGGTTATCTTCTGCACCCTGATGTGAGAAGGGGTCCCCTCCACCACCATCACCGCTCCCTCCATTTTACATCCCTACTTCTGAGTATCTTCAAATGCCTGTTTTTAACAGCCCCTTAAGTCATGGCATTTTTTTTTTAACCGTGTAGGTTATAAACCACTGAAGCAGATTGCCAGGGGAGGTGATAAATCCTCCATCACCAGGAGTCTGTAAATCAAGTCTGGGTGTCTTTCTAAAACAATATGCTCTAACTTAAGATCAGATTGATGTGGCCCTGAGGCAGGAATGGCTGGCTGGGAGCCCATGGCCTGTAGAGGGAGGTCAGCCCAGAGAATCCAAACCGCTCCTTCTCACCTTTGCAGAGCTCAAGTTGGTGACCAGGTCTATGAATCAAGCCATCCAGCTCCTAATGTTCTGACTGATATATACTATGCCAGTACCTAGGGGCCTTGACTGAGATCAGGGTCTCACCCTGCTGGACCGGGGGTACTTTAGATATGCAACATCAGAGACAGTTCCTGCCATAAACAGTCAGCAGTCCAAAGCAGAGATCCCCCAAACTGGATTGGGACCCCAAGTGGGGCAACAACCTCTGTGGATGGGGACATGATCCCAATTGATATTTCATAGACTTTGCATGTCTTTGTTACTGTCTAGAGTCACAGGACTATATTTAAATCTCATAATGGTGTCACCCAAAAGTTTGGGAACCATTGGTCTAAAGGGACAAGAAGGACCAAGGTAGGAGGAGACAAGAAGTACAGACACATTTATGGAACCATGAGCATTAAAGCTAGAAGGCATCACTGTCATCCTTTAGTCTGACCGTCTTTATCACACAGGCCAGAGAATTCCACAAAGTCATTCCAGGGACAATGCATGAGCACCCAAGATGGGTTGGGGAGGACTGATGTCCAATCTCTGTGCCCCCGGAAGTCCCACCCATTGACACTTAAGGGGTGGGAACTTGCAAATGCCAGCAGCCCAAAACAGATCACCTCCCCTTTGAGGAGAGGGTACTCCAGGTGAAAACGTATGTGACGGTGGACTGCCGCAGTCACAAGCTGCTCTGGACTGGTAAGCCGCTGACAACCCAGTCAGGATTGGGTCCAGCCGCGGAATAAATGTTCATGCGGCCAGGCCGGGGGGGGAGGGAGCAGCACAAATATGTGGCCGGCTGGCCTTGCCCCCATGATGGGCAGCAATAGTGGCGAACGATGGCCGCCATGGTGGCCTGTCATAGTGGACTGGACACCACTCCAGGCCAGGCCACGAACAGTGGGGCTACCGCACGATAGCCCACTTTGGCCTAGTTGGGCAGGCCGTTTCCTGGGCATGTTGGCAGCTATACCAGACAGTGATCTCAGAGGTCTCTGGGATCACAGCCCAGGCTAGTCGCCAACACACCCAGGAAAACTTCAGGGAAACATCTGGATTGCCCCCAACAAATGTGATGGTGGCCCGTGGGGCTAAGCGGGCCACCAGCAATCATATCTGTTAACACCCTGTGTCTCTGCCTTTATCCCCACACTGCCATTTCAGTGCTAGAGCCACAGTGGCAGTGACCACAGGGAGAAGTAGCAGCTTGGTGGCCAAGCATTTGGGGGCTCATGCCACCATCTGTGACACAGTTAAATAACTCCTGCACCAAGCTATGGCATCATCTTTTAGAAAGACATCTACTCTTGATATAAAACAATGGAGAAGCCACCCTGTCCATAACTTGTTCCACTGGCAAAATGCCATGGAAATTTCCCATGTGAAAAGCATTAAGAGGGGGTTGAGATATCACACATGCATGCACACACACACTTATCCCAAACACAGCCCCCTCAATCACAGTGAACGGTGTCCATTGTGACATCAGTAACAGCTGAACCAGTCGCCCAGCTTTCTCTCCTGGCTCCTTTGCACTTCTACGGGTTGGAAGGCTTCCACGAGAGGCTTCATTCATGCACACACCAACAAACCTACCCACAAAGGCTTTAGCCCACCAGTGCCCAAACATTTTGAACTAAACAGATGCTGTCAATCCTTAACATTTCTTGCAAACCCCATACACTCACCAGAGAAGGCCATGGTCCAGCACAAGCTTGTTGCAAGGTGTCTACAACAGCAGGTTTCAATCCCTGACAGCATTGCAGCCATCTCCCATGGGAGGCAGCCCCAATAAATGACTGTAATGCACATGTCTTGGCTGTACATGTTCCTCTCGCATCTGAGATTCCCGAAGCACCAGCAGGGATTAAACCCAGGTTTGCTGTAGCTGGTTTCAGACACCAGCTGTGGACCACTTAGCATGGTCTGAGGGACCACTAGTGATCCATAGACCATAGTTTGGGAACCACTGTTACAGACTGTATTACAACTGCCTCATTTGTAGTTCAACTCTAGCTAGTCTGATCTTCCAGCCACTGGACCTCATTATGCCTGTGCCTACAAGTCTAAGGAATACAAGATTCTCGATGTAGGCACTGGCAAAATGCCACCTGCCTGGACTGGCACTAGCAGAGACACAATCATGTCCTCCCAGAAGGAGAGAGGAAGGGATTGTTTACAGTCACACAAGAGAGACCAGCTGCTGAATCAATGAGTAAATCTGGGCTTTTAGAACTCCTTGCCAGCTGCTCTGTTCATGGGACCACACTGCTATGGCAATTATCATTGTGCAGGGCTGTTTAAGATAGTGTTTGCCAGTGTTAGCAAGACGCCGACACCAATGCTCCAAGGGTAATGCCTACGCTTAAAGTACTTTTAGCCAGAAAGGAGTCTCCCAGATCAGATGCACAGTGCTTAATTGGGAGTCCATTACTGGACACCCATTGCACAGCCAATAGCAACTTGCAGCACTAAGGGAACAATACTGCATGCCTGAATATTTCATGCAGAAAATGTCCAAGAATTGACGGTTACTCAAGCTGCATTTTGCAAACAGTTTACAGAAACTGAGGAAAAATGGCTTTAATAGGCAGAAGTGTCCCTGCAATGGCTCAGAAGAGCACTCTCCTCAGCAGCGTGGCATTTGCTTAAGTAGCTGCAACATCATGTAACACTTGGTAGTCTGCTGAGACACATCAAAACAGATTCCCCCTTTTCAGCAGGAAGGCAAGCACGCTAGCAACAGCAGAACCATGATTAGTACATCAAAGCACCCTTGGCCCTAGTGCAAATCAGCTAACATTTACCCCAATATTCACCCCATCTGCGAGAACATTCTCCAGTCAGAGATGTAAAAAGAAAGGCAGTGGGATTCAGCCTGAGTCTCTGGAGACATGGATGTGATTGTATGTTTTACTGCAGATGTTCTGAGTGATCTTGAGTGAGTATTTCTGTCCTCAGTTCCTCATCTGTGAAATGGGGAAAACAATTCCTGATCCGGCCCCTACCCTTGTGCACTGTAACTCTGAGGCCCACTAGGGCGTAAGTCTCCACAGGTGCCAGCTCAAACAATCACTAACTCCCATTTTCACCCAAGCACTATTTATTTTTCCATAAGGCGCAGAGTCCCAAAGACACCAGTACAGCAGCCCCACTCAGGTTGTGATGACACAAAAGTCTAGCATTAGGCTCCCTCTCTCCAGGCCCTCCAGCTCACCCCAAGCCTAGCCTCCCCTAGGGCTGAAATGGAGCATCTGGACAAATTCCAACTCCGATGGATTTGCTCAGTGCAATCCAGTCCTGTTCTACCAGAACTCTGTTGCAGTTTGTCCGGCCCCAACCCCAGTACTGCACCATCTTGTGCATACGCACTGATCAAAATACTGTTTTGACTGGTGCGCAAGATAGTGCAGTACTGGGATGGGGAGCTAGAACAACCTTTTGGAACAGATGAGTGGAGAGCACAGTAAATGGATCTCCACACACTAGAGCTGAAACAAAAAGTTTTGTACCCGCAGGCAATACCAGAAAATCTGGGTAGCCTACCGATTGTCCAGTCACGTACCAAGATGGGTAACCAGATACCTGGATTACTGGGTATTACCATTACCAACTTTCTTTCTGTTTTACTGACCTAGGCCACTTTTAGACAAGACAAAACTCCCACGTGCAGGTAGTTTAAAATCACAAGTAAAACTCACAATTTTTCATGTTTAAGCAACTCTTGCGCATGCTATGTTGAAACATCCATATCTTAATCCAGTTTCTGGAACCCCTGACATCGAGGGTTCCAGAATGTGCATTCACAAACTCGCGTATTGAGGCTACAGATTGATTGTCTAAATTAAACTTGCATGAGAGCACACAAGATCATGGCTGCTCCGATTGCCATTTTGAATGCATACAGAGGTGGATGGAGACGTGATCCGCTCTGTACACAACATTTAGGGTCTGTCCAATATCGCTATTTCTATCCGGGTTCCTCAGCAACAAGGACAGGGAAAATGTGGATTTGCAGGTACATGTGATTGTTTCTCCAAACACGCATGAGGTGGTGGGGGGACATGTCTAAATAGCATTCACATGTATACGATGGGGTCCGTGTGAATGTGGGAGATTGCTCCAATCTGTAAATATCATGCACGTCTAAAAGCGGCCCTAATCCAACTTACCATGTTACCATTTTAGCGACTTTTTGAGTTTCCACATTTCATCATTCTGGTCATCGTGCACACACACAAGAGGGCTCATGGAACAATCAATGGAGGAACAGAAATGGATGGAAAAACAGTAATTGATAACTCAATAAATGGTATAAAACAGAAAAACAGTAAGTAGGTAATAGAATACAGTAACTTGGTAATGATAAGTCGGTAATGCGGGTAACTCGCCGCACGTTAAATCAGTACCATTTAGTACCTGATCCATTCAAGATACTTCAGATACCACAATTTTGATGTTTATACTCATTTTTGCAGGTGCCCATTTCAGCGTTACCATGTGCCATTCCAGGCCTGAAACAAGAAATTTCAGCGAGTGCTGTTTCTACCGGAAGCAGGACATTCACCTCCATTTGCCTGCCATGGAAATTTATCAGCTTCCCTGCTGTTTTCACCATTCTCCTTTATTTTTGCAAGTTGAACAGGGCTGCTATGGGGCCAGTCCCAAGCCCTGTGTGTGCCCATGGGCACTCCCGGGAGCTGTGGAGATGCTAAAATACTGGCTAAGCACCAGGGAATTGGTGAAAATTGCCATACAAGTGCTGTAAAACTGCCGTAAAACTGTTGTAAAAATCCCAGAAAATGACAAAAAGTCCCAGAAAGTGACAAAAATGAGGGGAAATAGTGGAAGCATGAAATCACTGGAAACTGATGAAGTACCAACCGACACTTGTAAACTCTCAAAAGGTCAGTGTTTCACTGCAGAACGGGAACACTTGCTCACGTCTCAGCCCTAATTCCAATACAACAGGTAAAAATCCGCAAATATCAAAAGGTGGCCTGCTTCAGCCCTACCTGAACTACTTGTGCTCTGCACCCTCCCCTCCTGGGGTGCTGAACCTCTGGTCCTGGCCAACCTGGTGATGTGGGGATTCCATCTTTTAAGAAAACTCCTTTGCTCGGAGTTCCCCCGCATCCGTCCCCAGCCTGGCTCCCAGTCTGAGCTCCAGCTCAGCCCTTTAAACCCAGTGCTTGTCGACTAGCTAGAAGTAGGGCTGAGATGAGAGCAAGTGTTCCTGTTCCACAGGGAAATACTGGCCTTTCGGGAACACTTGTGTTTGTCTGTAATTTGTCAGTCTCCTGTGATTCTATGCTTCCACCATTGCGGATATCAATGCCTGTGATTTTTTTCTCATTTCATGTCAATTTTTTCACTTTCTGGCATTTTTCAGCATTTTTCATCACTTTCTGACATTTTATGTCATTTTTTGTCACTCTTTCACACTTTTGGGGACTTTTATGAGAGTTTCACAGCACTTTTATGGCAATTTCCAGCACTTTCCTGCAACTTAACCAGCACTTTTGCGTCTCCACAGCCCCTGGGGGTACGTATGCTCAGATCCTGTCAATTGGCTCATTAGTCCTCACTAGCTTCAGGTGCTAGTCCCTGCACTCACTCCTCAAACAGGGATGCATCCTCCCACCCACAACTAACCCCGATGTCCACTCGTGGATTGTTCCTGCAAGTACTCAAGAGTAGCCCATTAGAAATACCTAAGGAGCTTGCTGTGGAGTGCAGACACAAAGGGTAGATGCTGTATCTGCAGTCAGAAACTATGATTTGGACCCTCCTGTTCCTTCCTCCATCCTGAGTGCACCCCCCTGACCCTTATTCAGCCCATGGAGCTTGTAATAATTTTCAAAGTGGCAGCAGGGAGAGTGGTGTCAGATAGAGGGAATGTTACCCATTCCTGAGCTGGTCTATATATTTGACCCAAAAAATTATACAGACAACTCAGGTGACATACATGGAGTTTTAGAGGAAATCTGGAGACTAAAAAACAATCATTGAGGTATGATATACTCTCACTCTAAGTGAAAAACTCAGTCTTCATTATGGGATCGCTGCTAATATGCCAACAATAAAAGAGCATACACGCAGACCTTCCTATTATAACCGATGCGAAAGCAAAATAAAAGTAAAAATAACAGGAAACAATAAATCTACAGCCAGTTAAAGCAGCTAACCTGTGAGAAGTGGAGGGCATTGTCCTTTATGGAGAAATTTAATGCTAGTTATTAGGTAGAGCATGAGTGGCAGTGGATGGTAGACAAATATGAATGGCAATGTGTGACAGATGAGAAACTATGAATGGCAATTGCTAAGTAGACAGATAGACAGACACGAGAGCAGGATTTCGGTCAGTAGACAGATGTCAGGCCTGCTGCTAAGTTAACCCAACCTCCAAGAGGAATTGAATCTGTATTTCTTTAGGACACTCCATTTTGATTCATCATAGATAAGTGCACTTGAAAGATTTTTTTTATCCCCTCACCTATGTTCAAAACCTATTATTGCCCAGTAAGAGAAGGAAAGAATTAAATGCACGCATCATTTGATTTTAATTGAAGGAATGTTCTATTTCATTGAACTGCTAACTAAGCTGAACAAGAGATTGTGTTTACATAAGCAAACCCTGAGTCAGTATAGACTTGCTGTCACATTAAGTCAATACTTATGAAGGTTCTCTATTTAATTATTCAGTGAGAATTGACTTATTATTGTGTTAAGATTGTGGTTAGCCTTGAGCAAGGTAGCCAGCGAGCTGAAAGATTCCTTTCAACTTTCTTTGAATGCTGATATGAGGGCGTTTTTAGACGAGCCTCATTTCTCCTGGACTTCAGAGTCCGGGAGAAACAAACTTGTGCGGGGGCGTTAGATGTTCACCACCACTACCTGAAGTCAGCTGGGTGCCATTGCAAATAGCGGGCACTGGGGAACTCGTACATGCTTGGAGACTCAGACTTGTAAAACCTCGGTTTTTGAAGTCCAGGTTGCCAAGCATGCGTGAGTTCCCCAGTGCCCACCGTTTCCAATGGCACCCAGCCATTTCAATGAAATAGAACCAGTTATACAGTTATCCCACTTATACAGTTCAATAGAATACAACAGTGGGCACAGGGGAACTCGTGCAAACTTGTAAAACTTCAGTTTTACAAGTCCGGGTCTCCAAGCATGTGCGAGTTCCCCAGTGCCCGCTGTTTGCAATGGCACCCGGATGAGTGACTTCCAGTAGCAGGGGTGAACGTCTAACTCCTTCCCCTGCATCAGAGTTTGTTTCTCCCAGACTCAGAAGTCCGGGAGAAATGAGGGCTTGTGTAAAAACGCCCATGGTTTCTGCTGAAGATATGAGCTCTCCCATCAGCACCATCCATTCAGCTGAGTGTAGACACTTCTCCGGGTGTTAACAAACAAGACAATAGCCCACACCAGGTGGGTGCGTATAGGTCCACCAGCACCATGTTCTGAGGAGTGACCACTTCCTGACCCTCTCTCTGCTCTTGCTCTCACTGGCGCACATGTAACATGCGCCTTAGAAGCCCAGCGTGCACCAAATTCAAATATGTGCTGTTAAAGCTCATCCTGGTTTGCAGCACGTGCCCAACACTGTTTCAAAGACGACACCTTCTCCAGAGCAACTTCTACAGTCTTTACATCACCATGGCCATAACTCACAATGACAGCCAGGCAACTACTAGTACTGCTATCTCCAGCGTTCCATCACAGACACCAATCCGCCCGGAGTGAGGAAGAGATCAAGGTGTTCATTGCTCTCTGGGGGGAGCAGAAGGTCCAATATCAACTGGTCAAGTGCTATAGGAAAGAGATGGTGTTGCAAGAAATCTTAGTACAAATGGCATTCCAGAGATACAACAGGGACATGAACCAGTGCCTGCAGCAGGCCAAGGACTTGCGCAGGGGCTACAAGGAGATCCATGACAACAACTTTGCCTCTGGTCGGGGGTAACAAACATCACCATATTATGATCTTATTGACTAGTTCCTGTGCATGGATGAAACCACCGTGGCATCCTGCCTCTATGGCTGTGCCTTTGCCAGAGGTGGGTGGATATGGCTTGCCCACTGCCTGCTCCAACCGTTCCCACTGGAACGGCTCCCACTGCCACCATGGAACCCACAACTGCCAGCAGAGATCCCTCCATGCCCGTCCCTGCCCTGGAGCCAGCACAGGTCAGCATGGACATGAGCACCATAACTCTCACAGTGTATCCCCTAGAGCTTGAGAGTCAGCCTCTGTTTGAGGAGCCATCGGAGGTGATAGTCAAGGGTAATGCCATATTTATAGAGGAGGCAAAGGAGAATGGTAAGTTAATGCACCTGGAAGGGCTGCCTTTACACAGCTGCATGATAACAGCTTTTGTTTATTGCTATCTAACTGTGTGTGGTTTTTTTCTTTACTTTGTCCACAGATGGCCAGGAGAGAACTGGGGGGCAGCAGGATACTCCCCGGGACACAGCAGCACCGAATACAAACAATATGCACGGGAAGTGGGTGAGAAGGCACCATGGCAGACCTGCGGGCTGTGGGGAGGGAAAGGTGCCACGACAGGACAGCAGGCTGGGGGTGAGGGGGAGNGGGGGGGGGGGGGGAAGGGAAGAGGCACTATGGCAGGTGGTGAGTGAAGAGGCAAGGGTGCTAATGGTGGTTCTTGATTTCTGTATGTTCTTCACTCCTCTACAGTGATTGTGGGAGAAAATCTGCCTATTCCAGAGAACCCACCACAGCGACCGCCTCAGCAGAAACCTAGGTCAGGTACTCATTCCAGCTTCCCCTCAGGCAGGTGGAGGGCTGTTACATTGGGTGGGAAGGGCAACTATTACATTGGGCAATGTAAGGGCAGGCAGGGGCCGAAACACCTGGATGGGAGATAGGAGTGGGGCGGTATGAACTAATGGCTTTCCTTGCTGCCTTGCTTCAGGTCTGCCACTGCAACGGATGCAGAACAAACCCCCTGCAACAAGCACCCAGCGGAACCATGACTGGTAGCACAGGGAGGATTTGTCAAGGGAGCTGCTGGGGAAGACCAGGCGGTGGGCAGAAAAGATCTCATGGTCATGAAAAGAATTCATGGTATGGCCTGGGAGCACAGGTAGCTTGTGTACTACAATGCAGCACAATGCAAGGCCTTGGCTGCCGAGGCCCACCTGGACCACTGGTAGGAGGATAGGCACTAGGCCTGCCTGTGGCAGCAGTTCAAATGGTCAGATAGCGTGCTCAAGAAGGCGAGTAAGGAGATGGCTCTGATGTGGGCTCAGACTCCAAACAGTCTGTCCCAATTGATCTACCTCCAGAACTCCCTCCTCCGGCATGTAGCTTCTGCTACCACGAGCATTGTTGCTCAGCGGCAGGTGCTATTTGCAAACCCCCTTCGGCAGTTCATAACATAACAACTCAGAAGAAAGAAACAGCTAGTGCAACTTCTTGTTCCTATGGCTTTGCCACGGCTGCGAGTCATGACACAGGGTGGGATTCTGGGAAGGAATCGGGGACCAAGAGACAGACAGGAATCAGGAGGCAGGTATCCACACTCAGACCAAGAATCCTGCTTGTTGCTCTGCCTGCATCCTGCTTCCTGTCATATGCTTTTATACCAGCAAGAACCAACAGGGGCCGGGTGGGCGGAAACCTCATCAGGCTGTCTGGGCCAAGGAACAGAGTCAACAGGACCAGAACAAGGGTGGAGCTTGGCCGCATGGGTGGCACAGAAGTGTCAGCCACTCGCACCAGAGTCCTAGAGGTGTTGGTTTGAGACCCAGGTCCTTACACACAGGGGGATACCTGTTTATTAGGTTCTACGCAGTAGACATGTAAGTAGGAACTACTCAGAGTGCAGCAGGCTATTGTTTGTTAACACCCTCTGGCACAATGGAGTGCATCCAGCACCATAGTGGGTGGGGACAGAGGCCCAGCCTTGCCACTCCTGACTGTCAACTCATACTTCTGTTCTTTTATTCTCTCTTAAAGCTGGACAGCACACCCTAAACTCATTGGTGCTGACTCAAAAAACATTCCCCCCAATAGGATGACTCCAACCAACCCCATGCATAGCTCTTTATCCCTCTCTGTGGCTGAAATCCTAAAACCACTTACCCCAGAGTAGTCCCATTTAACAACTGTCCAATGGCAACAAATTCTATGGCTTTTCTTTCTCCATAACCATTTGTACAGTCATACCTATACACATCTGTGACAGAGAAAAGATGTTGGCCCTTTAAGGTTCACCCACAGTCTAGTATGGGATGCTGGAGCAGTAGGAGCTCTGACCCCATTCCCTTCTTGAGGGCAGGCTCCACTTCCTTCTCAGTCCCCCCCAGCAGCAGCTTCTTTCCTCCTCCCGCTATGGATATGGGCTGACAGAAGGTGGCAGTGGTGGCTCCTCCCTGTCCCCAGACTGGGAAACAAATACGAAGTAGGGGATGCAGCCTGCAGGAATGCTCCTAAGCTGCCATCACAGCCAGATCTGGAATCGTGGCAGCAGCAGCTCAGGAGAATTCTTCCTTTCCCCCACTGGCATTTGAGTTGCCCACTTCTGCAGTGACCCCCATTTGCAGGTGGCACAATCCCACTTGGGGTCAGAAGAACTCAGTTTGGGAAGCGTGGAGCTAGTGCTAAATTCACTGCAGTGCCACATTCACTGAAAATGTCAACAAGTCCCTTTTTAATGCCAGCTAGCTTGGATGTTATCTTTTGGTGTCAACTTTTCCTCCACACCATGAGTGACCGTTTGCTACCCAGACCAGATGCATTTTGTATCTACTATGGTCTGGTGTGAATGAGAGGACAAGATGCAGAGCCATGATGAACTCAGCTTCCCTTATACCAGTCTATACTGGGGAAGGAACAGTCACTTCAGATGGATCTCAGTGGGCCATCAAAATGGCTGGAGATCTCAGGCATTGCAAGCATCACTAGGTGCCAAGCCAGGGAAAAAGCATGCATGCACATGCACACACACACAGAATGTAAATTCCATCCAATTCCATCTTTGAACCCTCTAACTGGCCTCCGCTGGTTTCTATAGGAGCCCCATTGTGAAATCTGGTCCCCGCTGGATCTGGCTGACTTTGAGTGTTGGCCCAGAGTATCATGAAGAGCAGTGGGGTCCTCCTGGGACAGAAGCTCAGATGCCATGGATTGAGTGAAGGCCACTGATTCGATCCAGCCTAGCTCATCTGCCAAAGCTATACCACAACCTAGTGCAAAAAGTCCCCAAGAGGCGTCCAGCAGGAACACCTGCTTCCATTCTTGATATATAAATATCTCTATCTATTTTTTGCCCCTAGAATCAATAGGAATTCCATAGATATTTTTTCTTATTTCCGGGCTGATAACTGGACACCTAAACAGCAGCTCTGGTGCGCTCTCATTATGCAGCGCAATGTGAAAGTTGAGCCGCTCCGGTGCAGTTTATCAGGGAAACATCCATTATAAATGACATTTTGCCTGTAGTAGCAGAGAGCGCGAGGCTGTGGACATGGACTGAGGAAGAGGAATGCTTTAACTGGTGTCAGAACCCCACTTGGAAATTACAGCTGATCACTCCTACTCCCCCAACCTTTTCATTTCAGAATTTGGTATCAAACAATCCCCCACTCTACAGAAAGGGGATTTGTGGGGACACAGGGTGGGGAAGGTGGAAAGGAACTGATGGAAATTAAGTCTCCCTGGCTCTAGATGATGTGAAAAAGCAGCCTATGGAGGAAAGGAAATTCTTAAGCACCAGCTTCACTGAAGCATATAAGACCAGATTATTTGTGGTCCTGACTTGCTGATGCAAGATGAAAAATACAGCAAACTGCAGCTGCTGAAATCAGCTCTTTTCCTCCCCTTTCCTTCTCTTCCCCCTTAGCTGAGGTTAGTGTTTTGCAAAAAGCTTTTATATTCTGGGAGCTTAAGCCTGTCTGTTGCAATCAGCCGCCCGGCACAAGGAGTTTGTCAGAATTTTCAGCGGCTATAAGGAGAGCTTCCTAGCCCAAACGAGCTCACAAAGGGGAATATGTCAGCTCTTTGCTGCCAGCTCCCACACCCCCACCATAGTCACTCAGAGAAAGAGGAGAGGGTTGGGCTGGAGTGGGGAGCTGAGGGGTGAGGGTGTATTGGGGCCTTTCCAGATTTTGCCCAAAGGCAAATCTATGTAAAGAAGGAAGAGATTCCCTCCCCAAGAGAAAGCTCTACAGATCTGGCTGCTCGGACCTCCCGTTTCCACATCCAGATCTTCCTGAATCCAACCATCTGGTGAGAAAGTGCACACCTGAAGGTAGCATCACACTGAACTACATAACGACTGCCCCAGGCAGTAGGTTCTGATGGTCCACTCACCTCACCTGTGCCCTGGACAGGAATTTAACCCAGTGGAAAGAGGCTAGGACAGCTGTCTGGAGTACAAACAAGCCCGGTCTGAATTAACAGACGTTCCATGCTGGAAAGAGATCAAGGACTGAAACAGCAGGCTGGGAAGAAGGTGCATTGGTGGAAGGATTGAGGCAGGACAGGAAAAATAAGAAATTGGCAAATGCCAGAAATGAGGAATAAGGCACATTAAAAGCCTGGGGTAGCTGCAACAGGGAACAAAGAGGATGTGGATGAAAATGAAAGAGCCTTGTGAAAGCTAGGGGAGGAGGCAGGGTACCCTTTCCTGGCACTGCAGGGCAGCTTGGGATAGCAATGGCTCCTGCAGGACAGGCTGAAAGGCACCAGAAGAAAGGTATGGGGAGCACAGGCTGGAATAGAAAATGATGCTCTGAGTCAAGATTGAGGGTCATTGCCAGTGAAACACAGAGGGGTTGGATAGGAAGCTTGCTCACCACTGACCCACACAGTCCCTGACCACAGCCGTTGTCCCCAAGAGCTTCATTGTAGCTTGCAAGTCTCAGATCTGACTGGTAATAGCCTAATTCCTCTAGCATTAGGCTGGAAGGATTTGCTGTTGGTGTTACTGAATCTGTCATTGGAAAGGCCATGTTCTAACAGCCTGGGCACAGGTCTGGGTGAGCTGCATTTGCATCAGCCCCGAGGGCTTTAGTGATGTTTACAAACCTGTTATGAGCCAAGAGAGACCCTCTCCCAACACTGCCACCTGGCCCATCCTCTCCCTCACCAGAGTATACAAGGCACCAGGTCTGTTTCAGAACCAAACATAATAGAGGCATGGACACCAGGAGACCCTAAAGAAAGGGCAATGTAGAGGGATGAGAAGAGCTAAAGTGGAAAGATAGGAGGTGCACACAAGGATCACATCAGCCACTCGGACTGCAGAAGACTAGCCCATTGCTATTGTTACACACCCTACTGCAAGTAAATGGACATAATTCAGTCCCAGTAACTCCTGTAGCCTTCACTAACCCTGCCTTCCCCCACAGCTGTGACTTGGTGACAGCTGAGTGCACTAGGCAGCAATGTCAGATGCCACCACTGGCTGCAAGATGCATGCTTGTGTGCCCACTCTACTCTGCCTCCCAAATGGCAGCAGCAAAGGAGGCCCACATCATAGCAGAGCACCTGTTGGAGCAGGATAAAGATGCATGTGTGGAGTACCGTGGGGTCCAGCAGATAGGGGGACCACTTGGCAACCATCTGGCCCAGGTTTGTATTGGCTGACAGGAAAACGAAAGGCCAAATGCAAGAGGATAGGGGGTTTCACAAGGGTAAACAGCATCTTTATCCCCACAAGGCCATTTTGCTAGCTCTGTGCATGGGCTGAGCCATTGCTGGCAAGTTCCAGCCCTATTGGCCATCTATGCTTTCACCTCTACGATCATAGCAGATGGCACCTGCTGGGCTGGCAAGCCTGCTCTTACTGGATTATGGCAGGCTCTACAAACCAGGTGCTTCTAAAAGATAAACCAGAGAGGATCAATATTGTGGGACCTTTTGTCAGGCCTGACAGCACTTAGCAGACTGTTTCTCTGCACCAGTCAGAGACTGGTTCCTGGCAACCCTCTCCACCCCTCCTTCTGGGACCCAAAGCCTTCCCCAGACAGGTAATGGAACTAGGCAGACATGACTCCATGCACTGTAGAGTGCTCCAAAGGGGGCGTGGCCATGTCAGCAAAGGGTGAGAGAGTCCCTTTGCTCCACCCCCTTTTTGACATAGCCCTGCCCCTTTCCAGGTCAAAGCATACAGGAAGAAGACAACTAAAGCTGAAATAGATACACAAAAACTGGTCTGGAGCATCAGAACCAGCGGAAGGGGTCCTGGCAGATCACCTTAGGTTGACACCTGGATCAAGTGGATTGCATGCACCATAAATCTAGCCATGCTTGCTTCAAAAGATATAGGCCAGCTGCAGCTCTCAGCAGTCCTTCTCCTCGAGTCATAGGTGCCCACATATTCAATCATCAGTGCTGACCAACATGGTATTATTCTCATCTCTGTCTGTGAACCATGAACCATGCAACACTTAAGATAGCGACTGCTTGGAGATGAGCAAGTCATAACATATGCAAGGTGTTGTGAGGAATCGAAAAGGAAGAAGAGCCAACATAGTGAAAGCGTGTTCCAAAACCACATGGTTAGGGCTAAACGTTTGCCTCCATGAGGTAGGGTGAAAGCCCATAAGAGTAATGACTAGGGTGTGCCTGTCCACACTGGGAAGCCACTGGTATCTTTAAAACATAATCATGGTCGCTGAATAACAGGAACCTAGATGCCAAAGGAGCCATATTACTAAAAACCAGAGGTAGAGGGTAAGCAAGGAGTTAATTTTACCTCCTGCCATCCTCCTGCCTGTGCAGCCATTTCTACAAACTGGAGTCCGCTCTCCGTCCATGCCTATTGCAAGTTAAAATACCTCTACCCAAAGCATTCAGAAAAGAGCTATTTCCAGGATTGCTTTCAGCTGTAATGGAAAACTGATGGCTTTTATCTCCACAACTTTATGACTATTGATGGGATGGAGGCTGGTGTTTGACAACTATTTAATAGCTGGCCCTGGTGTAGCTGGAGAGCAGCAGTAGAAAGCAATGAAATATCCAGAAGGATTGTTTGGCGGAGAATACACCACCAAGGTCCAACAAACAAAAAAAAAGGGGGGGGGGAGAAATCCTTTCCATCTGGGGGTGGAAATATGGTTGGGGGGGGGGGAATATCACTTGGCAGTTCACTTCCTACACCAAGGTCATTTCTACCCCACAATGCTAACCTCCCTTCACCCTATCCCATCCAAACTGCTGTGGGGAGAGGGAGGCAAAGAGATTAGGAGCAAGTCTGGCTCAGGCCAATAACCCAAGTCTGTTCTCAACACTAGCCACTGTTGTCTGCTCCAGAAGAATGCATAGGGGCCTTGCAATAGGTAAATCAGGGAATAACCTGTCCATGAGGGGACTTTCCTATTGAGTTCTGCCCTGAAGCAAGAAATGGGGGGGGGGGGGCAGCAGTCCACACCTTGTATAGCTCTGTAATGCAACTCTGTATGTCCCCATTGCCCACAGAAGTGTTTGCTTTCCCTGCCAGAGCCTGGCCCAGTTTTCTCCCCAATAATCACTGGGTTTCCACTTTGTTTGGCAACCCTAGTGGGGAATCCGGGTAAATGCTGAACCTCTGAGATCATCACCCAGTGCACCCACAAGTCAAAAAGAAGGCAAGGTCCTTGTGGGAAACCATGAGTTGATGGATTTAAGGGGGGGGGGGGGAGTAACGTTTCCAACCCCAAGAACCACATACCAAAACTCGAATGCGGCTGAGAGCCACAAGAGACACACATGCATGCACAGACAAGCCTCTCCTGCTTTGTGATTGGCTGGCAGAGCCAGTGCTCTGAGGTCCTGGCTGCTGAGATTCTGAGGAGCAGTTGTTATTCAACTTCCAAGACTTGGGTGCAAAGCCACACCTGAACTGCCCAAGAGCTGCTCCCAAGCCACAATTTGCCCACCCCTAGATTAGATTTAACCACCAGGACAACTGAGTTTGGGCCACAAGAAACCTCATCCTAGCACCTAGAAACCTAACTCCTCATCCCCATGGACTGCTCACAGATGCTTCCTCTACTGTCCTTTCATTCAGAGTCCTTTCTCCCCTGTAACTAAGCTAAGCACAGGCACCTGTGACGTCTCAACTTCGAGACTATGTCCGTCTTTCCCTACCTGCCTCTCCCCTTGTCTCTCCTAGACTGTAAGCTCCTCATGGCTGGGACGTCTCTAATTCATGATTGTTCAGTGCCAGGTACATTGCTTGTGCTATCTTAAATACAGGAGAAGAAGAACCACTACTACCACCATCATCATTTGTGGGACGGTTTCCCCCTGCTGTTTACAATCCTGCTCGTGCACAAGTTTGTCAAATGTGTCACTGCCCTTGCTTGTAGGCCCCAGCTGCCCTAGGCCAGAACTTCTCACATACACCCTTGCCCATTGCATCACAGCTGCATCAGGGTCTTGAACCTCAACACTCTAAGGCTGCTTTTAAATGAGGAGCGCTGAAGCGCCTCCTCAACGCCACATTAAAACAAAGCCCCCGGAAGTGACGTTCTCCCCGTTGCCAGCGGAGGCGGCGGCTGGAGACACGGGCTTTGGAGCGGCGCGTTCTTAAGCCAGATAATTGAAGTCTTAAGAACGTGCCTCTCCAAAGCCCCGTGTCTCCAGCCGCCGCCGGCAACGGGGAGAACGTCACTTCCGGCGGCTTTGCTTTAATGCGGCGTTGAGGAGGCGCTTCAGCGCTCCTCGTTTAAAAGCAGCTTCAGTTATTCCAATCTGAGCCTTCCAAACTGTGCCAAGGCACTACTATCCTGACCTACTCTACCAGTTCTGAAACTTCCCTGAGCAGGGGTTGCCATTCAGAACAAGGTACCTGGCAATTCTGGTTTAGTAACATCTGCCATTCCCACCCCATGCATTCACCTGTGGTAGCGCTGGGTTTTCAGTGCCTTGTGCTGTTATTCCACACAACTAGAGGGCGAGCGGGACTGCCTGAGACAGCAGGCGCTGCAAAGGCAGTGCCTGCTATGCATGAAGCTGCTGGAGCAAAGGAGAGAGCCTGATTGGCTGCTGGGAACCACGTGAGCTGGGAACCACGCAGCTGAATTCTGCGTTCCCTGCTCAGTCCAGGACGAGTGGGGAACGGAACAGCACCCACCCACCCTCCCTCCCTTATACTGTGGTTTCGACTGGTTGCATTATATGGGCCAGGAAGGAATTTTTGGCAAAGAAAAGTTGGTCAGAGGACCGTCTTGCTTCTTTTCGCCTTCCTTACAGTATGGGCAATTGGTTGGCCAGTAGACAGTGTGGTGCTTGCTCGATGTTAATATATGTTTGGAATGTTATAATTGTCGCACCCTGGCGGGGGTCCAGTATCGGTTATGTTCGGATAAGTAGAAGTATGAGTCATCTCCATAAGAGAGGGGGAAGACACGCTTAATGTGATTACAGGGTATGGCATGCGTGGCGTTGTTTTCCCTGGGAAGGGGTGACTTGGAACGGTGGGAGGGCACTGTATGGCCCACCACCGAGAGGGACCTTAGTCCTTACTCAAGTCTGAAAGGACTAAGTCCCCATTGCCCGAGCACTAAACGCCGACTATGGGGAGACGTTTTGTTTAGGGGATGGTTATCAAGGGTATATTGAAACCTCCCCTGTGGTTCAATTGTTCATGTGTTATAGTTGGATACTGGACCCTGAATCGCATTAGGTGATGTCACCCCCTCACCTATTCAATTTGAATGATTGGATTCAATAAAGGGTGCGGCCATGTTAAATCCATATACTGAGTCCTGTCTCGTTCTTGGGGGGTGCGTCGACAATCTAATCTTGTACATTCCTTCTGCTTGCACACAATTCACACATGCTTCCTTGCCTGATGTACAGACTCTGCCACCCAGACCTACAGCCAAGAGTCTACTGTGTCTTACCTCCATTCCCAGCTGCACTTGCACTGCAAACTCCCCTCCAATGGCTGCCAAAGGCTTACACCTGACTAGCAGTAACAAACCCCTTCTGCTTCAGAGAAAGATGCAAGACCCTTCTGCAGGCACCTTCCCCTAAAGGTGTCATCCTAACCCCAAATACATAGGCAGGGACCCATGGTCACTGTGTTGTCCCCATTGCCTACAGTGGGGGAAATACACTGAACGCAGACCGGTCCCTGCACTTAGGCCACGTACAGACGAAAATTTAAATTCAAACTAATTGGGCCTTACTTCAGTTTTACTCCTGAAGCATTCACACAAACAGAGCACTAAACCAACGTTATTCAGGAGTATTAAGAGTATATATGGATTTTAAAGTAACTGCTCATGTGAACACTTATTAGTGTGAGGGTGGCAACTACAGTTCAGTGATCATGATCACCATTTTTACACAGGCATGGATTGGGGGGGCGGGTCCATGTGTGCTGCGAGGAACACCATTGGATGTCCAATGAGCGGGGGCAGATTTACACAGGCCAGTGTGCAACCATACCCACACACTGCCCACTCCTGCCTCTGCACAGAGCATCCTGGGCTTTTCCCCAATGTTCCGTGCGTGGGCATGAGTGGGTGGTGCGTGGATCACGGGAACGCACACCCACCCACACCATCTTCAGACAGGTGCTCTGGTGGGTGGGGGATGGAGGAGGGTGGATGGGCATGTCCCATTTAAAAACAGCCTATGTCTCAGCTAGGGGGGAGACTGCAGCAATTCTACTTTTATTTACATTGTTCATTTGAACGCTACCCAAGTGCAGTAGTTACTCTGATTTCATTAAATCAAAGTAGTTACTTCTGTTTACCTCTGTTTGTCAGCACCAGGTCTTAGAAGAACATTATTTATTTTATTTTTAAAAATTCTACCCTGCCCCTCCTGCCACAGGCAGCTCGGGGAGGCTTACAATTAATGAACTTCAGATCAGACTCTAGGCCAAGATTTTTCCAAAGATATTTGGGATATCTGAATTTTTGGGTGCCCAAGTGGAGACTTCTTAAAGGACCTGGTTTCCAGAGGGTGGGTGCCTGGCACTTCCAGAGAAGCAGGCCTTTAAAACATTGGGCCTCCCTTCCCCTCAAAAATGAAGGCACCACAAAACCATAAGCCACTCTTAGAAATCCTGGCATGCTCCTCAAAAATTCAGTTTCTTCCTCCCTCTTCCAAACTCAGCATCCTGTTTGTAGCCTTGCTCCCCAGCCAAATGCACCCTAGCCACTCATTCTTTCCATTGACAACCACGTGCATCAAACTTTGGCAAGAGACTTGCTGCATCCTGTCCTTTTCTGCTCCTCTGCTTGCATTACCATCGTTGTTACCCTACTGCTAGAAGCAGCTAGGCTCAGGGTTTTGTTGTTGTTTGTCAGACTTTCTCTTGCACCACCTGCTGTGAGATAACAATGGAAATCTTTGCTTAAAGGTTCTCCAATTACAGTCCATGTTTCCTTCCATTAGCAGTGAAGTTAGAGGCTTAATTACCTCCCACCCCAGCACACAAGCCTTATCTCTCTGTGCGCCGCTATAAAGTATCGCCAACACTTGTTGATTGCCTTTGGAGTTCAATTAGCACTCCTGGTCCCATGTAAAGATTGGAGAGATCAGCATTGTGCAGCGATCCAGAACCGATAAAGACAGGCATGTATCGGCTTCACAGCAACCCAGTCAATGGCCTGATGCCTGTACGCTGGCCAGTCCCAGTGGAACTGCACTGTTACCTTCAGCTTTCCATGGCAACCCAGTAGCAGGCAAAGGTGCGTTCACTAGCCATCATTATTCATAGAGTTCTGAAAGCAGAAGAAACTATCATGCCTAGTCTCAACTCCTGCAAAGCCTGAGCTGGAGAATGGCCCCCAGCACTTCCTGCTTCCAACCCAGCACTTGGAGCAAAGATAGCTTCTTGTTACAGGAGATAAAGACAAAGTAGTTGTCATGGGGACAACACACCCATTTGGGGGAGATATGTGTACTGTAATATAAAGGGTTAACAGATTGTAAGCTAAGTGGGAGCAACATAATGAAACCAGTTGCCAGAGTGGGGGGAGAGATTCCCTTTGTTATGGCAAGTGGGCAGTTTGTTGCCAAGCAATGGCCACGTCACCCTGCCACCTTGTTAAAATGACAATGGCCAGGAGACAAGTGACCTGAGGCCTCCAGCGAGGAAGAAGAAGGAAGTTCTTCTTCAAGAATTAGGATCTCTTCCATCTGGGACTTGAACGAGTGAACAGTTCAGAGTAGGAGCTGTTGCAACTATGGACTAGAAACTTTGCCATGAACTAAGATTTGAACCCAGTCTTCAACTTCCAGACCAAGACAGCATCTGATGGACCTGTATTGCACCTCTTAGGGTAAGAGACANACTTTATGTTTGATTTATTGACTTGCACTATCTGATCAACAGCCTTATACTTGTATGTACTCAATATATGTTTTATAATCAAGCCTAGCGTGCTTGTGTCTTTATTTGGTCTTGGGGAATTCACTTGGGGGTACTCCTATCTAGGTGAGAGCCTAGACGAACCTTTTTCATATAAGACAACCCCACTGCAAAGTCTTCCAAGCTACAGGTGGCCAGAGAACATTCTCTGCGTTACGGCTGGGCTGGGAGATCAAGAGGAGACTTGGCTAGGGGTGCGGACCTCTGAAAGCTCCCTGATTGCAGTGAAGGTTTTCTGATCACGTGGGGACCCACACGGGCACAGGCAACTGGGTTGTGGCTGGCCTGGCGGGCAAACAGGGGGACAGCCTCTAAACGAAGAGAGGGCCCCAAACCCCAACCCCGGTGACAGTAGTAAAGTGATATTTTTAATGGACCATCTACAGCGGGTAGAGGTATGCAAGCTTTCGGACCTCACAGGGTCCTTCATCAGGCAAGTCAGGAGTATGCAAGCTTTCAGTCCCAAAGCTTGCATACCTCCACCAACTGTAGTTGGTCCAATAAAAGATATCACTTTACTGCTTTGTCTCTATTGTCTATACTTGGGACCAACATGGCAAACCCTACTTTCTCTACACTTCTTGTTACATATGCTTAAAATCAATAACATGCCCTACTCTGTTCAAAACTAGCCCATGCTACAGTATCTCTCACACTGATACTATAACTTCCTTCTTACTGGCTTTCCCCACTCTCACCATTGAGCCTCTTGCTTCAGTTCAATGGTCCACTGCCAAGGATGATCCACCTTGCCAGCCACTTTATGTTCAAATTCCTTCTCTGTTCCCTCTCCCCTTTCATACTAAGCACAAACTCCTCATCTTCCCCTTCAAGGCTCTTCACGACCTTGCTCGTCCCTATCTTTCTGCCCTCATCTCCCACCACATTCCTATCCCGGAACTTTGCTCCTCCTCTGTCACCATGTTGGCACATACCCCCGACTCCTATTCCCCAAATCTGTTCCCAGAATTTCCTCCCTGAGCAAACATACCCTTCCTCCCTCACAAGCTTCATATTCCTTCTAAAAGTCTCTCTCTTCCATCAGGCTTTCCCTGACCCACAAAGGCTGCTCACTGGTGCTCCTTCTGCTGTCCTTTCGTTCATCCGCCCTTTCCTCCTTTAACTAGGCTAAGCATGGACACCCGTGACTACTCAATTTCATAACTGTATCCCTGTCTCTCCCTATGTTCCCATCTGAATTACTTTATCTCCATCTCTTACATTTGTGACCAACTCAGTAACCCCTCTCTCCCCTCCCTCCCGGCCTTCTCCATCTTAGATTGTAAGCCTTCCAGGGCAGGGACCTGTCTCTAATTAACAATTGTTCAGTGGCATACATAAGAATAAGAATAAAGTTACAGAATAAATAAATAATAATAATAATAATAAAGTTACAGAAGTAATTACCTACTCTCCAAACAACTATGCAGAATAGAAGTCAGCAACTGATGTTGCAATGGTGGGTGGTGGCCACACAGCTCCAGGGGCATCTGGATCGCATTGGTTTCCTTGACCCTTTGCAGTCAGGCTTCCATCCAGGTCATGGCACTGAGACGACACTCGTGGCTTGGGTCGACGATCTGGCTGGGAGTTGGATAGAGGCCAGTCCACTCTTCTGATTTTATTAGATCTGTCAGCAGCTTGCTACACGAATGACCGCAAGATGCTGGTGCCCCCACCCACCCCCCACCCGTGCCGACCGTGCAGTGGTGGGCAGGACCATTCTTGAATGGTTCCGCTCTTTCCTAGCTGGAAGAACTCAGCATGTGGTGCTGGGGGAGTCTACATTATCCCCCCGGGACCTCATTGTGTGGAGTGCCACAGAGTTCTATTCTGTCCCCTTTCCTGTTCAACATGTATATGCAGCCTCTGGGTGAGATTGTGAAAGGGTCTGAGGTTGGGTGCCATCAGTATGTTGATGACACCCGGCTTTACCTCTCATTTTCATCTGACCCAGGCCCGGCTGCCTCGGTGTTTACCCGCTGCCTGGCTACAGTGGGGGAATGGATGAGGTTAAGCTGTCTGAGGTTGAATCCTGAAAAGACGGAGATGATGCTGGTGGGGAAGGGCAAAGGAGTGGAGGCTCCCATCATTGTCTGGCGGCTTCAGCCGTATCTCTCAGGCTCCAACCTCGCCACTGTCATCCATGCCTTCATCACCTTGAGGCTGGATTACTGCAACGTGCTCTATCTGGGGCTGCCCGAGAAGCTGGTCCAGAGTAGGGCTGATGCGGCAGCAGCTTTTACCGCGCCGCGATTCCGTTCCGCCATTTCGGAACTGCCCGCGCCACACCGCTACTTTTCTGCGGATATTCCGCTAATTCCGCCGGAATTCTGCAAATCGCGGAATTGCGGAAAAAT
>QEPC01003915.1:1619210-1685178 GCA_003113815.1 Sphenodon punctatus | reverse complement strand
AGAGAGGGAGTAGAGAGATAGAGTTGAGTGTCATCAGCGTAGAGGTGATATTGGAAGCCATGGGAGGCAATGAGTTTGCCTAGGGACAGGGTTTAGATAGAGAAGAGGAGAGGGCCAAGGACAGAGCCTTGGGGAACACCAACCGAGAGGGGAAGCGAGAAGGAGGTGGAGTTGGCAAGAGACACATTGAAGGAGCAGTCAGAGAGGTAGGAGGAGAACCAGTCGAGGATGGAACCACGGAAGCCAAGGCAGTGAAGTGAATGCAGCAAGAGTGAGTGGTCAACAGTATCGAAGGCAGCAGAGAGGTCAAGGAGGACAAGAATGGAATAGAGGTGATTAGATTTAGCCACAAGAAGATCGTTGGTGATTTTAGCGAGAGCAGTTTCGGTAGAGTGAAGGGGGCGAAAGCCAGATTGGAGGGTGTCAAGGGAAGAGTTGGCGGAGAGGAAGTCAAGGCAGCAGAAGTCGACAATACGTTCAAGAAGCCTGGAAGCAAAAGGAAGGAGTGGCACGGATCCATGGCATGGATCCATGATCTAGACCAGGGGTGGGGAACCAGACCCAGGGCCAAATATGGCCCACAGCAAGTGTTATGTGGCCCCTTTCCAGTTCTTGAATCTGGCCCCTGGATTCCCTTCCTACCTCCAAACACTGGGAAACTGAGCTTCAGGTAAAGAAGAAAAGATCAGGGCATAAATGCAAGGTTAGGGCACAGAGCCATGATCTGGGCCTTTGTTTTCTTGAGTATAACCTTTAAGCACCCCCACCCGCAAACCTGTATGTGGCCCTCAGAGTTTGTACTAATTTTCAAAGTGGTCCCTGGGACAGAAAAGGATCCCCACCCCTGATCGAGACTCTCCTCTTCCTAAGCACACCCCTTGAGCACCCCCAACTCCACTTTCTATGTGGCCCTTGTTGCTTGTACTAATTTTCAAAGTGGCTCCTGGGAGGGAAAAGGTTCCCCACCCCTGTACTCTGTGTTACTTTAGCAACCATCCTGAAGCCACGCCATTGCTGCTGCTCATCACTTGGATGGGTAAAACGGAAGCCGATAAGGGTCGCACAAGGCAGTGATTCAATCAGACAGTGAATGCCAGGCCTAGGAGGCTCTATTTATGCACCTTCCAGCACCCTGAGCTTGAATTACAGCCTTGGCAGCAGCTTTACAACCAGTGCCTTGTTATTTATAATTGCATGGCACCTTCTTCCCAACAAAAGAGGGAGAGGGTGGGCAATGCCTTCCCAGCAGCTGTCAGTCGGGTAGGGGAATTGGGAGGACAGGGAAACCCCTTCCACTCACTCACGAGGAACACTCGCACGCTCTGCAATGAAGGCCCTGGGGAAAAATGCCCGTCAGGATAAAATGGTAGCTCTATACCCGGATTGGGGTAGCGGCCTCTATCATCACTGGGCGCAGAGCTCTGATAAGGTGGCAAGACACACGCACTCACCCATGCACCCAGGAGGGGGGACTGGGAAGAAGGTGAGGTGGTGCAACAGGAGAGAAGGGAACCAGGGACTAGGAAAGGAAGAGGGTCAGAGGGACTTTCACACGTCACGGGGGAAGGGAATGAAGGGAGCCAGGAAGGGGTGCTTATGCTCCAGAACCGCACTCTCCAGGGGAGGAAAGGGGTCAGTTCCACAATACTCCTAGATTCCCTGCTGTCAGACACCCCACACGTACGCACAAGCAACACACAAGACAAGGCGGTTCGGGATGGGAAGGGTTAATGGGCTAACAATAATGCAGGGACACACAGAGGAAACAACAAGACAATCCTATAACGCTAGATCAAACGGCACACAAATCCACACTTAGCTTTTCCAGGCGGCCAGCTTCTCATGTTCTGATTACCAGCACCACCATCCAGGAAGTGCCGGCATTTTCAAGTTCAAGCCCTGCCTGCCTGCGTGCCTGCAGGCGTGCAGAGCAGCACTCCGGAGGGTGAGGCTGCCTCTCACACTGGGAGAGGGAGGGTTCTGTTGCCGGTGCCGCGTTGCGCTATGTTGTCCGGGCAACCGGCCGCGGGGCTGGGGGGGGGCGTGGCCGGAGACCAGAAAACCCCATCCTGTGCCGAGGCAGCGGGGTCCCGCTCACCAGAACTCTGCCGCAAGGGACTTCGGGGGGGGGCAGGCGGCGGTGACAGCTGACAATACCCCCCCCCCTCGAGGGCCCCGGCCAAAGTGTCCAACAGGGCCCAGGTTCCCCGGGTGCTGGAGATGAAAGAGTTGAACGAGGTGAGGGGCCGAGACCCTGGAAGCAGGCTCCCAGGATCGCTCCTCCGGGCCAAACCCACACCAGTCAATGAGATAATATAACCTTCCCGCTGGAGCTTCGCATCCAAAATGTCCCGCACTTCAAAGTCTGGCCCAAGGTTTTCAGAGGGGGTAGATCCCGCTGATGCGGAGGATGTAGATGGAAGAGGGGCTAGGGCCTTCTTCAAGAGGGAGACATGGAAGATTGGGTGAATGTGACAACCCCATGGCAGCTGAACTGTGTAGGTAATGTCGTTCACCTGCCTGCAAATTGGGAAAGGTACGAAATACCTGTTGTCCAGTTTTGCGGAAGGGCGTGCTGATGCATAGTGTCTGCGATCTACCCATACAAGGTCGCCTGGCTGCAACGAAGGGCCCTGATGGTGATGAGAATCTGCCGTCGCCTTGTAGCATTGTCACGCCTTCTCCAAGGTTGTCTTCGCCAGGGCAAGTGTTTGTAGAATTTGTTTTACTAGTGCTCCGGCAGCAGGGACTTGGAGTGGGGGCAGTTTATGAAAGCCCATTTGAAGGTAGTAGCCATAAGTCACAAAAAATGGGGAGTCCCTATGGAGGCATTAGGGGCATTGTTATATGCAAATTCTGCCATGGGTAGCCAGGAGTACCAGTCGTCTTGCAAATAACTGGTATAGCAACTTAGGTATTGTTCAAGGTTTTGGTTAACTCGCTCTACTTGACCATTTGCTTGTGGGTGGTATGCTGTAGTTGGCCGCAGATGGACTCCAAGTGCTTTAAACAGGGCTGTCCAGAAGTGAGAGGCAAATTGTGTTCCTCAGTCGCTGACAATTTCGGATGGTCAGCCATGTAACTTCACTATATGTCGAAGGAAAAGCAGAGCTGTTCGCTGTGCTGAGGGAAGACCCTTGCACGCCGCAAAGTGTGCCAGTTTAGTGAAATGGTCCACTATAACGAAGATCATGTTATACCCCCTAGAAGGGGGCAGTTCAACAATGAAATCAAGGCCCACTCATTGCCAGGGTCCCTGTAGCATAGGTCGCAGCTGTAGAAGGCCTATGGGTATCTTGGGAGGAACTTTAGTACGAGTGCACATGAGGCATTTGTTTATGTACTGTTGGACATCAGAGGTGATGGTGGGCCACCAGAAGGTCCGCTGTATATGTTTTTGGGTGCGGTCTATGCCAGGATGACCTGCCAATGGGGCGTCATGGTGGGCCCACAAAATATGGGGGCTGCAACATGGTATGCACAATTTGGTATGCCTCTTTATTAGACCGTCCTCGGATGCCATGAAGGTTTTTTCCCACGGGGAAGCTCTCGAGCTGTGGCTTGTTGAAGTTGGTCCAGGGAAAGATAGGTGGCCGCGAACACCTTGTGATCCAAGATAGGGCCTTGTAGGGGCTGGTCGAGATCTCGCCCTTCATTGTAGCGAGATAGAGCATCAGCCAAGATGTTCTGTGTGCCCAGGCGATACAGTATGCTAAAATTGAAGCGTGCGAAAAAGAGAGCCCATCGCGCATGTCACACGTTCGTAATCTGGGCGGACTGCAGGAAGGTCAAGTTTTTATGAACGGTGATGACGGTAACAGTGTGTTTGTCTCCTTCCAGATAGTGTTGCCACGTCTCAAAGGCTGCCTTAATGACCAGTAGCTCTCGATTGAAAATAGTGTAGTTTCGTTCAGCCGGCGTGAGTTGCCAGGAATTAATTATTATTATAAACATTTATATAGTGCCAGTCGTGTGACCTGGTGCTGTACAGACATAGAATTAGACGCGGTCCCTGCCTGTGGCTTACAATCTAAAAGACAAAGAGGGGGAGTCAGGAAGAGGGGACAGTGGGAAAGACAGGGGAGAAGACAAACAAACATTCAAGTGGATGCGAAGTCTCAGGTGCATATATTTGGCTTGGTTACAAAGAGGTTGGTGGCAGCAGTCTGCAGAGGAGGGCAGACAGTAAGTGTACGGGGAAAGACTAGCAGGCATTGGGAAAGGCAGCGAGGAAAAGGTGGGTCTTGAGGAGGGATTTGAAGGAGCGGAGGGAGGGGGAATAATATGCACATGGTAGCGGCCGTTGTTCCCCCTTTGCTTGTTGGAGCAGGACCGCCCCAATGGCAACGCTGGAGGCATCTGCTTCTACAAAAAAGGGTTTCTGAAAATTTGGATGTTGTAGTAGCAGAGCCGTCATGAAGGCCTTTTTCAAGTAAGAGAAACTATGTTGCTGGGCCGGGCCCCAGATGTAGGGGTGATTCTTCTTCAGAAGTTGGGTTAATGGGGAAGTAATCTCGGCATAGTTGGGGACATAATGTCGGTAGTAGTTAATGCTACCAAGAAATCTTTGGAGCGGCTTGACAGCCTGAGGTGGAGGCCACAGATGAATGGCGTTGACCTTATGCTTGTCCATTTCAATGCCTGCAGGAGAAATGACCAATCCAAGGAAGTCCACTGTATGGATATGAAAGGCACACTTTTCGCGTTTACAATAAAGTCAGTCGTTGGAGCACCTGACGAACATGTTGGATGTGCTGCTCCCGGGAGGTAGAGTAAATCAGGATATCGTCTAAGTAGACGATGACGAAGGTGTCTAGGATGTCACGAAATATATCGTTGATAAAATGCTGGAAGGTGGCTGGAGCATTGGCCAAACCAAATGGCATTACTAGGTACTCAAAATGTCCGTACCGGGTACGAAACGCCATTTTCCACTCATCCCCTTGCCGAACTCTCACTAGGTTGTAGGCCCCATGAAGATGTAACTTAGTATAGATACGTGCCCCTTGGAGTCTATCCAGGAGCTCCAGAATTAGGGGGAGTGGATACCGATTTTTTATGGTCACCTTATTTAAGCCCTAGTAGTCTATGCAGGGTCTCAGACCGCCGTCTTTTTTGGGGACGAAAAAGATAGGGGCCTCTGCGGGGGAGTTAGAATGATGAATGAATCCGTTGTGCAGGCTTTCTTCAATGTAGGTGTGGAATACCTCCAACTCAGGTGCGGAGAGGGCATAGATCCACCCAAATGGCAGTTCCTGACCGGCTATTGACCTTCAATAGGACAATCACAGGGGCAGTGAGGAGGTAATTCGGCCGTTTGTTGGTTGCTAAAGACATCCACATAGTCCTGGTACTGGAGGGCTAGCTCCAGCGTTTCAAGTTGCTGGTTTCCGGCTAGGGTCACAGCCTGGCCAGGCAGGGGTGCAGGCATCAGACAGCGTTGACAGCAATATGGGGATTCAAACCTGACTTACCGAGGCTCCCAGGTTATTTGTGGTTCATGCCGTGCCAACCAGGGTAGCCCTAATACCACAAGAAATAAAGATGTACAGACAACATCAAAAATCAATTGTTCCTGATGTGCTCCAATGACACATGGTAGGGGGCATGTTTGCAAGGTTATGGGGCCGGAGACTATCGGGGAACCATCTCTGGTGTGGACTGGTTCGGGATGGTCCTTTGGACACGTCTGGAGGGCTCGGGCCCTGGTTAGACGGGCGTCAATGAAGTTGCTAGAAGCACCTGAATCAATCAGGGCCCAAACGACAAACAATCTTCGGGGTTCACTAGTAATAGTGAGGGGTACCTGCAGGTGGGGTTGCTTAGTCCCGAGGACAGAGGACTTCTGGTCTAAGGTCGAGACAGCCTCTGCCCGTCCCGACTCCACGCGTTTCCCGACTGCCGAAGGTTGGGAGGTAAAGCAGGGCAGTCCTGGATAAAATGAGTCGGATCCCCACAATAGAAACATGCTCTGGAGCGACGCTGACGTTCTCATTCATTTGGTGTAAGGGGTCCTAGGGCAGTTCCTAATTGCATAGGCTCAGGATCCGAGGGCTTATGTGAGTCGTTAGGCAGGAGGCTTAGGGTGGTTGGCCGAGCCGGGGGGAGTTGGGCTTGCTGCTTTCGCTCCCGCCTCCGCTCCGCCAGCCGATCATCAATTTGTAGGATCAGAGTGGCTAATTCTGCCCACGTTTCGGGGAGCGCGGTATAGGCCAGCTGATCTTTCAGTTCCTCTGCTATGCCTCGTTGGAACATCACTTGTAGGACATCTTCGGGCCATTGAAGTTCCAGGGCGAGCTGTTGGAACTGGGTGATGTACTCCAAGTGTTTCCCGCCCTTGTTTAAGGGAGAGGATCAAAATCTGCTCATCTCGTACTCGGTGGGGGCGATCAAAGAGAAAGGTAAATTCCCGGATGAAGTCCAGGTATTTTGTAAGGAGGGGGCTGTCGCTGCTCAGTAAATTTGTGGCCCACTCTAGGGCTACTCCCTCTAGATTGCCCACTATAAAAGCTACCTTAAGCTCATCCGTGGCATAGGTGGTGGGTTGTACCTTAAATGTGAGCTTGCACAAGGCCAAGAATCCTCGAAAGGCCCTTCGGTCTCCCAAAATTGTATCAATGCGAGGTCCCCGGGGCTCCCGAGGAGTCATGGCTGCCGCCACCCCGGCAGGTGGAGAGGAGGCCTGGGGTGCCACAGGAGCGGCTGCTGGTACGGGGGATGCAGCAGGGGCTGCATTAGCCTGTAATTGGGCTACTGAGGTTGCTAGCCCAGTGTGCTGCGTTTGGAGATCTTTTATGTCCATGGCCAGTGCCTGCACTGCTCGCACCCCTATTTCCTGGGCCACATCCATACTACAAGACCCTAACGGCAATGAGTGGAGCCGGGGTTGGGGCACCGGTAATTCTGTCAGTGAGGTAGGGGAATTGGGAGGATACGGAAACTCCTTCCACTCACTCATGAGGAACACTCGCACGCTCTGCAACGAAGGCCCTGGGGAAAAATGCCCGTCAGCATAGAATGGTGGCCCTATACCAGAATTGGGGTAGCGGCCTCTATCATCATTGGGCACAAAACTCTGATAAGGTGGCAAGACACACGCACTCACCCACGCACCCAGGAGGGGGGACTGGGAAGAAGGTGAGGTGGTGCAATAGGGGAGAAGGGAACCAGGGGCTAGGAAAGGAAGAGGGTCAGAGGGACTTTCACACATCACGGGAGAAGGGAATGAAGGGAACCAAGAAGGGGTGCTTATACTCCAGAACCACACTTTCTGGGGGGGAAGGGGGTCGGTTCCACAATACTCCTAGATTCCCTGCTGTCAGACACCCCACACGTACGCGCAAGCAACACACAAGACAAGGTGGTTCCGGATGGGAAGGGTTAACGGGCTAACAATAATGCAGGGACACACAGAGGAAACAAGACAATCCTATAACTCTAGATCAAAAGGCACACAAATCCACACTTAGCTTTTCCAGGCAGCCAGCTTCTCATGCTCTGATTACTAGCGCCGCCATCCAGGAAGTGCCGGCATTTTCAAGTTCAAGCCCCACCTGCCTGCGTGCCTGCAGGCGTGCAGAACGGTGCTCCGGAGGGCGGGGCTGCCTCTGATGCTGGGAGAGGGAGGGTTCTGCTGCCAGTGCCGTGTTGCGCTGTGCTGTCCGGGCAACTGGCTGCAGGGCTGTGGGGGGCGTGGCTGGAGATGAGGAAACCCCATCCTGTGCCGAGGCAGCGGGACCCCGCTCACCAGAACCCCGCCGCAAGGGACCTCGAGGGGGAGACGGCTGCGGCGGCTGACAGCAGCACATAACTACAGCCAACATCTAGGTATGCACTGTGATAAGAGGGGAGTCCTGTGCATACCAGAAGAAAGCAGAGAGATAGGAGAGCTGGAACCACATCAGCAATAGACAACAATGACCAATGAACACAGGGGCTTGGGGTCCTAGCCAGGAAACGCAGCCTACGTTTGTGTGGATGATGCCTACTCTCCACCCCTGCCCATGAGAGACATCTTGGGGGGTGGTCTTCACTTCACTTCTACTTTGGCTATAGCTGTATCATTTGTTGTGTCAAGCAAGTATCTCAGAAGTGAACTAATACCATGGTATGATTAGCATGAGTAGCATTAAGTCACCATCCCAAACCTACCAATCCTTGCCACGGCAATAGCCCTCCGTGGAGCACAACAGCTAAGGGTGGAGCAAACCTCAGAATGTATGGGATGCTGAGCTAAAAGATAAGAGTTAATTGCTTAGCCAACACTATTGGCCTAGAATCCAACCCAGAACAGCACTCCTGCATATCTTCCAGGTCTTCCTAGATCTGGTGCAGGTCAGACACGCCCTGGAACAGCATCTCTTCTCCCATGTGTGTCCCTGCTGCTGTATCCATCTTGCAACAGAAGCAAGAAACAAAAGTTGGAAGAACTCTGAAACAGGGCTGAAACAAAAATTCAGGGCAGATTCCGTCTTTGACAGCTCCGTCTGTTCTGATCCAGTGTGGAAAAACATGAAACAGACTGCAATCCAGTCTGCATTTCGACAGAGATCCAGATCAGCTGCACTGCTTACTGCATATGCACAAAATGGCAGTACAGTACAATACTGTCCATGAGCAAGATGGCAGGGCCCTGCATTCAGAACTCCATGTGACATTAAAAAAAAGTCAAAAATCTCCTCAAAGAGGAAAGGGCCAATCGATTCATTCCAACAGAGCTGGTTTGACTTATCAGGCTATGAGTGTTTTTAGACAAGCGTCTCCCCACCCATCACCCACCCATCATGCATGTTGCAGGGCTGCATAGGGTGCCAATGTGGCCCTGCAACATACATGATGGGTGGGTAATGGGTGGGGAGGTACAAGTGCTGCTAAGTCTGCTACCAATTTACTGTAGAAAGGCTGAACTGAAATTTTAAAAAATGTATTTTAGATGTCGAGAGAGTCACACAGGAGAAACAATATATATGTCACCCCCTCCCCCGGAGAGCAGGCCAGGGGTAGTAAAGCGTGGGTGTAGGTGGTATATTCAAATGTGATCAGAGCCTCAGAGATGGTTCCAATAAACTGTCCGAGAGAAGATAAAACCACAGACAGATGAACACACACACACTCGCAGCCCCTTGCCCCACCTAGGAGCTCCCCAGGAATAACCCCCAATGTGTCAGCCCAGAGAAATAGCAGGTACCCGTCATACCCCCAGAGCACTGCCACACTGAGCACCCTGACCCTCTAAAGATTTTGAAGAGAATGAATAAAATCAGAAGAAAAGAATGCAAGCAGCACTCTAATGGAACAGCCTAAGCTTAGCAGAGCCCACCCAGCCAGAGAAGAGAGAAATCACTGGGCCAGATCCAATGGATCCAGAGAAAAAAGAAAACTGTCTGATCTGGACACTTCCCTGCTCCTCTCCCTTCAGCTCCCCTGCACTCGACTGATAGGGAGAGGGGCACAATAGCAGCCAGGGATTGGCTCATGCCTTCCTCTTCCTGTCCTCTCCCATCCCCCCACCCCCACCCCACCAACTCCTCCTTCTCCTTTCCCCTCATTGTACACCTCCCCTCTTCTAATTTTCAAAAATAACTAACTTGTGTTTTGAAAACTGGAATCGTTTTAGTTTTTTTTTCCAAATCCCCAAAGCTAAAAACATGCGGGTGGGCGGGCGGGCGGGGGAGTTTGATAAATTCCATTTCCTCCCCAAATCAAATATTTTAACCTCCTGTGCATTTCAGTTGCCCAAAATTAAAAATATGAGAATTCCAGCAACTGGAATTTCAGTTTTTGGTACTGTTTGGTTGCTGGAAATCGAAAGAAAAAAATTAAGCAGAAAAGAACACCAGGTGAAAATTCTCAGGGGAAATTTTTTTAGCAGAAACCGATTTTTTTTTTTTTTTTAAGTGTCTATTCCAAACACTGTGCCTTCTGCTACATTCAGGACAATAAAGCATACTCAGGACCAGTGCTTCATTTGCAGAAACAGAAGTGCTAGCTAGGGCTCCAGTCTGCTTAAGTCCTTTGATCCCAGAAGGGATTCAGATTCACAGAGGTCAGCGGAGCTGCCCTGCTAGCCCTGTGATTCCACAGCCCCTGTTCCTGCCCTTACGTCACCAGATCTTGCTTAGGGCCAGATTCAGCTTGAAGGGGGCCAGGATTCCATGCGGGGAATACCACTGGGAGTCAGCTGTTACATACCAATGATCACCCCCAACCATATCAAGGGCAAGACTTGGTCTAAGGCCCTTTTTACACGAGACGGACCCACACGTACACACGCACATCCACTGCGCGTGCATGTGCAGGTGCTGCCTGTGTGACTGCCGCAGTGGGTGTGCGGGCGCACCCATCTCCACCCATCACCCATGCATGGAGCAACCAGAGAAAAGGCAGGTTGCTCCGTGGGTGGAGATGGGTGTGCGCCCATCTGCACCCTCCCCCCACCCATCGCCCCTTCAGCGGCACTCCACCCGCCACACACGGATACCCATTTAAAAAGGGTCTTAGGCTGGTGCTTCTTCTGCATCCAAGCAGTGGTGGGTTCATGCAGAGACTGCAAGAGCAGTGACAGGGTCTGCAAAAGAAGCCAGGGCTGAGCCCTGGCACAAGCCCTGGACCACGAATGAGAATTAGTGAGCAATAAATGGGCCTGGTGCTGTCAGTGCTCAATACTTATCTACAGGTGTTTTTAGACAAGCACCTCGACAATCACCACCCACCCATCACACATGTTGCAGGGCCACTTTGGCGCCCTATGCAGCCCTGCAACATGCATGTTGGGTGGGAAGGCACTTGTCTAAAAAACACCCAATACTGAATTCACTCACTCCCAATCTAGACACCTCTCCTATCCTGCCAACCCGCTTGTCTCTATGCTATCCAGATGTGGGAAGATTAGCACAGTTGGATACTGTACTGTTAGTTACACCCACCTGTGCACATAACCGTGGCCTGCCCTAGCTCTAGAGTACAGGAGTGGAGTCTCCAGGGAGTAGAGCTATGTCAGCTGCAAGCCAAGATACCCTGCACTGAAAAGGTAGATGGAAATGACATTCTCAGGCCAGTTTTGCTCAGTTCCTGCCGCCATAGTGTCTTGGGTGCAATGGAGAAATCAGCTCAGTGCCCACTGCAGCAAATAGGCTTAAACAATGGGAATGGGCTTGTAAGCAAGTGACCATTCCAGCCTACCCAGCAGCTGGGTGGCAGGACTTCCCAGCTTCCACTGGGACCTAAAGACCCATAACACTTAGTCAGAGGGGTAGGCACGGTAGCTGTCTGCTGTAGACTAGACAGTGAGTCTCAGCAGCTAGACAGACACATGGATAAAGGCAAACAGACAGGAAGAAAGGCAGACCCAAACACATTGAGACAAGTCTATCACTAATTATGCTTTTCCCTGGCCAGCTCTTTCGTGCGTCCTTTTAACATCAGTTGAGATTTGCATCTCTCTGTTCTCCACAGACACACATCTTCATGTCCCAACACGACAGCAGCACACACACACCTTAAATCACTGCCCTGCACAAATAGGCCAATCCAATGTTGCACAAACCCTGCTCCATACTACCAGTCTCACACTGCCCCACCCCTAAACCATGCTTTCAGGTTGCTCCAAGACATCCCTCCCCCATGCATTTCACACACACACCAAAATCACCCAAGTGGCTCCCCACCCAAACAAGCCCACATGTAGCCTAACAGAGATACACCATAACACACTGGTACACACAGGGCCAGCCTTAGTCCTGCAAGACCCAGGGCAAAGGGAGTAGGGCTGGGTTGGGGGGAGAACAGGACAGGGGAAGCCAAGCTGCCCTCAGCCTCAGGAGTGGAGGGATGCCCACTGGCCCTGGGAGGGAAGCTGTGCTGCCCCTGGGTGGGGAACAGGTGTTGGGGGAAGCCATGCAACAAATGGTGTCAGGATCTGACCTCGAACTGGGGTCCCTGGGTTTGTAGAGGCAGTGGCTTTTCCCTGTGGTGCCACTACACTACAGTTGGCGCCTGTGGAGTGGCTGTAGGGTCCTTTTGGTCAGCTTCCTGGTTGGCTGCCTGCCTAGATAGAAGGCAAGCCAGTCCCTACAGGAAGCTGGGAGGATCATCTGTTGCTGTGGGTCCTCTTCCTCATGTTCTCCTGCCTCCTGGACTGGCTTTCCTGCTCTGGGGATTGCATCTGCTTCCCATGTCTGAGTCTGTTCTGCATACTACTGTGTCTGAATTTCTCTCTGCCTGATCTGGAGTCTCTGCCTGAATTGGACCCCGTGCCTGAATCCCCATCTGCTCTTACCTGAACCTTCTGCCTGTACCCCTGTTTATCTGATTCCCACTTGGAGCTTGCAGCTCCAGTTCCCCCGCCTGGGTGAGTGAGGTTTCCCTGCCCTTGGATTTTGCCCTTTTGTCCTCCATGGCTGTGTTGGTGCTTGGTAACAGTCCTTATGCTTCTTGCCCCTGTACATGTTTTGTATGGACCTGATCCTGAACTGATGTACCCACGCTGAGATCCTGATCCCGTCTAAGGTGCCCAGCCCTAATCCTGTGCGACTCTCTGTCCTCCAGCCTGGGCACCTGGCACATGGGGAGGGGGACAAGGAGCAGGGGTACAGGAAGTCACACTGCTGCAGCTTCTCAGACTTCCCAGGCCGCACTGCCACCACCCAAAGGAGTCCAGGAAAGTGAGGGTCTTCCAGGGCCCCTTAGGAGCAGCAGTGGAACCCCAGGAGCCTGGGAAGCAGTGGCACAGGGGCTCCTGGAGCCTTGACACTGCTCTGGAGCTCCCAGGGCAGATGCTTTCTGTGGAGCCCCCATAAGCCATGTGGTCCAAGGCAGCTGTTCTAACAGCCCTGTCTTAAGGTCGTCCCTGGGTACACAAGCCCATACTTAATGCATGCATACACACATGTACGCAAGTGCACCATAGTGCACACACATGCACACAGCTCTTGGAGACAATGGCACTACAGACTGTGCTCTCCCAGTACCAACAGCTCTGCTCATACACATCACCTTCCCCCTGCTCCCAGGCTCCACTGTGCCTTCCTCTGTACGTTTCCATTAGTAGAGTGCTAGCTGTACCCGTGGCACATGTGAGTGGGGGCTGCATGGCTGCACTTCTCCTGAAGGGAAGTTAAGGGTCTGTTCTGCTCCTTGCCGCCACTGGGATCAGCTGGACTTTTGCCACACTGTGCTGCAGCCTCTTGCCTTTAATCACTGCTGGGGCCTAGGCAAAGGAAAAATAAGCCCTGACTTCATTCATGGCCCTGGGCTCCACTCCAGGGAAGAAATGTCGCCATATTCACAAACTAGCAAAACTTGGTGCAGGGGGAGGTCAATACTGAGGGTATTTGGAAGAACTTAATAGTAGAGGATGTTTCCAGTTGAGAGTAAAGGAGGAGGGCACACAGATTGTGGTGTTGCTGTTTGCGATTGAGGGGTATCGGCAGAATTGGCTGTCAGAGCTCAGAGGCTGTTATAACAGAGAGCTATGAGTTAAGACTGAGAAGTATCAGCACAAGCGTGGGGTGGGGGAGTCTGGAATAAAATGAGGTTGCTGATCAGGTTTGGGGGGCTTTGGTATGAGAGAGAGAGAGAGAGAACGAATGAACGCACACATGTAAAAGTGCTGCAGAGCAGAAGACACTGATATGCAGTACCAAGATCAAGACGCAAACTCAAACACTGAGTTTTGCCACAGAGTAAATGTGGTTTTGGAGCCTGGCACATATCCAGGGAACTCATGAGAACACTAAAGAGCAGCCTAAAATACGAAATACAATGTTTATCTGATGCCACCACACAACGTTGCTCAGCAAATGTCACTTTTTCATGCAGCAGCAGCTCAGGGCTTCTCCCAGTTCCCATGCCCCATTCTTCCAGCAGACTCAGAAGCACACATGCATTTTAACCTTTTCTTTACTGGTTCTGAGATGCACACATGCACTCTCTCTCAGTATTACATTTCTTTACTGAGCTGTCACAAGCAATGTCACAAGATACTAGGCACGGGACTCTAGGTGGAATTTAAGGTTTGGGGTTTTTGTTTCAGTTCTTCATGATTCTCGGATCTCGTTTCGGTTTCGTTTTTTCCAGGGGTTTTGCACTGATTTTTAAAAAATCTTTTTATTTTCATTTTTTTCTCATTGACCAATGGTTTTCTCCCACTGAAGTCACTTACTGGGCATTTTTAGACACACATTAAAGTTCCTGATGTTTCAATCTTCTGAGTTTACAAGTCCACAAGTAAGTTCCGGATTCATTTTTCACACACACACTGCTCTGAGGCAGTTCCTGGATGCATTCTTCATACGTAATTTTTATTGATGGCTTTAGCTTTCGCCATAGCCCACATGTACAACAACCAGACAGACAAAAGTACAAAGAATACAAACAATAAAAACAAAGAGTACAAACTACAAATTATTCTCAACTTAAAAGTTAAAATTAAAAACAAAGATTTTCCATTCAATTCTCGACCAAAAAACCCCAAAACTTCCTCTTTCAAATACCATGTTTCATGTCTGTTCATCTCAAGTTATCATATTATTATAATTAAAGGGTTACTGGCTCTTGCCTTCATCCCAAATTAAGTATATTTTATAATAAAAACCTAACTGTATAAATACATAAAATCAATAAACTCATTCCAGGTATCCATGTACCTAGGAATAAAGGACCAGCATATCATAAAATATAGCCAAGGGAGAGGTGTCCTGCAATAGCACAATAACATATGGCCTAATAGATTATAGGGCCAGCCTTTACTAACCAAAGCCTCCCGCCACAAACTTTATTTATTTATCAAAACCCTCTCCCAACTGTTTCATAAGTTTAATAATACTCCGCAGAAAAACTGCGACCTGTGCAGATCTCTCCCTATTCTCATCCCCCAACAGATAAATGATCTTCACCTTTGGATCAGCCACCCAGTTGACACATACCATTTGACCCAGCTGTGCCCTTGGCACCCTATAAAATAAACAATCAAAAAAGCATGGCATAGATCTTCCACGTCCTGGCCTCAGAGGCAGAGCCGTTCTTGCCAAGGGGTGCCCAAATAACGGCCCATTAGCACTGCCGAGTCAAATGACTGTAGACAAAACGAGGTGAATGCCCTTCTCAGATGGAGGTTAGATAGGGAACACACATACTCTGGACCATCAGTCTTCGGAATAAGAAGTGTATACCACCGGGCAGATTTTGCCTGGGCAGCAACTGCTCTACCTGTTTGATAAGCCATATCCCGAGACCTCCTTTTAACCAGGGACTTAACTGTAGGTTTAGGCAGTTGGCACAACATAGGGGAGGAGAAATCCAAATAAAAAATCTTTTTCTTAACCTCCTTCCACCAGCAATCAGGGTAATGACCTCTAGCTTTTTCAACAAGGCACCTGCCCGCCAGGGGTGACTCCCCCTGCAAACATAGCTTATGCCAGAATAGAATAATGGCAGAGTCAAGCCTATTTTGCCAGGGCCACCAGTCCAGTTCCAAATTGACTAGAGCTATAGGGGTTGACTTTGGCACACCCAATAATAATCTCAATACCATATTGATTACTGGGTCAACCAACCCTGCAACATCAGGCTTTACTGTCCACACCTGGGCGCCATATAACAATTTAGAAATATATTTGGCGTTGAAAATTGTGAGCGCTATTCCCACACTACCACCACCGTTGGCAAAAAAAAAATTAACAAGAGAGTATGCTTCTCGATTGATCAAAGATTTCAATAAAGAGGCATGCAGCCTCCAGGATCCAGAATAAGAGAAAGTAACCCCCAAATATTTATAACTAGACACTTGTTCCAATCTATTAGATCCCATGAACCATGACCTTGGCTGAAAACGGGAGGCAAAAACCAAAATTTTGGTTTTAGAAAAGTTCAGTTTTAAAGCATTGTTCCCCGAAATCCTGCAATAATCGGGTTAGCCCCAGTCTTGAAGTGGACAACAAAACAGTATCATCCGCATACATTAACATTGCCGTTTTCTTATTTAAAATCTTCGGTGCCGTATAACGCCCATGATCCCTTAGGGCTATTATTAATGGGTTCACGTAAATATTAAAAAGGAGAGGAGCTAGCAGGCAACCCTGCCTCACTCCCCTGGTGGTAGGAATTCTGTCAGAAAGAGCGCCCAGGTTATTATTTCTTACTCTAAGTGAGGTATCTGAGTATAAAGAACGGATAAGACTCAAAAGCCTTCTGTCAATGCCCAAACTGTCCAGTTCTATCCAAAGTCATGTTCTATCAACAAGATCAAAGGCCGAGGAAAGGTCTATCAAGGCCGCATAGAGTTTCTGTCACTGTTGTCAATATTTTCCCACTAGATGGTTGAGAACAAAAATATGGTCCATAGTTCTGCGGTTTGCCATAAAACCCGCCTGTTCCTCAGAAATAATCCCCCTTGCAGCAATCCAGTCCAACAGCCGATGCAATAAAAGTCTTGTATAGAGTTTGGAAATGACACACAAGAGGCTAATAGGATGATAATTCTGCGGCTTATTCCTAGCACCCCGCTTAAAAATGGGCACCACCAGACTCAGTTTCCATTCATCTGGTACCCTACAGGCAGCATTAATATGGGTAAAGAGTTGAGCCACCGCACCTGCCCACCACTCTGGATCGGCCTTAAAGACCTCTCCCACTATAAAATCGGGTCCTGGAACCTTTCCAGACTTTAATAATGAAATTAGTTTCAAAACCTCTTCCCGGGTGACTGGAGGCCAACTAGGGAGAGGATCCCTATTAGCTGGTAACTCCAGGGAAACTTGGCCATCTAAATTAAAAAGATTTTTAAAAATATGTGGTCCATTCATCAGCTGGAACCTTCGGTTCCCGACATACCCCATTACCAGGCCCCTTTAGATTAATAAAATTCCAGAATGCTCTATGGTCCTTCCTTTTAACAGCATCCAACAGATCTAACCATTGAGCATTCCTATACCTCTTTTTCTTATTCCCCAATAATTTTGTATAACTAGCCAGTTGCTTTCTATAGGATGTGATCTAACCATCCCCCGTCAAACCTTTAACTTTCCTTGCCAAACTGCACAGGGATTTTTTTGCCTGGGTGCACTCCTTGTCCCACCATCCGCCCCTACATCTCTGCCGTCCAGCTTGCTTGTTTTTAGGACAATATGTAAGATGGGGTTGGAGAGAAGAGACCAAGGAATTCCAGCTCTCAAAAGCTCTCCCTACATTGGGGGCTTTTTCCAGCTGGATTAAGAGCTGCTTAATTTCCAAGTAGTTCATCAGGGACGTCAGATCCCTTTCCAGGTCAGTAGACCATCTAATCCTATACTGACCAGTTTCTAAAACCACTAGATCATTTATAGGCAAAGAACCTTAAATGGGTGATGCATAACGTAACTGTAATTGTAGAGGGAAGTGGTCACTATCAATTGCAGAACCTACCTCAAAATCTATAACATAATCCAGCAAGTCGTGAGAAATGGCAATATAATCTGTTACACTGCCACCCCTGGAGGAGGTATAGGTAAAACACTCCGGAGTATCATTGGGGGTAGAAACATTAAGTATTTTTACCTTGAGTAAGGTGACCATCTCATAAAAGCGCAAACCTGCAGGATTTACCTTTACATCCTTAGAACATCTCTATATATTAAGGTCCCCTTCCCAAGAGAATGACTCCTCTTGGAGAAATACTGACTGCATGGATTCCATATCCCTTCCAATTCGAGCGTTAAAGTCCCCCATGATGATAATCCCATCAGTGGAGCAACTTCCCCAGTGAGTCATGATAACATCAGTCAGATCCCCCCAAAAGCAAGAGGCCTTACAATTAGGGGGATTATAGCCATTAACTAACAGGATAGGGAATGGCGCAAGGGGGCCCCATAAACGCAAGACGAGAAGATTGGGATTGGAGGTTCTTACCGTGGAAATACGTAATTTTAAGGAATGAGCAACAAAGGTTGCCAGCCCTCCACAGAAACGCCCCCTACCAGCTTTCCGTATTGCGGGCGCCACCCAAGCATCAAATCCCTCTAACTCAGGCTGTACTTGCTCTTGCTCTTGAGAAACCCATGTTTCCTGCAAGCAGATTATTTTATGGGAGCTGAGAAAAGTAGAGAAGGTGGGATCAGCAAGTTTGGCAACCCAGTCAGCCATATTCCAGGAAAGTATAGCAGACCCTTTCCGTTCCTTAGGAGCCCTATTTCATGTGTTTTGTCCTACTTGCACCAAAGATTTTATCAGCTCATCACCCACCTCTACAACTGCAGGGTTTGCTACTGGAGTAGGCCGAGCAGAGGGAAACACATCTCTCTGCGACACCATTGTGGACTCCAGGTCAGGCATACTGTCATGAGACAACAGTTCCTCTTCAATATGCATCACCTGGCCTTGGTCCATTTTTCCGGCTTCCCCCAATTCTCCCAGCTCAGGGTTGACAGCAGCACATACCCCCAATAAGTTTTTTAAGTTATCCATTAACTGGACCTGGTCCCCTGTTGGCAGGGATTGGAAGGAATGCTTCCACCTTTCCTCTAATCTCCCTTTAACTTCTCTCCCTATTCCATTACTCCCCACCAGAGAGACCAGCAATGTGTTATGATCCAGGGAGAGTAAGAAAACATCAGTAGTTGGAGAACAGGGGACTGGGATGGAGGTCTGAACTTTACCCTGGATTGGGCCATCATCTCTACCCTGCAGAGGCTGTAGGGGACCTGCCCCTACCAAATCCTCCTGCACAATAAAAGGAGTCGGAGATAATATACCCACTTCAACTTCCATATCTTCCCTAATTGGTGAGATTTTGGATAGGTCCTGTATACTAGGGCCAAAAGCCTTTAATTTATCCTTCAAATCCTTCGAATTGTTACCTACTAATGAAGGGGAACAAGAGAAGTCAATCAAAGGGGAAGGGTCCGTGACCTGAGAAATGAAGGAATTAGATAGAAAAATCCCCCATGAAGCCAACAAAGACTTGGGTATTAATATCTTAGAAACATGTCTGGGTTCCCAAAATGGATCACTAATCACATACCCTGGTCCATAGGGGGTAGAACATACCACCTTATTATGTCCTGTAATCTGAACCTAATACGTAAAAGAGCAGATAAATTCCTCTTTATATAGAATTTTGATGCCCAACTAGGCCTAAACCCATTCCTTTGGGGGTAGATTTTTAAAAGCACCGCATTAGGATCCGGTATCATCCGTCTTGGATGAACCGCTGGGGGGCTTCTAGCGGCACATGCCTCACCTATTGGATGTATAGACACCTCCCGCCGGGGGGGTAGAATTCCCCCACTAACCAGATCAGTTACCAATGGCTGGGAGTACAAGGATGGAGGGCAAGAGCATAGGCATGTGACACCAACCGTTTCAAATCCCCAGCCACCTCCTTCAGACATTGAAACCCCTCAGATACAATCGTTTTAATCTCTACAAATCCCTTAAATAGGCTTTCTGTCGTTTTACCAATTAAGACACACTGTTCACTCACTAGTCGTATGGGATCCAGAGTACTAGAAATATTCACCCTCGGGGAGGATAAATTAAAATCAGTAAAATCCCCTGAGGCTGCTGATTCTGGAGGAGAGGGGTCAGAGTTTTTACCCAGTACCTCAAAGCTATTGGTGGTCTTAAGGGGGGTAACTTGCTGACAGAAACCGTTGGTGGCAGGCAGAACTGTGACACCAACCCCTCCTGCAGCTTCAATTGTTTCAGGACCGGGCTCCCAACTGCCGGTGACAGCCTCTGTTGGCGCAGCCTTTTTTTGGAGCAACCCATGGTAAACGAGGAACTGGCCCTGCTTCTTCCCAGCGGATAATACCTGCGCCGGCCTGCGCCTAAGGCCGCACGCACAAGGGCGCACCCTTGCACGTGTGACCCTTAGGCGCGCGCCTCCGGCGCTGCCTCCGGCGGGGCAGGTTTTTTGTAGAGGGGTCCGATCACTGGAGCAGCAGCTCCAACCTGGCACAGGTGAGCCCCCGATACAGCTCCGCTCTCAATCCCTCGTAACTCCAGAGCGTGCCTCCGGCGGGGCAGGTCTTTTGTAAAGGGGTCCGATCACTGGAGCAGCAGCTCCAACCTGGCACAGGTGAGCCCCCGATACAGGCTCTTGCAGGCTACTGTCCCATCAATTAACGCACCAACAAAGGAATCTCTCCCAGCTATCTGAATGCCCTTAAGTCCTGGGGTGCAGGTTCTCTGTAAAGACCAACACTTTTACCTTCACAGTCCTTCAGCCTACAGGAGGCAACTACCTCTCCTGCTACAATGCTCTCCTCCTCCAAAGGAGCTGCCTGCCTTTCTATAGGCTTTGTCGGGAAGCTAACAAATCTTTAGCCTCCACAGGGGTTGGTGGTCTGATAAGGGTGCCGACGAGCACTGGGCATAACCCTGCAACACTCCCCCACAGGTCACTATGCTACATTATGCTATGGAAACCCTCTTCTTCTCCGCCCACACACATTCAGACAGCCTTCCCCCAGCCTGGCGAGGTTTCTGGCAGCTGAAGTGTTCATTGCTGCCTCTGCCACCCATCCTGCCAACCAAGAATAGAACCTGGGAGACCCGATACTCCATGTTTCTTCTCTAAGGCAGAGCCACAAAAACAGGAATCTAACCCAAGAGTCCTACACTGCTCTACCCTGCTCTAACAATGGCCTCAGGGTTTCTAGACAGCAGCCTCCTCCCTCTTGACTGTGATACTAAACTCCTCCCTCCCTGCCACGAGCATGTACATATGCCTTTCCCCTCTCTCCCTTACTCGCCTGTCCTTGCCCTTACCCTCCACCCCACTCTCACCTACATACCTCCCAACATTTCGAGTGGCCCCGGAAGGACAAGTTCCACCTCCTCGGCCAGTAAGCATTGCCTTGCAGTGAATAAGCTCTGCCCTTTCATACACTTACACACGCAAGCGCATAAACACTCTCAATGTTCAAAATGCATAAAGAGAAACAGGAGTTCTCCTGCTTCTCATTCCATTTAGTTTCTTGTCATTCCATCATCTCCCCATTTTCCTCTCAAGTGCTTTTCCTGGGAGACAACCAGGAAAGAGATGCCTGAGGCTTAACTACCCATCTTTTTGTCTCTCTGTGGGTGTTAACAGACATGACGTTGGTCCATGACCCACTGGGGCATATGTTCTCACGCCACCAGGTGTGGGCCCACTTCTGTCCCAGGGCAGGTAAGTGGCTGGCCCAGGACATGTCCCCAGAAAATCTCCGGAGATGCAGTTCAGGCCAAGGGATACCCACCTGGGTCAACGTGGGCCCACGTGTCTGTTTGGGTCCCACCTATCCTCACCACGGAGCGGGGCCCGCCTTCGCTGCACATCATGCAGGGTTGCTGGGAGCAGGGTATGGGTGGGGTTGGCTATCCACACATCTGTTATCCCTCCTGCCCAAGTTGTGCAGGTGGTCGGATGGCTCTTCCAGTGGCAGGCACGTTTGTTTCATGCCACTCGCTGACCCAGAGAGTGGCAGGTGTGGTTTTCTGCCCATGGTCCGAGCTGGGCAAGGCCAGGCAGCCACCTCACCGCCTGCATGTTTGCTTTTACCCTCTCGCTTGAAAGAAGGATTGTGACCCCCTGCAAGAAGGATAGTGGGATTCAGCACTCAAAGAGGGACTGCCTCTCCTAAATAGGGACTGTTGGTAAGTATGCTCACCTCTAAGGCTGTTGCTGTCACTCCTCTCACTCAAAACAGCAGAGCTAGGGAGATTTCCAAAATGGCACCATCTTGACCACTCCAGTATGAATTATGATCGGTGGGTGAAGCACCAATCAGTCTTCACGCTCGACAAATGGGCAGGTCAAGCACCATTTTGGAAACCATTTGATTGCTATGCCACTTATGTGCCCTCCACCCAATACATTCCACACACACTGGAGGGTCCTGCCTTTCCAGTTTGAGAACTGCAGGTACCTTAGTAAATTCCCCTCTTTGCTGGAATCTATTTGTGAGTGAAACCATGGGATAATGCAGCCCACCCTCCTAGCCTCCAACTGCTCCATCTCAGCTCCATTTCATGCTGGAATGGGTCTGTAATTAATGCTCTGTGGCACTAGGTTCTCCTAGGCACTTGCTCAACACATTCCTAATACAGCTTATTTCCCTCCGCGTGTCAGACACATCCACAGCATTTAATGTCTGAGCAGGAGTAAGGTTTGAATACCTGCTGACGAAGAGCTGCCATTAATTTAGCCGCTGCCTCGCACGGCCAGCCCAAATCTTTTATTCATAGCTGTTGGCTTATTGTATTACTTTTTGATGAAAAGCCACAATCAGGAGTTTCCAATGCACTCCTCGAGAATGAGAGGATTCAATGCAATTTTATGTATTTGTCTTGGCACCTCGGCGGTAAATGGACACTCCTTATATTAAACTAATACTTTATGGGGGTGGCCCTACCCTACTGAGGTTAAGAGAAGCATTGCTATTCAAATAATACTCTCGTAACAAGGCATATTCTGTGCCCACCTCAGTTTTTCCTCCAGCAAAACTCCTGTTGACTTGACTGAGCAGGAAGACAGACTTTTAGACGAGTGGGTCGCCGTCGTGCAACCTGTTCGCGCAATATTTCAAAATCACGAGACGGAAGTAGGGGATCACGTGCATGAAAGGCGGTTGCGCATTATTTGCCGACCGCAAATTAAATACCTCGACGGCAACCTACTCGTCTAAAAGAGCCCTCATCAGCTTTAGAGTCTGGGTTTTCTGAAGAGGACTAAGAGATTTTGGCAACCATCTCCCATCAAAACCTAGCACTGTTTCCCCCCAGCTCCCCAACCAAGTCAAGACCCACATAACTGAGGTTGTATGTGTGTATAAAGCAAGAACCCTTACAATGGAGGCTGTATTGTTCTGATAGTTATCACAGATTCTCTGATTTACATGAAATTTGTACAAAGTTGCGTGAAATGTGAAAATCCCTATTCTGGAAAGAACTGTGTAAATATAATTCAACAATGTAAATGATACACAATTTATAGCAGCGCCAGAGACAGCTCACCCAGGGACAAATTGACTGATCAAGCAACTGATCAGCATTAGTCTGTCACCCGCTGGGGATGCGGTGGGCTAGGAGATAGGGTACTGCATCCTCTCCGATGACCACAATAGTGCCAGCTCAAGCCTTGGCTGGGGAAAGATTCAGGTTAAACATGACAGAAAACTTCCTAACAGTTAGAAAACTTCAATACTGGGACAAACTGCCTAAGGAGGTTGTGGAATTTCCTTCCCTGGTTTTAAAGAAAAGACTGGACAGGCATCAGTCAGAGATGCTGTAGGCATATGGGTATCCTGCCTTGAGGCAGGGAGTTAAGAATAAATGGCCCCTGAGGCCCCTTCCAACTCTCTAGTTCTATGAATTTACAAATCCAGCCCTATAAGACTGGACATCTTGGAAGCCCTCCCCCACTACATCCTGCTAATGGGGGCACATTAGGGGGTCCATAATAATGAAGAGTATGGTCTTGTGGGGGCTGGATTCTCATGTTAATAATTTATTTGCATGTTTAATTATGAAATAGCTATATTTAGACCATTGGTCTGCATTCCCCCATTTTGCTACTTATAATTCCATGACCCCAGACAACAAAGCTATGCAAAGCCTATCAAATATCAATGGAATCATGCCCCCGTCTGCAAAGCAGATGGTGAAACTGTACTTGGGGGTGTGATCCTTGGGAAACAACGCGCTGTGGAATAAGCCATTTTTTAACAGCCCTCTGTCAGGCCGGTTCTGCCGTGCCTGAGGATCTGGGGGAAGGTCCATCTGGGAGCCTGTTGGCACTCACCTGCCCAGTCCAGGGGAAACCCTGCAACCGCAGCAACCACCCCGAAACCACTAGTGTGGCTCCTGCTGCATCCTCGGGAGCCACACAGGAAGTAAAGCCATCGCCGCCGCCAGCACAAGCGGCGGCGGGACCCAGCAGCGCAACAGGAAGCGCCACACCTCTACCCTGCACTACTGATTTGGCCATTTTAGCCACGCCACCCACAGCACCGCCCCGGCGCTCAGAGCACTTGCGCCAGTGTGCGCTGCAGTCCCAAGGGGATAAAAGGAGTGTGCTGATCCCTCCTAGTTGCTGGTGATCAGTGCCTATGCCTGTGAGACTGGCCCCTTGGAATTTTGCATGGTGATCTTGAGAGAGAGAGAGAGAGAGCAAGAGCGAGAGAGCGAGTGAGAGCCTGGGTGAGTATCTGAACGTGATCGGTGACCCCCTTATACTTGATCCCTTGTGTGCCCTGGTTAACCCCGCGAACATGTGTCCTAGCCGCCCTTCCCTTCCTTCCGGGGTACCTCGAATGCCCTTTTCCCCCCTGCACATCTCTTCCTTTCCCAAAACCCTTGGCCCTGGTCCCAATGTGGAAGGTGGGTGTTTGTGTGGTGTCTTGTGTGTGGGGCGCACACCCCTATGGGGCTGGTGTTGCACTTCGCCTCCCAGTGATGATCTAGGCTGGAGATATATATCCCAAAAGCCAATTAAGATCCTGAGGGATATTTACTCGGCAAGTGTCTATTGTCACTGGAGCCCTTTCCTTCCCCTACCCGAAATACCCCATACCTCACACCCTCCTTATTAGCCTTTAACAATTTGCAAGCCCCCACAGTGGGGCACAAAATGTGCAGGTGCCTGGGAGCCACTGGCACCCAGAATACTGAGGCTGGCAACTGGTTCAGGGGTGTAGTGGGGCAAGAACAGTTTAATATCAGGATAAAGTCTGGCAACTGAATGTTTTAATTTTTTTTTTTTGCTCCCGGAGTTGAATCTGAATTTTATGCCCTACCCCATGGCATCCTCCTCTGTGTCTGCCTGCAATGTGTCAGGTTTGGAAAACCATGCCTGATCAATTCCCAAGTTTCAGGGAATCCTCTAGGAATCAGTGGGCAGAACTGCAGGATTAACTGACTTGAGCTTGACAAGACAAGACTAATCGGGCTTGGTTCGGTCCGCAGGGCCCTGCACAGGAAGTTAAATAGGGGCTTTGTCCAATCAAAAATGGCCTCCACGCGGCCATTCCACAAGAGGCAGGAGCAATGGAAGGATACTAACGGTGGACAGAACCCTAAAGATTACTGCAAACATCAGAAAAACTGAGAATAGGGTTTTAAAACAAATTGCTTCGTCAAGCCGTCTGTTGACAGGAGGGGGCAGGATATAAATGTAAATATAAATAAATAAAATTAACAGGATAAAATCAGAGGGTTTCATAACAGTTGGGACGGGCAAAGGGACACTTGATTGGCAGCTAGTGTCTAGGGTGGGAGGCTGGATTGAGCATCTGGGGTGGGCAGCATCTGGGACAAGCTTAATTGGGGTTCCTTAGGGAAGAACTATAAACCTGCTTTAAGAGCCACTTTCCTTTGATTTTTGGCTTGGGCTCTGGTAATTCCAAGTTGCAAGCTCATCCTATGTGCAACTAAATCTACTAGACCCTCTAGTAAAATACAAAGCACTTATGCTTTTATCCATCGACCCAAGACTTTTACCAGGGAGACCAACGTCATTCTCATTTTACACATGGAATGGGAAGTGACTTGCTCTAAAATCACACAGAAGGCAAGCGAGAGAGCCAAAAACAAAATCCTTGATTCTTAAGTCCCAGTGACGTGCAGTATTGCCTCTGTGTTATTATTCCAGTAGCACCCAGGGGTGTAAGTCAAAATTATGGCCTAGTTAGACAAGACAGACAAGGAGGGATGTGCAGAGGAAAGCCAAGTTTCCAGAGGCTCCGTCCTGTATCCCAGATTGGAAGTAGTAGCAGCTTGAGTTAAAAAAACTCGAGACAGGACTATCAACACATTTGCTAAGTTTTGTTTTTCTTCTTTGCCAAAATTCGATTATTTTATTTTAACAAATCATCAGAACTTCAATAAGATTTTCAACCACTAAAATCTCTGACCTTGACTACAGCTAAAATGGGTGCCTGCACAACGGCAGCATGATCTGAACCATCTCAGATGAGTTACCCACACTAAGTTACTGTTCTTTCATTGCTGAGTTACTGTTTTCCTATTTTGCCATGATACAAGTGCTAGTGTGAGATGCCAGCCTCAACACAGTCAATGGAAGCTTTGCCATGGACTTCAATAGGGCCAGGATTTCATCCTAAGAGGGACTGGAATCCTTTTTACATGAGACGCACCAACAAATACCCACACAGGGATATGCATGGGCATGCGTGGGTGAGTCTCATGTGTACAGCGGCAGCAGCAGCAAAACACGCAGCCCACCCACCTCCACCCATCACCCACGCACGGAGCAACCGGCAACAATGCTGCCTGGTTGCTCTGTGCATGGGGATACGTGAGGGATGGGTGTACATCCGTATACACCCACCCTCCCACCACCACCCCCGCACTGGCGCGCATACCCACACATACACACCCTGCCACCCAGCACGGCCTGTTTAAAAAGGGCCTGGATTAGACCAGAAGCAAGAAAACCTATCCCTCATGTGGGCCACTTTGAAAATTAATACAAGCTCTGTAGGCTGGATAGGAGTTAGGGACAGGGGTGATTAAGGGTTATGCTCAGGTTGAGGAAGGAAGGGGAAGGTTCATATCAGGAATCTATTATTATGGATCCATCCCCTTTTCCTTGAGTGCCTGCCCTCATCTCCCTTCCTCCCCTCACTCTTTCAGTGCTTGAGGACAGAGCCTGGATTCATGGGTCAGATCCAGGAATCGAAAAGAGGCCAAATAAAAACTAGCCATGGGCTAGATAGATTTGGTCCATGAGCTGGGGGTTCCCTACCCCTGGGTGAGACTGAGCTGGCAGCTAGGGAGACAAGTATGTGTGACATAGGCAGGCAAAAAGAATCTAAGCAGTTGGGACAGAGCCACCCTTCCCATGACAATACTTTCAGCAAAAAAGAAGACACCTCTAATCTTCTGACTACATACAAGGGAGAAAGCTCTTCCCCACCAGCACTGACTTGATGGACCAAGGGTACCATAAGCCAGCCTGGCATTGCCGGGTATTCCACAATGACAACAACAAAGAGAGTATAGGTTGGTCATGGGCTCAGGGGCTTGGAGAACCTGGGTTCTGTTAGTCTCTCTGTCACCAACTGACCTTGGGAAATTAACTTCTCTGTGTCTTTTTTTCCCCTTTGTCTAGCTAGACTGTGTGGACTTTGAGGCAGGGACAGTCTCTTAGTGCATGTGTGTGTATGGATGCACAGTGATCTCAGGTGGGTGTAATTACATGGTGGGATGGAGCAAATGCATTCTGCATCAGGAACCAAGCAGAGTCCAGGCAGGGCAGAGTAGTGACAGGATCAAGAACAAGTGTAAGTCTCAGCAGAATGAGAGTCAATCAAGCATCAAAACAGAGTTGGGAGCAATCCAGAAACATAGTCAGGGACAAACCAAAGGGTTCAAAGACAAAGAAGGTCAGCCCCAGGCAGGCAGGAAGGGTGGGAGAGAGAAGCAGGGCTGAGGCAGAGGAACTGGACAGGCTAAGAACTAAGCTGGAAAGCAGGATGCAGGAGCCAAGAAGCAGGATGCAGAGGATTGGCAGGGCTGAGTAGGGTTTCCATAAGTTTTTAGAGGACACTTATGAGAAATACATGTATTTCTCATAAGTGTCCTCTAAAAACTTTCATATTTGGCAACCCCAGGGCTGAGGCACCAAGAGAACACAGGCCTAAGCATTGCTCTCCCTGGCTTTCTGTTCCTGTCATGTGATTTTTTTCAGGTCCAGGCAAATCAGAAGCCAATCAAGGCCTGGTGGGCTGGAAGTCCCATTCGACTAGCAGGGTGCTGTAACAGAGACTAATGAGCTGGAGAAAGGGCCCAAAACAGTGCATAATGGTAGTTCTGCAGAGCTGGCCACCTCCTCCAAGTCAGCTGGTTCTAGTCCTGGCTGGGTCCTGACAATCCCCTTCAACTTACAGAGCACTGGGGACAAGAATGGGGACTAAGAGTTTCCAGACAGGGGCGTAGCTAGGTTGGAATGGGCCCAAATGGACTCTCCCACCCCCAAGCATCACCATCCTCTCCCCAGTCTCCCTGCCCCCACCCCACCCAGCCTTCCTGCCCTGACACACAGACCGCCAGATTCCCAGCCTCCCTGCCCTCACACAGATCCCGTCCCCCCCACCCCCCTGCCAGACCCTAGGGAAGACTCAATTTTCCAGCAAGCAGCAGCACAAGACAGGCAGCACAGCCTCAGGCTCAGCGCACCAAGCAGAGTTGCAGAGGAGTCAGGAGGGGCACTGCAGTGGTGTCAGAGGCAGCCGGTGGTCCAGAGGAGTTTGAGAGGCTGCAGTGGGGGTGATTGGAGAGCGGCGGTGCCCTGCCCTACCCCCGCTGCAGCTTTCCAAACCACCGGCTGCCGTCCCTCTCCCCCCTGCACTGACCGCCTCCAACACCACTGTGATGCCTCTCCTGACTCCACCGCAGCTCCACTTGCTGCGCTAAGTCTGAAGCTGCACTGCCTCCCTCATGCTGCTGCCGCTTGCTCTCTCTCACATGCTGCAGGGCAGCGCTTCCACTTCCAGTGCTTCTCCCATTCTCCACATGCCTCAACAGGATTGGTGTGTGTGGGGGTGTGTGTGTGTGTATTATTTGTGGGAGGGGGTAGCTACTATACTATAGGGACAGGAATAATAATTTGTTCCCACCCCCCACCCCCAGCTTGGGCCCCAGGACAAATGTCCCTCCTGTCCCTATGGTAGCTACACCGCTGTTTTCAGAAAGCTCCCTGATTCAGAGGTGTGGGGGAAAGGGTATCTTTTTAAAAATCCACTATTTTATTGGCTAATTTAATTTAGAAGACAAAAGGTTTCTGGGCAAGAGGAGGCTGTCACACTAGGACATCAGAAAAGAGGGGGGAAAGTTACCCTAATGGGAGATCTGCCTGAGGTCTGTCTGTCTCCTTGCTGAGAGAGACAAAGGGAAAATCTGTCTTTTTAACAACAGGACACTGAAGCTTAAACAATTTTTTCCCTATATCATTCAGACACCAAACTTTCTTATATAAACAATCTTGCAGAGCAACTGCGTAAGTTTTTGCCTGTCAAATTTAAATCTTTAAACTGCACAGGAGTGTCTTCAAAGAGTAGGGAAAGTGCAGCATGCTGTTGGGGTGTTGTAATGAAGATCACGAAAGCAACATGTGCAACACACATGAAACCTACATGCATATGGTCAAACAGTGCTTTGTTAATATTTTGTATCCATGTTCATATCAAACTGATCACTGTAATGTATAGAATACCATGGTGTAACTTATAAGACATCAAGTATCAATTGTAACAGCTTGAATGTTTGTTGTGGTAAAAGCTTCAGAAACTAACAAGAAGATGGAACAAGAAACGTAAATCAAAGTGAGATAAGCGAACCCTGGATCAGACAAAAGAATCGGACACAAATTCATACCCAAACAGACTAAATGACATCAACCAGCTACCTGGAAAGATGGGAAGAGAGGGACAAAGGACCAATTTGCATATAAAAAGGAGAAAGATTCAAAAAAACCTTGACTGAAGGAGAATGTGAAAAGAACTCTGTTCAGGGCCGGCCCCAGGGTTTGTGAGGCCATGTGTGAAGTCTTGGTGCAGGGCCTAATTTGCATAATTAGACCCCACCTAATTACGCAAATGTGTAAATTTACATAAAATTTACCTTCTGGACAGGAAGGATTCCCATTCTCCACCCCTCCGAGCAGCCATGGAGAAGCATGACCTCCCCATGCTTCCCCCCCCGCTTCCCCAGTTTGGCACCCCTTGGCTGTCTTACCTGGTGCTCAGCCAAGCAGCCACAGACAAGCATGGCCTCCCAATGCTTCCCCCTCGCCCTAACCTCCTCAGCCGAGTGTTTACCACCACTCCCCAGGAGTGGTTCCACTGCAGGGGCAGCCGGGCGGACAGTGACGCAGGCACAGAGAGACAGACTGACTGCATCTGCTGCCTTACTGGGAGAGGGGGGTGAGCTTAGCCAGCCTGGCCTCCAGGGCCTGTTGCTTCTTGCTGCCAGTGCCGCCTGTGCCTTGTAAACGCATGCAGTGCAACTGGTCCAGAGGCGCTGCTATCAAACACACAAGACACCCAAAATGCAGTCAGCCTATTAAGCGCATTATGCCATGAAAAGAGACATATATATAACCAGTTCAGTTGTACCCCCACAATCAATTCACGCTGCCCCCACCCCATAACCAGTTCATTTGCGCCCCCTGGGCAGCGTGAATTCATTATATGGGGGGCACAAATGAACTGGTTATGGGGTGGGGGTTTAAAGACAGTATTCCTGTTAGCAATAACTTCATTGCTATTAAAGAGTTAGTGACATAGCATCCATAATAGTCTCAGAACCATATTTGCAGATTTTCCAAGATAGAATAGATATTGCTTTACATCCTAAATTCCTACCTAAGATAGTATAAGTAAGACAGCTGTGAGAATGTGGTCCTTTTTACACAGGCCTCTCCCAACCCATGAACATACAGATTTCTGCACACGCGCCTAAGCATCCCCACTCACCCCTCCCCCACCCCTTGTCCCCACACATGGAGCAACCGGGGAAATGGTGGTTACTCCATGGGTGCGGATGAGTGGGGGTGAGTGGGGATGTGTGGGCCATGGGCACGCCTCGCCCATGCACCAGCACACCCACGGACCCACACACCCAGCGGAGCCATGTAAAAACGGCCTGCGAGGAGCCACTCGAAGACAGAAGGTTGCTGCCGTGTAAAAAAAGTTCTTCGAGATGGCTGTGAACATTCTCACAACACCCACCCTTCCAGCCCTGCATGGAATTTTCTTATATTCCTAGAAAGGGTTGAAAGGAACTGTCATTCTGAGGGGGAGAGTGCTTTTTATACTAGAGGAGCTCGAGACCATCACGTGGTCTGTTATTTGAATAGAGTGAGCATGCCATGCACAATCCAGTTGTGAGAATGTTAGAAGCCATCTCGAAGAACCTTCTTTACAAGGCAACAACCTTCTGATCACTCACAGGGGGAGGAGTTGTTTGTAAACAAACAGCTTTGTCTCCCAGTCCGATCTGCTGCTGCAGCAGGCAGAGGCAGGTGAGGGATGGGGACCAGAGCCAGGGAGGGGAGGCAGAAGAACTTATTGGGGGAGAAGCTGTCTGCAGCTTCTGCGGGGCCATGTGCGGCTGCACATGTGGCACATGCCTGGGGCCAGCCCTACTGTAACGGCAATTGAAGAGGAAACATCCAGTTCTAACATCAGCGCTGTGACAAGATGTTTGTAAGAGAGAACTCAACTTCAACGCATAGTTGACTAGCTAAGATAGGTAGAATTTTTCCAGTAACTTAGGACGTGCATGATCTTTTATGTTTATTTGAATACTGCACTCTGAGCACAATCTTGTATTGCATATTAATCTTAATTCTTCTAATAAACTTCCTTTAACTAAGCCTGTGAGTTTAAGTGATTCCTAACTTTTGAGTAACACAGTTTGGGGAGATTCTGAGCCAGCAAGCTCAGATGAACCCGGTAAAGAGTTTTGTGTTTCGGGGAAACTCTGAGATGAACGTGACAAAGAGAGTTAACCCCTTACAGGTTAGACCAGGGGTGGGGAACCTCAGGCCCGGGGGTCAAATGCGGCCCTCGGCTTCCTGAATCTGGCTCCTGGATCCAGTCTCTATCCCCCAAGCACTCAGAGACTGAGCTCAGGATAATGGAGCAGAGAGGAGGGCATGCACACAAGGCTAGGGGATAGATCCATGGCCCAGATCCATGATCTGGGCCCTCCTTTTTTTGAATACACCTGTTAAGCACCCCCACCCTCAACATCTATGTGACCCTCAGAACTCATACTAATTTTCAACGTGGCCCCCAAAACAGAAAAGGTTCCCCACCCCTGGGCTAGACAGTTCCAGACTGAGCTGGTCCAGTGGGAGAGAAGTGGGGAAACTGAGTCACGGCTAGCCTAGATTGGGGTAGAGAGGTTCCAGTCCCATCACAGGCATCTTAGGGAAAAGAGACACCCAAGCAGCAAGTGGAAGAAGAGGTGATTTGAGGGGAGAAAAGGCTGAACCTTGTTCCCCATGTGCAATTTCTGAGCGTAGGTTTGCTCTTGGGTGGCCACTAAGCATAAATCTAGAGTCTGTGTGCCATTAATTTGATGCATCACTGCAAAAGAACGAGACAGGGAACAAATAAATAAATAATAATAATAATGCAAACTCTGGAATAATAAACTCTTCCACAATACATTTCTATTACAGTTTCAAACAGATTCTCAGAGTTTAATTTTCATATGATTTTAATGTTGTTGGAAGCTTCTGGGTCAGGGGCAGGACATCTATAGGTGAAAGGCAGGGCTCCTTTGGTCAGAGGCAGATCCAGCACCCTCTGCCCAACATTTAGACCAAAGTTATGTCAATGCTCACTGTGATGCAAATAATAAGGTATATTTGAAGCACTGGTCCCCACTCTTTACAGATAGGTAACCTGGGTTACCTTGTGCATGTACATGCAGCTTCTGGGGATATGAACAGGAACACAGCAGGTGTCAAGGACTGTGTTATCAGCCAGCAGTGCAACAGCACCCACCCACTGGGATCTGAACTCCAGACCTTTTCTGCACACCTGCTCACTGTGTTAAAGCAGCCACTCCTGTGCCAGCAGAGGAAGCAGAGAGATACCTACTGAAATTATTCATGGGTCAATTCAAAAGCACATTTTCAAGTGTGTCAAAAGGCATTCACGTAAACACCTGATCTGTGATAGGGCTGACTGGCATGTGGTAAATGTATTAATTATTATCATTAGTAGTACTATTATTTATATAGCACCAGCAGGGAGTCTGGCACTGAACAATCATTAAGTAAGAGGCAGGTCCCTGGCCCAGGGAGCTTCCAGTCTAGGATGGGCAGGGAAAGGGAGAATATTGGGGAGAAAGAGGGATACATTCATGAAGTCATCTGCTGTCCACTGGGTTTTACCACAGGGCAGAGCAGTTCAAATGTCACAACAGCCCCACAGAAGCCCCTCAATGGGGTTACCATAGGGTGCTTTCTACAGGTGTTTTGGAAAATGTTAATAATAATAATACTGAAAGCACCCATAAGTGCTGCCAACACAAACTCTGGAAGAGCTGGGTGACAACAAGCCCATGAGGAGACAATTATACACCTCTTCTCTTCCTTCCCAGTGCCCTGGCGCCACTGAATACAATGGAGCTGTGTGTGAACTTACCCAAGCAAAGAGTGGGACCCAAGAGTTTAAAAACCTGGAAAGCATCATGGAGACAGAGAGCATGTTCCCACAAACAGTGTTAAACAGAATTAACTAACGCAATGCAATTAAACTGATGTAACGATCCTCTTCTGTACCATTCTCACAACAGTTCCAAACTGCACTAGTTTCTCCTCATTTTCCCCACAGTGGGCATGACACAACACAGCACAGGATCACCAGCCAAACAATGAAAAGATTCACACTACAGTTACTGTGAAGTAAAAAGTAAAGGAGAGCATGCACTCCTAATTTTTCAGGAGTACATACTTCTCTGCCTACTCCTAAATAACTGGTTTTGAGCTCTTGGCGTGTCACCAATTCAGGAGTAAAAGAGATAAAAAAGTTTAGATACATCAGAGTATCTTTTCATGGGAACCAGCAGAGAGTATCCAGCCTCCAACAGCCAGCAAAGCAGCCCCAGCAAAAGGGTCTAGCCCGACACAGGAGAGGCCACACAAGTCCAGTACTGTCAGCCTCTGGCATTCAAAACTCATGGATCAACGTCCCCTTTTGGAAGCAACACACAAGTTTTCCAAACTGTCTTCTGGCATTGGGGCTGGGGTGGATTCATGAACAGGTCCATACCTCCCCCTGAAACAGAATGCCCCACCCATCTGGAAGCTACCACTGCTGCTGTCATTGTTCAGAAGCAGCTCAGTCAGCACTGGCAGCGTGGACAGCACCCTCCTGGTCACTGGAGAAACTGAAGGGATGCAGCACCAGCTCAGTCTCACAATTAATATTGGAAATTTTCTATCAAGGGCAGTGGTCAGAGCAATGATCTTTTAGCTATGGGTCCCAAAAATGTTTAATCTGTTACTGGCTGGGACCCTCAGCTCCCCACCCACTCTTCTACTCTGCCCTCATCAGTCACATTCTCATTAGGGTTGAAACTCAGCCCTCAGTTTCCCTTGGATTTTACCAAGTGTCAGGGCATTTGAACTCGCTTTGCCGAGATCTGAGTGACCGAGGAATCAGCCCCGGCACTCAGAACTCAGCAAAATCCTCAATCGAGGACAACAGGGGGCAGGAAAGGGGGGCAGCAAACTCACCTGAAAGCTGCGGGAGTCATCACGCCGCTGTAGAGTGGGGCCGCTGTTCAAATGCAATCTCCATGAGCATGCTCTCTAATCATCTGTGGGGGCATGCTGGAAAATGTAGTCTAGCATGCTCCCAGAAAGCATAAGAACAATGGCCACAGCTGGCTCTAGGGGCGCATGCTGGACTACATTTCCCAGCATGCTTCCACAGAGCATTACATAGCATGCTCCCAGAGACTGCATTCAAACAGTGGCCCCACTCTACAGCAGTACAATGACTCCCGCAGCTTTCAGGTGAGTTTGCTGCCCCCTACCCCCCTTCCTGCACATCATGCCCCAGTACCTGGCCCCCCCTTCCCTGACCCTTTTCAGGGGACAGCAAACTCACCAGAGTTTTCTGCCCACTGCCTCCCTTTCCTGCCACCCCCGAGTTCTGAATATTTGCCCAGGTTTCCAAGGATTGGCAGAACGCTTGGGTCCAATCCTCGAAAATTTGTAAATACTTAAGAATTTTTTAAATTTTGTTTTGCTATTTGGTACAGCCCTAATTCTCATGGTTTTCTCCTCAGCTTTGACAGCCAGAAACAGCAGGATAGCAACAGTCCTGAGGGAAGCGGGGAAGCACCTCTTGCTTGGTGACCAAAGCCCCATCTCTCCAAAATGGCAGCCGCTCTGCTCACTCATCCAGCTTCCAGGAAATTCAAATGCCAGTGGAGAGCAGAGCAGTACAGGGGACCATCTCCTCCCTAATTCTGGCCATCTTGAAATTTCAGCAGTGGCAGTCATGCTGCCACCGTGGAGGCCATGGAGAGCTAAAATCAAGAAGGGGAATCTAGCCAGTGCCCCTGTCTTAGGGAAAAGTAAAACTCCTCCATTCCATGCCCCCTGTTTTTACAGCCCCCAGAAACAGGTTGTTTTATTAATGCAAATTGAGATTCTCTGCAAAGCACAGGAGTCCAGGAGTTGGAACTTTAAAGAATGCACCAAGTAGCATGAAAGTGGGCTGCGCTGCTGCATGCCAGTTGGTCACTCAACAGCTGTAAAGCAGTATGGCTGCAATGGATCCAGAGGGGACTCCAGCACAAGTGTTGTGTTTACTCAGCAATAGCTCAACCCCATCCTGCATTAAGGATGAGGCTATCTGGCTGCTCCCCACTACCACACTTTCTAGTCCTGGAAATGGCTCAATGGAGGTGAACAGAAGAGGAAGGGATCTCCACGCTCTCCCACTGGCTTCCTATCCTTTCCAACTGACTTGGGGAATACAAGCTAGCTGGAAGACCAAGAAGCGGGAGCTCCCGGCAGATCCTGGAGCTCTGCCAGATCTGCATGGAAGGAGAACTATGTGTATCTGTAGCAGGTCACTGCCCCAGTCCTCTCGCACTCTGGTAATGCAGCCCATTGTGGTGAACCTCAGATGCGAATACCAAAGTTCCATAGCCAGGGGGGAGGGGGTGGGGTGAATGCCTCTTGAGCTGAAATGAATGCGCAGCTGCAAATTCATACATAAAATCTGCATATTGATATTCATTTCAAATGTCCACTTAGTGCTTTGTGAGCACAAGAAGCCAAGTCTTTTGGCTCACCAAGTAGAAGCCAGTTGGAGCCAGATGTTCGGGTTCAATCTCCACTGCTGACAAATGACCTAGAGGCATCATGCTGCTGTAACAACAAACACAGCACAAAGCGCGTGTATAGAAGAAGTTTGGGTTCTTACCGGCACAGATGGTCCGTCCGGCACAGGTTCCTGAGGTCAAGGCAGTTGGGCTTCTCCCTGTCTTCATAGGAGCAGGAGGGGACAATGGTTTGCCGGCGACGCTCAGCACAGGCCTGATCTTTACAGGAGCAGAAGAGCAGCCGGTAGGTGTATTCACTTGGTACTCGGTCAAAGAATTGGCGCAGAGCCTTGTGGCACTTGCGTCGGTTGCAGCGCTCAGTGGGGGAAATGTCCTTGGTGCAGGTGGAGATATAAGCAGAGCGCAGACGCTTGCAGTTCTCGTTCAGGTTGCAGGCTTTGGCTGCGTCAAGGCAGTGGTTACTTTTGGAGTTGGTGGCGGGATCCATTCCTGCCCAAGAAAAGAGAGAATGGGCATTAATTTACAGAGGGGCAGCAGGGTGAATGGTGCTGCTGGCATGACCAAGGGACATGAATATTGTTGACCTAAGAAACCATATACACCTGCTTGGGACAACGGAAGCCTGAGCAAATTTACTAAAAGCATATATTAATAGGCATGCTTAGATCTAGCTAGCAGAAGTAAACATAGCTACTGCACAGTCTGGATTGTATAATAAGGGGATCAAAGGTGCTGATCCACTTCTAGAATAAGTAGGGAAATGTCAACTTGAGAAGGGTTAGCATGACTTTATAGGAGAACAAGATGCCTTGTAAACAAGCCCCTTCACCAAGAACTTTGGGGAAATTCCTTGGCAAAACAGGAAAACTATCACACTAATGGGTTGACAGGCCATCCCAGAAAGGGAAGGACTCTGGCACCCCTAGTAGAGTATAAAACCCCCTACTTTGAAGAACAGAGAAGAGTCTCCCAGGGCCCCTGCCTACCCAAGTTAGAAGTCAGCTGGATCTGGGATCTGATTTCTGTCTTGCTCTGTCCATCTGCTTAGCTGTAATCAGCCTTATCAATCAACTCTGCATAAAATGCTTTGTTAGAGCTTCGCCTAAAACATTTAGACCTGTCTTAATCTACTCAAAACATAGATAATGTGTGATTTACATCAAAAGGTGTGTATGTATATATTTATTTATTTTAATTGAATTACTTATATCCCGTTCCCTCCAGCTGAATGGCATCTCAGGGCCGCTCACGAAGACAATTAAAACAATCCATAATATAAAAAGGGGTTACTAAAACAATATAAAACAAACAATAAAAGAGGTAAAAGCACTGGCAAACATCCATTCCCCCCCCTTCCCCCCTTCCCCCAAGAGTCCGGACAAACAGCCAGGTCTTACAGGCCCAATGAAAGGCCAACAGGCTGGGAGCCAGGCGAACTTCCTCTGGGAGGAAGGTCCACAGCCGTGGTGCGACCACCGTGAACGCCCTCTCCATCATGGCCTCCGGTTCACCCGGGGGACCTCCAGGAAGTCACCCCCAGCAGATCGCAGTGGTCACTCCAGGGCCTGGGGAGTGAGGCAGTTACTCAGGTAGGAGGGGCCCAGACCGTGTAGGGCTTTAAAGGTCAAAACCAGCACCTTGAATCAGGCCTAGAATGCTACAGGCAGCCAGTGCAGAGCCTGGAGCACTGGTGTAATGTGCTCCCTAACCCATCCCTATCAGGAGGTGAGCCGCCACATTCTGCACCAGCTGCAGCTTCTGAGTCGTCACCAAGGGCAGCCCCGCGTAGAGCGCGTTGGAGTAATCTAGCCTTGAGGTGATGATCGCATGGATGACTGTGGTCAGGTCAGTTTGAAACATATGGCCAGATCCTCCGCACAAGATTTAATTGGCGAAAGGTTCCCTTTGCCACCACCTTCACCTAACGATCCAAGCGGAGGCCAGGGTCCAACAGGGCCCCCAAACTCCGCACCTGCACAGTCAGTGGGGGGCAGATCCCCTCCACAAGAGGAGCCATCACCTCCACTGCCCTCCCACCAACATCACTTCCGTCTTATCTGGGTTCAGCTTCAGTCTGCTCAGCCTCATCCAGTCACTCACTGCTGACAAGCACTGGGAGAGCACCGAGACTGCAGGACATGGGCCCGTTGAAAAAGAGAGGTACAGCTGGGTGTCATCAGCATACTGCTGGCAACGCACACCAAACCATCTCACGACCTCACCCAAGGGTTGCAGACAGATGTTAAATAACAATGGAGACAAGATCGGACCTTGCGGTATGCCACAAGCGAGATCCCAGGGGCCAGATGTTTCTTCCCACAGCACCACCTGCTGGCTTCTCCCCGAGAGGAACGATCGGAACCATCCTAAGATAGTCCCGTCCACCACCACCCCAGGGTCCGAAACCGTCTCAAAAGCAACCCATGGTCCACCGTATCAAATGCTGTTGAGAGTTCCAATAGGACCAACATTTATTTGGACAGAGCAGGGATTGGGCCATAGCCTGACCCTGAAGAGATCAACCATAGTCCAGCAGTATGGGACCACTCTGGAGCAGGGCATTGCTACAGAGCTTTGTACTGAGGCAACAGCAGCAACTGTAGCAGAGCTTGCCAGTTGCTTGCCCCAGGGCCTTTGCCAGATGATGTCTAGACTGGCTCTAGGATGGTTCCTTAGTGTAGCCAAATATGCAAATTTTAGAGGACACTTATGAGAAACGCACGTTTCAGGGCTGCATTGGCTCCAGTGCAGCCCTGCAACCTGTATTTCTCATGTGTTCTCTAAAATTTGCATATCTGACTACCCTACTGTTCCTCCAACCGCATACTCACAGGTGCTCTATCTTCCTTGTAGGTTTCCACCAGCTGCTCCCATTATTTGGGGGAAAGCTGGAAACAAAAGCAGAGTAGAATCTTCCTAGCCCTTCAGGTTCTGAGTGGTGGAGAAACCAGCTCTCCTTGTCTGCTTGTCCCTAGCCAATTAGGGCTCTGGGGATAGCATGGCCTTCACAGCACTGAGACAGAGATGAAAATAACCTTTCTGATGGACTCCTTTGTCCAAGGGAGGTGGCTGTGGGACCTGTTTGGTGAGCTGCAGTCCCCTTGGGATTGGACCAGCTCTAGGCCTTCTCAGCCACCCTCCTGTTTTGAACTGGAGCCCTTATTTAGCCCCAGCTAGTACCACTCAGTCTGTGCGATGACAACAGCTAGCACCCTCTGCTGTTCCCTGCACCTGTTGATTACGCACTCCCCTTAGTGATGCCATTACTATGCATCTCCTTATGGTCCATAATTTATACTTTCTGTAATAGCCCAGAGCATCATTTTGAAAGACTGTGCTGGGCCTTGGAATGAGAAAGAGTAGGGAAGCCCTGGCTGGCAGAATTCTGGCCTGCACTAGGACAGAAGCAAGCAACAGCTAGCATGTCACAGCATGCATCAAGGCAGGTGTGATAGCTGCCATCTTGACCAGCCGTGGAGACAGAATCAGGAACCTCCAGAGACAAACACACAAATCACAAAAGCGAGCAATAAAACAGCAGCCCCCACAGCTGGATGCTGCACCAGACTAATATGCCCTAGAGATTCGGCCCAGATGAACATATGTAATGTGCACAAAGGAGTGGGCTCAGGAGGCACAGGCTAGAATCACGATGAGCTAATGTAGCCAGATACAGGTGGGTGAGTTACATGAGGACTGCTATATAGGGCCACAGCCCTGTACAGCCATGGCCTAACCCAGCAAAACCCAGAGAGGTGACATCCCTAAACAAGACAAGTTTCCAGACATTTGGCATCTGGGTCATACAGCAACCCAGCAGACACCAGGCAAAGACCCCCATTTCCCAGGCTTAATGGAGGGGATCAGCAATTGAATTCGGAGGTGAGCTGAGCTCTAGGAAATGTTCCCAGTAGGCGTGTGCACTCTGAAATGTGAAAGACAAGGGAAAGGCTGATAATGGCCATTTCATGGTTGGAAATGAAAGCCAGTAAAAACCCGGATGGTTTATCTGGCTTTCCTTAATGACTTTCCTGCCCCGCCCCCTGTGCAGGTTATCATATAGGGTGTTTTCAGACAAGTGCCTCCCCACCCAGTGCCCACCGTGCTTGTGTGAAAACCCCACTGGTAACCAATGACTAACCAGTGAATACTGGGTGGGTAATGTGCTTTTCTAAAAAAACCATCGATTAAAGCACAAGAACTCCAGTTTTATATTCAGCTATAAAGAAGCTGGATGATCCAGTGCTTGGGTTGCTAGCTCAAAAATAGGGTTCATTTCCCTTCTCTAACAAACTCTTGGGTGGGGGATAGGGGCCCTGGCAATTCATTCTTTAAAAATTAAGTACCGCCAATTCCCAAACCATCCAAGTTAGAAGCAGAAGAGTAGCCACCCTTGCCGGGATAGAAAGTGAAGCCATGAGGCCACCTGGAGGGAAGTAAAAATAGACGTGCCACTGGCCCACTGTGGCCTGCTTTGGCCCAGGACCCACTGGCACGTGTGCTCGCATGCTGCCAGATGTTGGCCCAGGACAGGTAGGTGGCTAGCCTACCCATGTCCTCAGAAAACTCCACACAGCCCGGGCTAAGGGCGGCCAACACAGGCCACAGCGGGCCAGCGTATCTGCTCTGCCCTGTCTTACCTGCCACCATGGCTGTCCGTCACGGTGGGGAGCATAGTACTAGAAGCAGGGGAGAGCCAGCTGCCCACACATTTGTCGAGCTCCCCACCCTACCCAAGCCGCACAGGCAGCAGGATGGCTCTCCAGCTGTAGGCATGATTGTTCTGTGCCCTGACCCAGCCCAGGGAGAAACAGCCATGCGCAGCCACATGTCTGTTTTTTACCCAGTGTGATGGTTTCTCTAGGCCTTATGGCAGTTGTTCTGTCTCCAGGTGTCTCGCTCCCTCCCTCCCATTTCTGACTGCAGCCTCTCCCTCCATCCCCATTTCCAGCTCAAATGCAGAACATGCCTGCTTAAAAAGGGAAACAGGAAAATCACTTTCCTAGAAAGAGCCAAGTGGTGGCAAGGGGTTTAATTGCATGGTTACCGGGGAAATAAATAAACTCCCAGCTTTGTATGTGACGGCAGCGGTGCTGTCACTGCAAAGCCAGATGCCTGTGGGGGCTGACGTGTGTCACGGGTGGTGATGCATCTGTAGAACTAGTCACTGAGGCTAGGGGCATCATGACACTTAGGGTGTGCTACCAATTCCTAACAGCAGGGGACACTTCAAATCACACCTAAGTACAACTCACCCCTTATGGTTAAGTGGAATGCCAATGGCACATATGCAGTAAGCAGAAAGACACAGCAGCCTCCGCCTGACAAAGCAGAGGGCTAAAGTGTTAGTTCCCTGTGTAGCGAGCCAGCTCACTAGAATGCAGTTTAGTATTCTGGTTTTGATTGTTAAGGTCTGAAAGGGGGGTGAAACAGACATAACAGGTATTTTCAGAAGTGACGTTACCACGCTTGGCCACACTTTATCACACTTAACCCCACCCCAGGGTCACAACCACCGTCACTTCTGTGTTCACCACACTTTGCCCCAAACTGTGGTAGCAGTTAACACTGGTTGTGATCTCGGAAAATTGTGGGGAAAAGTTGGTGGTAAGCGCTGTCACGATTCGGGGCAAAGTGTAGTAAGGCGCACTGTCATGTCTGTTCTGGGTACCAGCCCACCCCGGAGCGGGGTGGCAGCCGTTACCCTGGATTGGGTCTAAGCATGGTAGGATCACTTCTGAAAATACTGAACGTTAACACTGCTTTAACATTTCTTATGCATGTTGCAGGGCTGTATTGGTACCCTATGCAGCCCTGCAACGTGCATAAGAAATGTTAAAGCAGTGTTAAAATAACGTTAGCGTTGTGTCTGTTATCACAGAGGGAATCCATTAAAGAAGTTGTGTTCTTACTGTTCAGAGGCCTGTGTGCACATCTGTCTGGAACCTTAGGGGCTAGAGAGATAACAAGAACCCTCTAAACAACACAATCCCCAAAGGAAGTGCCTCACATTTTCCAAATTCTTCCTACTTCTCCTGAACTCCACAGTGTCCAGGCCTCATGCTGGCCTTGGTGCGCCGCAGGAACTGATTTATGCACAAGACAGTGGGTTGCTGGCTCCCCATTGCCTGACACCCTTCACACCCATGCAAGGAGGACACAGGATGCCACCAAATAAGCAGAGTTTTACAATGACTTTGCACCAGTTTAAGGGCGTTTTTACACTGACACTTATCCCAGGATTAGAGCATTAATCCCTGGATGAGAGGTCCGTCTAAACACAGCTTTCAGCAAGTGTAATCCCGGGATCACTGAAAAACCTGGTGATTACAAAACCTCTTTTTCTAGGTTTTGTAACATCCGGATGTTAAACTATCCTGGGATTAGGTCCGTCCAAATAACTATCCCGGGATAGTCAACTATCCTGGGATTAATATCAGAGAGTGTTATGGCAAGAGCTGACATCCTCTCTATGCAGTTCTGCCTCTATGATATCTAGGAGCACATGACTGTGGGCCAATCGTATTACCTCGGCCATCCTTAAGCAATGCATTGCAGAGCGCCAAGTTTAAATACTCGCAGAACAAAGGGATGAGTTTCCGTTTTCTTCAACTCAGAAATCAGAAAAATTAAGAAAATCAGATTTTCTTCAATCCCAGAAATCAGTGTGCTGAGCATGGATGAAAAGCACCTTGGGATTGATATTCATCCCAGAGACTCTAATCCCGGGACAACAGCAATGTGCTGTTCAAATGAACTATCCCAGAATGGATTCATCCTGGGATAGAAATGTCCATGGGCATTTTTACACAGACAAACTATCCTGGGATCAGGAGAAACTATCCCAGAATTGCTATCCAGGGATTACAAAGCAGTACCTATTTACATGGACATTTCTATCCTGGAATGAATCCATTCCGAGATAGTTCATTTGAACAGCTCCCTGCTGTTATCCTGGGATTAGAGTCTCTAGGATGAATATAAATTCATTTGCAATGCAATGCATTGTTGAAGGATGATGGAGGTAATACGATCACCCCACAATCACGTGCTCCTAGATACCATAGAGGCAGACATTCATAGAGAGGATGTCAGCTCTTGCCATAACACTCTCTGATACTAATCCTGAGAATAGTTAACTATTCAGGGATAATCGTTCAGACGGACCTAATCCCAGGATAGTTTAACATCCAGACATTACAAAACCTAGAAAAAGAGATTTTGTAATGACCAGGTTTTTCAGTGATCCTGGAATTACAATCACTGATTGCTGCAATTAGACAGACCTCTCATCCCAGGATTCATGCTCTAATCCCAGAATGTGTCAGTGTAAAAACACCCCATGTAAACAAATACCACTTTGTAATGCCTGGATAACAATTCTGGGATAGTTTTCTCCTAATCCCGGGACAGCTTGTCCATGTAAAAACACTCTAAATCATGAAAATCCAGGAAGATGGTGTCCTATTAAGAAAATTGGTTTTCTATGGTGAAAAGGAGTACGTAAGAACCTAAGCAGTGCCACTGTGGGTCAGAACAATGGTCCATCAAGCCCAACACTTGTCTCTGACAGTGGTCAATCTTGGTCACTTGGAAGAAGTACCCAACAGGTCACAATGGGGCAATCCATTCCCTGTTGTTCCCAGCTCCCAACAGTAAGAGGTTATATCCCCCAAACCTACCTGGATAATAGCTGCTAATGGACCTATCCTCCAGAAACTTATCCAATCCTTTTTTAAACCCAGGTTTACCATTGGTCTTAATCACATCTTCTGGCAATAAATTCCACAACTTAATTGTGCACTGAGTGAAAAAATACTTTTGTTTTAAATCTGCTATCTGTTAGTTTTCATGGAGTGTCCCCTAGTTCTAGTACTGATAAAGGGTAAATAACCACTCCCTATGTATGTAATCCACACCACTCATGATTTTATAAACTTCTATCATATCCCCTCTCAGTCGTCTCTTCTCCAAGCTGAAGTAGGTGCCTGGAATGTGTCAATTGGAACGGCTTACAGGAGGTCACAATACCTTCAGATTTTATCCTTAGCTTCTAAGCATATGCAGCCCAGATTATTAGAGTGCAGCCCATTGGATGAAGCCCTGAGAGGGGCCTGGCGCAGTCTTGTCAGAATGAAAAAAGACCTCGCATGGGCTAGGCATGGTCCATCGAAATGAACAAAGCTCTGGAATGAGATGGCCATGGTTCATCAGAATAGAAAATTGACCGAGTATCCACATAAATCACCTGTCACTCACAAATCCATCCCTCCCAAGGGGCCCCCAAATCTATCCCAGAGTTACTCCATTCCTAGCCCACCTGAAAGAACAATGATAAGCAGCTATGGATTTTATTGCTGTGGGAAACTCAGAGAAGTCCCCTTCGCCGCTAAAATGGCAGTGATGGGGTATTTGTCCAGTCCTCCCAGTAAGGGAAAATGGGGCACGGGAAGGAGACTGGCCGCAGCTGGCGAGATTGTGTGAGCGCTTATTGGTTGGTTTCCCTGTTGCTGGGCAGAGAGGATGACGAGTGCTGCGTACCGAGCACGCTGAGATACGTGAACCCGCCCCTTTTAGGTGGGGTGGAGTTCACGTAGTTCCTCCCGGAGGGCATTCGACAGCGTGACAAGGAAGAAGTCAGCCCCACCCACCTCATCTCTAGTACTGTGGTTTATGGACCGGACGCCGGTAGAGGGGCCAAGGAGGAATTTTGGCAATTAGGCCGTTTTTAGGGATCGCTGGTTTCGCCTCCTGAACAGTGCTGAGTATGCATAAATAGGCTGTTTCGGAAATCGATTTGGGTCTCTTAATTTTATAATTCAAAGTATTGGCAATAATTTGAAACTAATTTGGAATTAGTGGGTAAATAACTGGTTGAGGAATGCAATTCGATTGTTAGGAATAATTTGTGTTGAATGTGAGGATTAAATAATACGAATAATATGTCGCATTCTGCAGGGGTCCAGTATCACTGACCACCTGGCTCATGCCCAGAGTTGGACTTGTTCCCCCATTTCGGCCAGAGCCCTGGTGTTGTCAAGGGGGGGAACCATATAGAGAGCGGCACTGACGCTGGAGGGCACATCCACGTCAGTGAGCACGTTTCTAAGGTTATCGTTTTAACTAGCATACTGGACCCAGAATTGCCGGGCAATTTTCCCACCGGCCTCTCAAGCTGATTATGAGAATAAAGAATGCGGCCAGCATTAAACCAACTACGGTCTCCATGTCTCATTTGGGGTGCGCCGACAACAAGCCAGTGAGAGACAAGCTGGAGGAAAGGGGAAGCAATGTTGTTGAACTGCACTTGCAATTAGGAGAATTTATCTGCAGACTGGGGAGGTGCACTACCCCTTTTCCCAGGGGCAAACTCTAGCCCATGTGGTCCTACAGGGCAGATTCAGAGGGCTGCTGAGCCATCTCCATTCCTGTTCACTTCCATAGCATTCTGGGTACGCAGCACCCATTGCTATCAGGATGAAAGTCAGAGTATCACAGCATACTGAGTCACTAAATATGGGCTCCTCCTCTGAGAGTTTGGTCAGTGACTACTTTGGAATGTTCCTGTTCCTGCCCAGTTCTGTAACCAACAGCTCCTTTGGCTTCAACAGAGATCAGGGTGGTGTGGGATGTTTCCCATGACAGAACTGGACCTTTATTTACTGAGACATCTTCATGCTGAGATCCTATATTTATCATCTGACATGGAAGGGGTTAACCAGAGCTAGACAAAAACTAGCAGAAAGGAGCTGGCCTGCTAATATCGGGCGCTTAATTTATGCCATTAATTTGCAGTATTTTTCTAATCAGCTATGCAGTGAATATACATATAGATGTATATGTTAATTACTCGCCCCTCTCCTGAGGACAATAACCTCCTACAGAGTGGAGTGGAGGAACTGAGCAGCAACTCTGCTTTTCTCCACAAAGCCTTTTAGGCCCTGTGGAGGATTCTCATGGTTTTTGCAATTATGCAGCTACACAGATGCAACCTCCAACACTGCACCTGCGATGAGCCGTATCCAAGGTTAATGGCATCAGTGCAAGCCTTCTTCTGTATTTGGTAAATATGAGACCATTTGACATTGACCGTTAATTGTTGTAAGCCGCCCTGAGCCAATGTTAGTAAAGGGTGGAGTATAAATCTTAAGTAATAAAATAAATAATAATCAAATAAAATAATAATAATAATAAATAGAAAGTAAGGGGGTCTGGGAGCACTGTGCGATGGGTGTGCAGGGGAGCACAGCTAAGGCAATTTGAGGGAGCACTGTGAGGTAGACAGGTGGGCAGGGAGCACTGAATGGCACTGTGAGGTGTCTGGGTGGACCAAGGGTACAGTTATTGGGGTCTGAGGAAGAGCCAGGAAGCGAACAGGTGCTGTGAGGTCGACAGACAGGCAGGGGCAATGCTAAAGGAATCTGAGAGAATGCTGTGAGGTGTATGGGTGGGCTAAGGGCACAGCCAAGGGATCTTAAGGAGCACTGTGAGACAGGTGGGGCACAGGTAAAGGGGTCTGAGGGAACTCAGTGTATGGGTGGGCCTGGGGCACAGCTGAGGGATCTGAAGAAGCACTGTGAGACAGACGGGCAGGCAGAGACACTGCTAAAGGAGTCTCGGAGAGCGCTATGGGGCAGCCACCCATCCTCTCCACAGTGCTCCCTCCCACCCCCTTAGCTGTGTCATTGCATTAGCGTGTTAAAATACTTGGGGGCACAGAAAACGGGGGTGTAAGTGTCCTCCTCATTGTGCCCTCCCAACGTGTTTCTTGGGGCAGGGCGAAAGTGAGGTTTTGGAAGCCTGGGACAAAATGTTGTTTGAGACCCCCTTCTTCCCTTAGGCACTCTGTTTCTCTATGAGATACCCACACGCCTGGGGCAAATTGCTCCCCATGCCCCTCCACAATCTGAAGCCACCGCCAGTGGCACTAGCATGGCTTCAGCTCATACAAATTCCCCTTCTATAGACAAACCAAGAGACTTTCTATACTTTGCGCGGTCTTGCGCAACTGAGCAGGGAATGGGGGGGATGGGTTTGTTAAGCAAAGAAATCTGATTGAGAAGCAGAAATTGGGGGCTGCCAAGTGCACAGCTGGATTCTCAGCATGAGCTCCTAGAATCCCAGCAATCAGCAAATATATATATATATATTATATGGGGAAGGAGGGGGGAGAATAAACAGACAAGGAAAGTGAAGCTGAAATCTTTGTCAAAATGATTACAAAGTCACCTGACTGTAGCATGGGCCTTTCTTCCCAAAATGTCCCCCCCCACACACACAAACTAGCCTGGATCCTGCGTTCTTCCATTGTTCTCTGGGTTTCCAGTTGCAAAGACAAATGAGAGCAACAAGGGAGTTTCCTCATATAAATCTGTACAGGGCCTGGTAATTACCCAGCAGCATGAAACAGGAGTTCCTCCCCTCTACCCACAAATCCCGCCGAGATCTCCCCACAACCAGGCCACTGCAACAATTCTAATTACAATGCTGATAAGAGAATAGGGAATGAGGGTGAAAGGTGTGTGTACAGCTGACCAAGGCACTTCACATCCAAACCGGCATACCAAAATCAAGACTGCCTCTCTCTCCTGCTCGCCAACACTTTTTATTACCTCCTGCTGGGACTGGAGGGGTTCTGCTGTCCCACACCCACTGCTCACACACCATTCCTTGCAGCATCCCCTGCTGGCAGAGGCTGGGACTGGAACAGATAGGAACTTCTCAGCAGCCTGAGTTCCTGCCCCACTTCCTACGGTGCCCGTTGAGGGAAGAGGCTGGCACTGGAGTAGCTGAGGAGGATCCCTGCGCAAGCTGAAAAGCCAGGCCCAAGTGTAGTCTGAACCCATCTGCAGCGGGACAGACCCCAAGCCCACAGACCAGATGCAGCCAGGTTCTTCCATGCCCAGGGCCTTGGCGGGGAAGGGTGTGGGGGGCAGGATCACATCGGGTAAGGGTCAGGGAATGCCTTGACAACACTCTGTGGGGGTGAAAGGCCCAGTGTGGCCAGATTTTGATTTTCATATTTGCCAGTCAGAGGGCTAAAATGTCCCTTTTCGAACCAAATTTTCCCACCACAAATATATAATGGAATTGCAGTATTCAGCAAAAATACCTATTATATCTTATAATTAGAAATAAATGACATTTAGTTGTGATGAGGATGGGAGATCTGGTGTCTGAAATATTTGCTGCAGAGCAATTTGCCCTTGCTGTGCAACAACTGGGTTTCAGTGGTAATACGGAGGCTCTGCTCTGGAGAAGACTGTAGCCACTAGTTTTGGAATGGCTGTTCACGGTTCCAAGTTAATCCAGACCAAGTGGCAACTTGCTCAAGGGTAGCATGCTCACATAGGCGCTGGTACCCACGCGCCCCGTGAACGCTGCCAAAGTAGGACACGGCCAAGGCAGGTCCCCCCTCTGCAAGGCACAGCGAGTAGGCGCCCAGGCTGCACACCCACAGTCTCAGCCCCGGACCAGGGCACATGCGAACACCTATTCACCGGGACGCACCCATCAGGGAAGCGGACCAGCGCCAGGGTCTCGGCATGTAGCCGGCAATCTCGTGCGCTCGCTTCATAGCCGAGGTAGCGGAGTCCAGAGCTCAAGCTCGCGAAGGCGGACAAGCAGCTGTCCGGCCGGCCCAGGAGCAGCTGCACAGCAGGGCTACACCACAGGTCGCATAGGGACATGGTCTCGGTGTAGGTCCAGATACAGGGGGCCCCATGGGGGACGGGAAGCGGGAGCCCCATGGATGGATAAGCAGCCATGGTCCAACCGCCCGGGGAGAATAGCACAGGGCTCTGGGGGCCTCACACACCTTCCGGGGCTGGGGGGCCTCCTGGGGATCCCAAGGTCAGGGAAAGTGGTCGCAACATTGTAGCACGACAGAGCGAGGCGTGGGGTGCGGACCCAGCACAGCTGCACAACACAATAGCTCTCACATCCCAACTAATCAGCACTCCAAGGACAAGGTGCCTCAATCATTCGGGGGGGGTGTTGTTGGCAGATCGCTTCCAGCTGCACAAGGAGCGCGCGGAGGCGAGCGCCCATGCGGGGGGGGGGGCACCGCACCAGCCCACCCCCTGGGTTTCCTCTGGCCGGTCCCGGCACGGCCGTGGTTGCCCCACCCCCCATTCTCCCACATAATGGACCGGGAGCCACTGTACCATAAACACCTTTAACAACACCCAAGTGTACATTGTCACCTCATAACCGGTTGTGCCCTGCCACCACTACTGCCCCCCCTACACAGCCCTACCCCTCCCCCCCTCCCCTGGGACGGCCCCGTGCGCGCCCAGTCTGGGCCATAGATCTCATAGAGCTGACCTCCCCCAGCTGTCAGTGCTGCTAAACGTGTCCCGGGCCGCCTCCTGTTCTGGTTGGGGCGGCCCTGGTAGGCTGGCCAGGGGGGCCAGGCCCCAGGGCCCCCCTAGCAGCTGCNACCCTCCGGAGGCCAGTGGGCACAGGGAGGCGAATGTGCGGCCCCTGAGGGCATGGGGGGGCAGGCCAGGGAGCAGGTGTGCCGAGGGGCCTGCCGTGGGTGCCTGGGCAGGCAGGGTGCCCGGGGGGCCGCCTAACATGACAAAGGCACACACTGTGCCGGCGTGCAGGAGCAATGAGGTCCCAATATCGTGGGACCTGTCCATCTTGTTCGAGTGCTCCTGCAACATGGCATTTATGTCCTGCCTCAGCCCCCTAAGCAGCTCCTCCTCCCTGCTGTGCTCCCTGCGCTCCCGCCTCCGCTCCAGGCGCACCTCGGCCTGGAGCCTCCTGTCCCGCTCCTCTGCCCGCTCCAGGGACAGCACGATGGCCGCCTCCATCTGGTCCACGGCCGCGATCATCCTCTCCCCCTGTTCCTCCGCTGTCCGGACTATCTCCTCCGCCAGGTCCTCCCTGCGCCTGCGGACCCGTGCCCGGTGCTGCCTGACGCACAGGGCTGGAGGCACGGGCCCAGGTGCAGCTGGCTGCTGGGGTTGCCCTGTGGGTAGAGGAGGTTGTGCTACAGCGTGCCATGGGCCCTGAGCCAATATAGCACAGGGGCACCGCGGTCCCGCAGACATGCGACCCGGCCCCTCCGAACCCACGGACCCCTTCCCTTCCCCCCTCCTCGCCATGCCCGGTTAGCCCATCTGCGAACCCCGGAGGGCCCTCCATACCGGAACGCCTGCCTCACCTGCTCCCTCCACCTGCTGGGCGGGCTCCTCGGCGGCTGGCTCCATTCTCGCCTGGGCGTGGTCCTGTGGTGGTCCGTGGCCTGTGGGCGAAGGGTGTGTGTGTGTTTGAGTGGGGGGGGTGCGGTTGGGCACCCTGGGGCTGGGCCCCCCTCCCACCTTTCGGGAGGGGCCAGGTCTCTGCCTGTGCCTGTCCCTGTCACTTCTAGTCCCCCCCCCCCTTGACATTGGCCCCGTGGGCACGAGCCCTCTCCCCTGTGGGGCAGTTACTTACCCTCTGTGTCGGCCACGGAGTCGTCCGAGGCCGGTCCCTCGGTGTGGGAGTGCTCCCACATGGACCCCCGGCTGTGTGTGGTGCGGGTTCCGGTCTCTGAATCGCCTTGGCCGGGCTGACCCCTGTCTCTTATACACATCTAGATGTGTATAAGAGACAGGCATGTAGGTTCCGGAGCACCCGGGGCATTCCTCCTGGAGGTCTGGGGCCCTGGAGCTGGTGTCTACCTGGGGGGCAGCGAGGGGAGGGGGTACCTCGACCCGTTCCCTGCCCTGGTCCACAGCGCTTCCAATTAGTCGCAGGGCGACTATGGACCCTTTCATGTGGAGGAAGCGGTCCAGAGCATCGTCATATGGGGCTGTCCGGGCTCCGTGCCCGGACCTCCTGTTGTTGTCCCGGATTGCCTTGTACCCCCTCCTTAGCTCTTTTGCCTTAGACCGGCACTGTGCCACTGTCCGGGGGTGCCCCGCTGCCTCCATGTCCCGCACTATGGCCCTGTAGACCTGCTCATTGCGCTGGTTGAGTGCGAGCTCCAGTTGGTACTCCAGGGTCCCCCATATTCGAATAAAGTCCCTGGTCTCCTGGAGCCCCCACTGGCCCCCTCTGTGGTAAGCCTTCCTCCCTCCTCTCCACGCTGGGTCTTCTCCCTCCTCCTCCAACCCTTCCTGCTGCACCTCCGGTCAGGCTGGTCCTGTGTGCTCCGGGGGGTCGCTCACCCGGGCCGTTTTCCATGTCTGCGGGAGGCAGGGGGTTGGGGGACTACGGTTTGTTGGAGGTCGGGTCCGCCTTGCGGGGCGCCCCCTCCCCCCCAGGGGTGGCAGGCTGTGCCCCTTGCCCCCCCTTGCTGCCCCTTTGCCCCCTGTTCCCCTTGCCCTTGCTCCCCATTACCCATTTCCGGGGTGCCTCCTCCGCCGCCGGCCCAGCTGATGTCCCCGGGGCGTCCTGTGCCGGCTGCTGCTGGTGATCTCTCCCTACCACCACCTCCATGTTCAGCGTGACCCCCGGCTCCCCCATCCCCACCTGTGCTTCCTCTCCCTCCACCACCACCACCACCAGTACCCCTGCTCCTCCGCCTCCTCCTCCTCCTCGCCCCTCTCTCTCTCCTCCGCCACCGCTCTCTTCCTCCTCCTCCCTCCTCGCTCCATCCCGCCACGTTAGCCAGCTGTGGTTTTCCCTTTAAATCTCCCTCCAGTGGGTGTGTTGATGCTGGTTGCCTGGCAGCGCCGTTACGTCCATTGCCCATGGCTGGGGATCATTTCCTTTGATCCTGGGCGGTGTTTGACGTCTAGACGTTACATTTGGTTGATCCCTGGTGGGATCTCCTTGGCCACGCGTCCACGGGAATTGGCGCGGGGAGCCTGGGTAGCGTGGTTGAAATTGACCCCATGTGGGTATTGAGCATGCTGAACATCTGGCGGCCGCCAAACAGACGTTCAGGGAGCCTTGGGCCCGCCACGGGATTGAGTGTGATTCACTGTGGTTGAGCGTGATCTCATAACGTCTGAAAATACCCATAGAGCACCATCAGCAGGCAGAACAGACCCACTCCATTGGATCCTTCTCTCCTTTGGGAAGAAAGCGGGGGCACGATCTGCAAAAATGATCCTCCAGTTCTAAGCCTGGGTGAAGCAGCTGAGTATGCAGAGCCACCTTTCCCCATGTCCCGTTAGGCAGTCCACCCCACAAGATGGCCCATCACTGCTGAGTGCCTGCTTCCCCTGAGACTCTGAACATTTTTTAACTAGCAAGTCTGGGAGGGGGAGAAATCCATGGCTCCTGAGCAACACAGCTGTGAAGCAGCCACTCAGGTGGAGTGCATGGGGAGGGATTCTAACAGGCAGCTCCCAGCATGGTTACTGTGGCAGCCACCTCACACTTCCCCTGCCACAGACCATGGGGGAGGGGAAAGTGCACCAGGCTGGCCTTTGACCTGTCCCAGGCGTGAGCACCAGGGAACTGGGTTCCGCAGCACTCGCGGCCAGTTCCTGTGACTTGCAAAGGCCAAGTCTCCTGCCCACAGTGCCTCTGAACGGGGGAGGGCAGGTGGTGTGTGGGGCGCCCAGCCATTGTCATGCACCTTTTTTACTTGTCCCACACAGCACACTCTGGATTTCTCAGCAGTGCCCCATGAGTAGGTACTGAGTATCTCACATGAGTGTGCATCCACCAGCAGCACCTTCAGGCAGGCAGATGAGTGGCTCCTGGATACTACCATATGTGGTAGTATCTCACTGGGGAAGCACCATGTGAGACAGGCAAGGTGGCAAAATCTTGGGTGTCCCATAAAATACAGAAAACTCCAGACCCTTGCATTGACCCCCTCCACCCACCATCCCAAATAAATTCCCTGAAAGTCAACATCCCCCTCCCCTCAAAATTTCCCCTTTCCACACACAATCTCCCTGCACAGAGAGAAATGCCCATCCATCTGGCAACACTGGAGGGGCACATCATGAAAAAGGTGGGGCTCGGGCATTCCCCCATTGAATTCCTGACATGGCCCCTGCTTCCAGAGAGCAGCATGACAACACAGCACTCCAAAAGGGCTTCTTGCCCAAAGGGAGCCTGTCTGGCCTGAAACTGAGGGGCCTAGGCCAGGTCCTGTTGGGCTCGGATTGGTCTGCAGGGATTAGGGGTGACACCTTTCTTAGGGAAACAACCCAGAGGGAGAGGGACCACATCAGAGGGGACAGGACAAAGGGGCTGTCTCACCCACTTTCTACAGTGGCCCATGGCCTGGGCCATGTGGAAACAGGAGAGAAGGGCCAGAGCCCCTGTGCCTGCTCCAGCAGCTGTTTTCAGAGCAGCAGCAGTGGCACCTCTCCTCCCTCAACAGCAGCAGCAGCGTCCTCCCACCAGGGCCTGAGGCTTCCACTGGTGCCCTCTCCCCGTCGTCGGCTCAAGGGGGGGGAAGGGGAACCAGCAGAAGGCTCAGGCCCTCTGTCCCAAATCCCCCACCCTGACCCATGAAAGTCTAACCTGGAGAAATCGGGGCTCAAATCGGAAACTTTGGGCCGAAGCTCAGTCTCTGGCCCAAGCCCAGAGACCACTCTAGGAGGGCTCTATAGCTAAGAGCTATCCTATAGTCAGCATTCCCTACAGTGACCCCTGCTGGGGGACTCTGTGACTGCAGCAGCTCTGTGCAGTTCCCAGAATTCTTCAGACTGCGACCATACAGAGGGAAAAGATAAATCCTTGTGACTCTAAGCTTTGCAAGCTGGGTATCTAATTATGGTGATCCAGTCTCCGTCATTCAACAATGTGGTGACCCCACTTGTGATCCCAAATCCTGGTTATGAACCCCTACTTTGAGCTCTCCTCCCCCATTCCCTACGGGAAGTGACCAGGATGAGCTACAGATATCCCCCTCCCCCAGCACACTAGCTATCAATCATACACCATTTCCTAAGAGAGCTTTGCAGAGCTAGTGAACATTCACCAAGCACAAAATATTAATTACAACATACAAATTAAATGCATGCCCTAAAAAACATGTCATGGGAAAGAAAGGAATGCTCCCAGTTTCCCCATCTCCTAGATCCCAGTTTTTCTCTGCAACCAGAAAAGTGAGAATCATCTCTTCCTACAAATGAGAGCTGAGAATCTCAGCAGTGATTGCACGTTGCTCAAATTTAGATTTTAGGAAAATATCTAAAATGGTGAGCATCTCACAAAAATGGCCAAAATTCTAAGTGCCGCTGATTCATAGACTACAAGGCTTGTTGCTTCCTTTTGTTTGGCTGCCACAAGACTCAGAAAGGTGTGTCTGAGTGCATACCTTTTGCCTCTGGACTAAAGCTGATGATCTAGTGAATCTTTATTAGTAGGGCTTTGGTTTTGCTTCCTGCTCCCTTTATGTATTTGTTAACTTATTTGATTTGAAGTTTAGTTTTTGTCTGCCGTTTATTTTTGTATGTTATAAATTTAATACCATATGGTTACACAATAAAGTTGTTGTACTGTATTGGGTTTCGGTCAGGCTGCAGGATTTTGGGATGAAGGGGCCCATGGCTGACCCTTAGTTGGGTGTTTGTGGCCTGTGGGCCATACCTTGCCCACCACTGACCTAATGCATCCACAGAACCCCCTTAGCCATCCAGGTACAGCAGGGAGAGAAGCAGAGAAGCCCTGAGCTCCAGTCCCTGCCGCCACAGGAAGAGTTAACAGAGAAAAGTAGCATGGCATTCCAACACGCCAGCATAAATGTGAGAGCTATGCAAAGAACTGGCTTATTGTTTAATCCTCGTGAGCATCTGCTTGTGCCCTGCCTGAGACCTGCAGGGACCTGGATACATTTTAATAGAGCCGGCACTTGGAAAAGCGCTGTTTCTGGGGAGCTCATTAATAAGATACAAGCATTAAAATTTCATGAAGTGCAAGGGAAACAGGGCTTGAGGGAAAACTGGGCAAACTGACCCTCCTGCCCTGCTCCACCCTATAGAGGTGAGGCCCAGGGGGCTCCATGGGAGAAGGCACACAGACCTGCAGAGCCCAAGAGAACAGCCTACATTCAACTGGGCTGGGTGTACCAGCCAACACCTGCATCAGAGTCCCACAATCAGAATAGGTACATATAGGAATAGATTTAGGCTGAAAGGCACAGGTATGGGAGATAGGTGCCATGTCTGCCTTTGCAAATCCACCCCAGAATTATTAGGGAAGTCTTTGCAAAGCTCTAGGAGGTGCAGGAGATAAACACTTGCCACCCCTGCCTCTTCACCTCAGGAGTGACCAGTGTCTAATGCTTGGGCAGACTGGTCTGAGACAGGGCAGATGGCAGACTGCAGCACAATGGGCTTAGAACAGTAGAGTCTGCCAGGCAAAGCATCACAGGAGCTAAATTGTACAGGGTGGAAGTGAATTGGAGATGGGAGGATGGTTATGGCACAAAACTGGGAAGCAGGCAGCAAATCTTTCTGTGCCTCATTTTTCCATCTGGTTGATTTAGAACTAGAGCTGAGGGTTATCTGCCCTGATATTGGTAACTGGCAAATTTGCAGTAACCAAACCAATAACAATGAGTTATTGAGTGGCAACCATTTATTAACTGACTGTTTAACCAAGTTACCACATTACTGCTTTGCACTGTTTACGGTATTGCCACACTCCATTTCCCATCCATTCCACGGGTACTTGCCTATAATTTACACCCCTGTTTCCTGTTTGCACCTTTCCTGTTTATACACCCAGACACTGTTTCAAGTTCAACTCATTTTCCCATTGGATGTCTGGTTCAAATTTGCTGGATGCAGCTCTGCTATTTGTCTGGAAGTAAACCAGAAATAATGGAACACAGAAAACCAATGAATTAGTTACATGATAAATCAGTTATGTAGTAATGGTAAAGCAGTAGTAATCAATATTTCAATTAACTGATTTATTGCTACAGTGTGTGGCTACTGACCAATAGGGGTGGGACATCAGGCTAAATAGCGGCTACCAGTTTTACCGGTTACCGGTTTACAAAAAAACGGATTACTGGTGCCGGATTTTTTCCATTGATTTCAATGGGGAACTGTCCCCATTGAAATCAATGGGGGGGGGGGAACCTCCCCCTCCCAGCAGAGCTGCACCCACCCTGCCCAGCCTGGATTTTTTTTAAAAAAAAAAATTTTTTACCCTAAGTCCCTACTAGTGGATCAGTTAACCAATTATATATTTGGAATTTTGGTTATTACACACATTTACAGAATTAATTATCCATTTCAGGTTTAGTTTTTTAGACCAGCCTGGCCAGTTTTTATAACCAGTCTTTAAGTGTAAGGTCATGGGGTGAGGGGTATCCAAGACATAGGCATTTGGGGATGAAGAGGTTCTGGGTCCAGGTTGGGAGGCAAGACTTGAGGGCAAGGGCAAAAACAGGGACTAAGGGCATATTTAGTTGAGCGCGGTCATCCATTCTACATGTGACGCTGCCGCCGAATACGCGTATGCGCGGGTGATGCGCATCCATTTCTGGTCGCGAACTGACCGGGTCGGCGATCGAGCCCAGTCAGTTCGTGGCTGGAAATGGATGCGCATCGCCCGCGCATGCGCGTATTTGGCGGCAGCGCCACGTGTAGAACGGACTGCCGGGTCTTTTGAAAAACAAGTGCGGGCACCGCCGCGCTCATCTAAAAACGGCCTAAGGCAAGGAAGACTGAAGAGAGAGAGAGGACTGGGGAACAAGGCTGAAAGTGAAAATGCAGAGGAGGAAGGAAAGCAAGACACAAGGGTGCAAGACACGACTAGAGAAGGGAGTAGGAGCAAGACAAGAACCAGAGGGGAGCAGGACAAAGCAGAAACAAGAACTAGGACCAAGAGTGGAGTGTGGAACACATGGGAGTGTGGCAGGAACAGGGCAAGGCTAAAGAACAAGAAGGGTCGGGAACAAGTGTGGGAGTGTGTTGTTCCACGCAGTTTCCTGGTGCTATCAGCATGCCTTATACCAGTTGGTATCCAATCAGGAAGCTGTGAGGTGTGACAGGAGATGGGGAGAGATCAGGACAAGGCAGGGAGGATTCGGGAGGGGGGGGGGGATTATACGTGTCGATGGATGCGATCACACACATTCAAGGTGGTCACACGTTGTTTGCCGACCACGAACTAAATACCTCACGCATCGAGGTATTTAGTTCGCGGTCGGCAAACAACACGCAACCGCCTTGAATGCGTGTGATTGCGTCCATCGTCACATATAATCCCGCCTTGCAGGATTTTGAAAAACCATGTGAGTGGGTCATGCGACTGCGATCCGCTTGTATAAAAACAGCCTAAAATTGCCATATAATTTTCTTTTCTTTTCTTTTCTTTTTTAAGCCAGCTTCAATGTCAAGCTATGGGGTGCTTTAAATTTACCTAAATTTGCTTACATTAACAAATGTATGCAAACCACTAGTATTGGCCAGTTTCCTTCCTCAGGAGAGATGGCAACTTTACCGCTTCCTGCATCTTCCTACCTGTCTGCCTCATCTATTCAGGCTGCAAATGTCCAGGGTGGGGTTTGTCCCTCACTGAGTGTATGTGCAGTGGTTGACACAGTGCAGCTCTGGTCACAGTTGGGAGCCTCTAGTCATTTAAGAATGACATGAGGGATGGTGAAACTAACGGGGCTACTCCCTCCTATTGGGAATCTGTGCGCACAAGTGGGAGAGAAGAGGTGAAAAAGCATTGGAATTTATCATGCAGTAAAGAGGCAACATGAAGCATGTTCATCCACAGCTCCTCACCCACAGCCCTGCTGATATCCCTGATCCACAGCCCCCTGCTATCTCACCCCTGGGCTCACCGCACACAGCTCTGCTGATACTTCTCAGTCTTGATCTGAAGCCCCCTGCTATCCCAGCCCTAGGTTCCCCAAGCAAGCTCAGCTCTACTGATATTCCTCAATCCAATGTGTAATCTCCCTGTTATCCCAGAGATTCCCAACCCTAGATTCCCTATACATACAGCTGTAATGATGTTCCTCAATCCTGATCTGCAGCCCCCTGCTATACCCCCACTGTACTCCTCAAACTAACCTTGACTGATACCTCTCAATCCTGACCTGCAGCAACCCTGCTATCTCAGTCCTGGGCTTCCTTGCACAGCTCAGATGACGTCCCTCAGTCCCAAACTACAGCTCCTGCTGCTATTCCAGTCCTAGGCCTCTTGAGCATAGACTGTTTGTGCACTGTTTTTATTGAGGCTGACAATGTTTAAACCTTGGCAAAGGGCTCAGGAGACCCATCTAAATCACGGTCCTTGAGATACCCAGCCACTATTCAAACTTGGATACCCAGTGAGTCTCTGCATCAGCTTGGCCTTTCAGTCAGGCCGGGCACAGCAGTCAGTGCTGCATGTCTATTAGCTCCCTCTTTGCTTACACAGCCCCTTTTCTAAAAGGTAACGTAATCCCACCACTATCCCCACAGGCAATTAACACTGCTCTGGCCCAACCTTGGTATCGACAAACAACAGTAACAGCTCGTTTGCCTCAATTGCTAGGGCTGCAGGTCAGAATGGAGGCTCCCAGAGGGGACCTCTCGCTGCCTCATTAGAGCCATGCATGCAAAACAGAGCGAGGGAGCAGGTTGAGGAGGAAGGGGCAATGGATAGGTGAGAGGGAGAAGCAGCTGCACATGACATGTCCTCTGCTGCCCTTAAATGGTTTAGTGGATCGGAGAAGAAACGTATAGTATATGACAACAGAAGAAGCCCCCTAGGCAGGGGAACAGGAACAGAGAAGGCCCTTGGGGCAAGTCAGGAACAGAGGGAAATATTAGCATTAAAGGTTGAGAGGGGTCAAAATTAATTATGGGGCTGTCTCCCACATCTAGGGTTGCCACCTGTCCCAGGGTTGAAAACTGGCCCATGATAATCTACATAGATTTGCATTAATTTGTTCATGCAGATTTTCATGCATTCGGGAGACAGTCCACTGTTCATTACTGACCCTGGTGCAGCCTTCCCTAAGTCCAGATGCCTGAGACTGAGAGCAGCAGTGCCTGCTCAGGGCTTTGATTTCTGCTTGTCATCTCAACCCAGCCACTGGATAAAGACCCCCAATTCCTGGACTATCCAAGTGCACACTGGTCTGGTAGAAGCACTACCTGCACCCCAAACTTTGGGGCATATGTTCCCCATCTTCCCTTTCTATAGGATGGGTTGGGGGCATGGCCTTGGGGGTCAAGCAATAGGATTTGCATCCCCTCGCTTTGGAGTGGTAACTCCACTGCTATACAGATCTCACTCACTTTCCAGAGTCCGGATGCCTTTCCTGCCCATCTCCAGGGCTCATTCATTCTGCAAACAGGAGAAGCAGCATCTCTAACTTGGTTTGCAGTGACACTTAACAGCCCTGACAGCCGTTGGGCATGGGATATGATTTTTAGAAATCTAAATAACATGTTTTCCACATTTGGCGTCAGAGACAACCAGAGGATAATCACTTTACATCCCGTGCAGCTGGGAAAGTGACACTCCTCATTGTTTAGCATTTCTGTACCTCCCACGGGGTTGCCCCCACGTTCTGAGTGGAGCCACCAACCCCTCCCCAAAATGCTTCTCTTTAACCTTTATTTTTCAAAAGTCAAAAATAAATCCATCCATGAACTAATGTCTCCGTACACAAAATGTTTCACGTTCCCTATTTTCCACTGACTCAGAATGTCCTTGATGGTAATTTAATTCCAAAATGGAAAAAGAACAGTATTTGCAACTGGACCCTAAACACTGCACATCTTGGAAGAGACTCTTGTACATTTGCTCCAAAAAGTTAAAATGATGCCCCATTCAGTGATGATGCTACTTGATCTTTCTTTCTCTAAAACCTCTCTATCAGGCATCAATATAAGATTTGAACTAGTCCTGAACAGGAGATGCACTTTCATTTGCACAGCAACTAGCACAAAGTGGTCTTAATCCTGATTGGATGCTGCTGTGATACAATCAATCATAAAACCTACTGATTCCCTTTGATTAACCCACTGCTTCAGAATCAAACAGCAAAGAGGAGCATGGGGCCAGTGCCCCATGAATTCTGCACTACTGCAATTGCAGCCATTTTTGCAGAATTTTGCATTTGGCCAAACTGTTCCAGGAATTTTGCCCACCAGTGTATCATTACAGCCTGAGTGGCGACTAAGCTAGCCAATAGGATGCCAGCACTGTGAGTTAGCCAATGGAATGCTGGCCATGGCAGCAACTGGGGTATATAGTCCAGGATAATAGGGCCCTGTGACACAACCCCCCACATGAGGTGTGGGTGGGGGGAGACGTTCTGCACTGATAAGCCCATGAGATGTTTTGTGAGGTTTTTTAAGATAGGAGATGTTCAAAATTGATAGAACAGCATGCTGGGAAATCTATTTGCATATAAAATTTGAATTTTAGCAAGATTTTTTGTAAATTCACATATTTTATTCTGCTTGCAGAATTTTGGGGGAAATTGCAGAGTACATGAGGCCCTGAGCATGGCCCTGTTGACATGTTCATTTAATGATGGAAATAGTTATGAGTGTCACAGGAAAAATGTTGCAGAATCTGTTGCATTCTCTTTACACATGAGGGCAAGGTTGGTGGTAATTACCACTTACTAGTTTGAGAGGTAATAAGGGGTAATAACCTCTGAGTGTGTAGATTCCAATGGCTTTTGTAATGTGTGAATACTCTCACATGGTAAACAGTCCTCCAGCCCCACCTTCCAACATTCCAGTATCCTTCTTGGCTCAGATCCTACTCCATACCCAAATGCACATGGAAGCAGAATTTGGCTCATAAAATAACCTGGTCCACTCTCTCCTGCCAAAGATGTGACTATAGGCATCTTCAGACAAGACCCACTCCATCCACTATCCACCCACCATACAAACATGTTGCAGGGCTGCAGTGTTGCCCTATGGGTGCCCTGCAACATGTATGGTGGGTGGGTAGTGGGTGGAACGTGTCTTGTCTGAAAACACCCTATGAGATGGGCTGCTTTTCTCCCTCTGTAAGTGTCACATACGAATACTATGGGATAACCTGGGCTTAGACACCCCATGGTAACATACCCACAACCAATAAGAATGCAATGTGTGAACAATGCCCATCACATCTAGTTGAGCTGTTCACAAAATTCCTGACAAGGTTGTTTCCCACACAGAAAATACCCCAGCAGAAACTTCCCCACCAAAATCCCCTTAAGGGCAAAAAGTTAATGAACAAAAATTTCATTTCACAGAGTCAGGTATTCGTGCCTGTCAAAGATAGACATTTTAATTCTTTACAACCACATATTTTCATAAAAACTGTAACTTTTTATACAAACAACTTTTTTTAAAATGTCTGAAATATGTTAATATGCATCCTTCCTTTTCCCCTGCTAACAATTCTGACCACTTTATGCCGCCAAAATGAAAGTCCCCATGTCAGAAATGAAATGAAAGTTTTATTTATCTTCTCAATGGGAAATTCCAAAGTTCCAAACTCTTTGTTCCAATCTAGGATCAAAAATGTGGTCAGGGGTTCAGGATTTCCTGTAGAACCATAAATTCATCTCCCAGTTGGCCCTAAACTTTAGGAACACAGAAATTGCTATCCAGGTGATAACCCAAGAGACTGAACTCTGTTCATCTACCTAGCAGTAATACAAGCATGCGAACACACATATGTGCTCACTCCAGTTGATGTGTGTCAACCCAGACATCTGTAACAGCCTGAGCAGAGTTCATTCTCCATTTTAATTTGTGGTTTACTAACTTTTCCATGGACTAGTCTGTACAGTATCCAAAATAATGGATCACATTTCACAAGCCAACTGGTAAGGGAATGTCCTGAGCCCTTTCTTACACCTTTGGCTAAGGAAACCAATTGATGCCATCTATGATGTTGGTCTTAAGTAAAGCTATATGCAATCTGAAATTTCAAAACCAACATTTCAAATGTGAAATGTCATGGTTTGTTGAGTTTTTTATTCAAATGAAATGAAACTTCAACCCCATCAGTCAACCATGCGAATACAAAATTTGAATTCAAAACATCACTGTTTGTCCAAATTTCAACTGAAGATGGAATTTGGATCAGCTCTACATTTTAGAGATGTGAACAAAACCGCAAACCAGCAAACTCATGCCACACAGGCCGTGGAACAGCATGAGGCAGTGGCGTCTTCCAGAATCTGTATTCCTCCCAGTCACCAGGCACTACATGGTCTCTGCCCACCAGTTGAGAGCCAGGCCCTTCACCTCAACAAACTGGGCTGCCTACTCTTCCATGAGCAATAGCCCTTGCTATGGAATTCTTGCTTCTCTGGCAGGGCCAGGAAGCTGAGCCAGCAGACTGTGTAACCATCACAGGCACACAAGCTACTTTGCTACTGTTAGGAGTATTAACCTTTCGCCAGAGCAGAGCCATATGTCACTTTGAAGCTGACAAAAGCAGCCGTTTGTACCGTTAACTGCTTTTATTTGGGAGAAACTGAAGGGACATTTTTCAATTAGTCTGCCCTGTCCCTGGGAAGGCTCTCTTAAAGAAGTCCTAACCTTCCAGACAGTGCAATGAGCCATGTAATGCATCTCAGAAGAGTAATAAGATTTTGTCCCTTCCAAGCCGCTCCTGCTTCCTATATTATTGTATCCCAATTCCATTGCCACAGTGATGGGGCCGCCAGGGAGGAGTGCGCAAGTTAAAATAGAAGTCCCAAATGGCAAATGGAATGGGCTCAGTCTTAGTATAAAGGGTTAACAAAGGGAGATGAATAAAAAGAAGGCCAGACATCACGAAAGGCCTAATTTTTAACTGGCTAGAGACACAGGAAACTAAGTAAAGCCAATGGGAGGCTGGCATTGAGAGGTTGTCATGGAAACTAAGGGTAAAAAGTTAAGAATGGACATCGGTGAAGCACCAGAATTCTCATGGGGCAGGAAGGGCACAGAAAGAAGTTCAAGATTCTCAAGAAGTGGTACTAAGAGACTTCCAGTTTCCCATTCTGACTCCAGGGCTTTTATTTCCAAAATTACCAGTTATTCTGGGCACCTCATTTTCTGGGTAACCAATTACAGACCAAAGGTGTCTGAGCTCCAGCGCCTTTCTACCGGCACTTTCTGCTAAGCCAGGTCTCTTGAAAATGTCTCAGGTTGGGTGCTCAAAATCACTAGCCCCTTTTTAAACTCTAGGCATAGGAGTCCCGATGGGCTTGACCTCAGTTCACACTCTTCCCTGCTTCCCGCAACTGCACCCAGAGTTCCTTGCAAGCACAGAAATGCAGAAGGGGTCTTGCCCCAAGAATCACAGATACAGTTGTTAGAACTGGTCCACCTCACCCTCAAGAAAGTGCCTCTCATTGTGCTGAGAGCAGACCTGTGAAGTTACGTCCTGGGTGTAGAACTGATTGGTGTTAAACTTATGGCTGTTTATTGCTCTTATTCCTCATTCTGACTGAAGACAGGCCAGCATTTAATACGTAAGCAGTCTGATATATGGCAGTGGGAGAAGAAGCATTTCCCTGACCACTCACTAAAACCTTCCTACTCTCCAAATTGAAAGTCTCTTTCACACTTTCTTCCTTTTGGCTCTTCCAATGTCCTGTTTGGTCACCTGAAAATCATGGCCTGAAATATTCCCTGTATTTTTACCTCCAGCCCTTTTATTCGGAGCCTTTATACCCTCTCGGACCTTCAGCTACTCCCCTTTCCCTGGACTCCTGGCATCTTCTAATTACCTGCTAGGGCTAGGTCCCTTAAAACTATGAGGAGAGACTGACATAGACCAAGACCAGGGGAATAAGTTATAATATTAAAGACAGATTAGGTAGATTAGATAGATGCCTGAATTCAAACAGCTATCCCCCAGACTGCTTAGTGCAACTGTGAGCAAGCTACACTCTGAGCTTGCTCACAGCTCCCCCAAGCACAGATTGCTGTGCTGTGTGTAGAGTCCAGAAAGTGCTGATCCATGCTTGCATGAGAGAGCTGGGGGTTGAGTGTGAGTGGAAGTTTGGGGGGAAATACTATGTTTTATCCCCCCACTCCACTCCTATTTTTCCAGCCCCACCAAGTTTTAATCACCAGCCACCACTGCATATAAACCTAAGATAGGGTTGCCATATATGCACGTTTTTAAAGGACACTTATGAGAAATACAGGCTGCAAGGCTGCATTGGAGCCAGTGCTACCCTGCAACCTGTATTTCTCCTAAGTGTCCTCTAAAAAATTGCATATATGGCAACCCTAACCTAAGATATGATAAGATCCACATATCTGTCACTGGGTATAACCATAGCTATCTTCCCACTGCTCCAGTTAGTAACAATCCTTCCTTTCACTCTAACTACTAGTCTCTCAGCAGTCATACCTCAGCAGTTACAAGCCTTTGGAGGCAGCTCTTCAGCCACACCACTCCTCAACCATTCGGCTCCCAGTCCACAGCTGCCACTATTCCCTCAACCCTCCTCAAGTTTCCCAACTATCCTTTTGGTTTTAAATTTCCCTCCAGTCTGAGCCCCCCAACTGGCTGTCTTCATCCCAAGTAAATATTCCATGCACTGCACTCCTCTGTATTGTCTCCATGAATCAGCCTGGTGACCAATGTACACATTCCTAGCCCTGTCCCATCCTCACCGTGTGCACCTGGCAGGCATTGTCTGCTGCTGCCATTTGCTAGAATCTGTGTGACTGCCAAAGCAATGCTACCCACCAGCCCGCCCTCCACCTTTCTCTCACCTAACCCCACTCTAACTAGTAATCTCTCAGCAGCCACTGTACGTTAAGCCTGGACTAGTGAGACCATTGGCAAGACACCCATTGGTTCCACAAAAGTAAAAGGATTTTGCTTCACCTGATGCTTCCTATTTTCCAGCCCAAGCTTTCCCGTTTGTCCTCTCCCTGAGTGAACTCAAAGCCCCAAACTCTGCTGGTGTAAGCTGGCGGCACCCCACTGGAGATGTGCCAATGTATAACAGCTGGAATTTAGCTCCCATGGTCTGTTTTTCCACAGTCACCTATGACAGGATATTTGAGGAAGACACTGGGTGAAAACAAACAAGTCAGTAGCCCAGCTTAGCCCAGGAATCACCTGCTCATCTGTTAGGTTGACACCAAATATCTGCCCACATCCACCTCAGGGCGGGCACTGGGCAGCTGGCTGCTATGGTAAGCATGGGCTGGAGGCAGTCAGCGATGCAGCCCAGATGAAGGCCCAGCGACCCAGTCTAACAGTTGCCCTCCCATCTCTTAGGCCCCGCCCAGCACTGCCACGAGGTGTGGTCTGAGGATCAGGCCCGGAGGAGTGCACTCACCCTGGCTGCCAAACAGCTGATGGGGGGGGGGGGACTCAAGAGGAGCCAGCCCCCTCATCAGTTGTTTGGCAGCAGTTCTTCTCAGGGGTCTGATTCTGCTGGGCAGCAGGGGTCCGGGAATCCTGTCCCATATGGACACACAGCTCCTTGGCTGACTTGTGGCATGGAGAGATCTGTGACAGCAGCCCCCATGCCTGGATTACCGGGGTGGGGGGCTGCTCATGTGAACTGTCCTCCTCATTGACCAAAGACTGGCGGCTGTAGTGATCCTGCCCAGGGTGGCCCAGGGAGCCAGCTTGTTTTCTCCCACAGTCAACAAGCCAGAGGAGAATTCAGAATATTCTCTGATTGGGTCCTGCTCTCTCATCTCCTTGTGCTGATAGTGATACCACAGATGCCTGCACTGCTCCTCAGAGTGATTTTTTTTTACAAGGCTGCGTTAGTTTGTGGGGTTTTCTTATTCTTCTTTTGGACCCAGCTACCTCCAAGCATCAGATAATAAGGGATTGATAAAGTGGGCTGGAGCTGCTGTAATTTGCTCATTTGTCTCGTTGACACAGAAAACGTGTTCTCTCGCCCGGCACAGCATCAAGTCCATTAAGCAAAGATTTTCTTGGTGTTGGATGCTTAGACGCAGCTCCCATGTCCACCAGGCATCACAGACCTTGGGTGATTTCAGACGTTACGAGATCACGCTCAACCACACTGAACCACGCTCAACCCCCCCGTGGGGCCAAAGGGCCCTGAACGTCTGAACAGCAGCAAGCAAGCGTGGCGGGATGGAGCAAGGAGGGAAGCGGAAGAGAGCGGAGGCAGAGACAGCTACAGCGGCGGGACAGGCGGCCGAGGAGGAGCAGGCAGGCCCAGCGATGCAGGCGGAGGGGGCACAGGCGCAGAAAGGGGGCACACGGGAGCACCCGACCAGGGAGGCGGCCCGGGAACAACACCCACAGCTGCAGCCGGGTCGCGCCGCCCCGGGGACAGCGG
>QEPC01003915.1:1521835-1577825 GCA_003113815.1 Sphenodon punctatus | reverse complement strand
GCATATTACGGCGGAGGCGCATTTTTTAAGTGCGCGAATTAAATACCTCATAATCGAGGTATTTAATACACGCACTTAAAAAATGCGCCTCCGCCGTAATATGCGCATATTAAGCCACTTCCGTCTCGTCTAATTAGACCAGGCGGAAGTTTCAAAATATGCGCGCCGCCGACGCGAAACGGAGTGCCGCTCATCTAAAAGCGGCCTATGATTCCATTTTCACTCACCCCTAAAGTTGCCACCCCTATGGGTTTCAAATTCACCCAGACTATCCAAGGTTTCATCGATAATCTCTGGGCACCAGGGGAAACCCTCATTTCTCCTCCTCAGCCAGGAGCATCCCTCGTAAACCAGAGAAATCAGGACTTCCAGGGGCATCAGGAAGTTCTGGGCCAAAGCCCATAGGAACTTTCCTGCCCCTTTTTTTGACATGGCCCCACCTTATGGAACATCGGGACTTTCCAAAAGGGTAGGAAAGGGGCATGGCAGCCTCTTTGCCTCACCTCTGCTGCCAACATGGCTCTGCCTCTCTAGTTGAAAACCCAGATAGAAGTGGTAACTGTATTTATTCGCACTGTAAAGTAAAAGTTACTGGCCTTCCCAGTGTGAGTGCAGAGCCTGTCACTGGAGGGTTCAGTTTGAATCACAGGCTTAGCTGTGGTCATCTTTGCTCCTGTGACAGTGCCTTCACTAGGGTTTGTCTATGGAGGATGTGAGGTCAAGGACAAAGCCGGCTCCACACTCCCACACCCTTTCTAATATGGCCACGCCCCCTGTTGGGCATTATATCAAAACACTCCAAAGGGGTGTGGCCATTTTAGAGATTAAAAGGACACCCGCCCCCTTCCTAACATGACCCTGCTCTCTATTACAAAGGTATGGGAGCGTCCCTTTGCCCTGTCCCCTTTTGGCATGGCCTTGCCATGGCTGGTCTTAAGCAGGGCCAATAGGGTCCACGGCCCGTGTCCCTCAGTTGGAGGGGGCCCTGCAGGGAGGCTAGTCCTTGTAGCCTCAGGATCAGAGCTCATGAGGGGCTATTTCTGTGGGACCCTGCAACTTTCATCCTCCAGGGCAGCTGCTTCCTCTGGTGCCCTGCCCCCTCTCCTCGCCAACTAGGGTAGGCAAGCTAGGGTGTCTAGACAGGCAAATTTTAGAGGATATTTATGAGAAATACAGGTTGCAGGGCTGCATTGGCGCCAACGCAGCCCTGCAACCTGTATTTCTCATAAATATCCTCTAAAACTTGCCTATCTGCCCACCCTAAGGCGAGCAGGGCCCTGTAGGAAGTGGTTAAAGGGATGGGGCTATGGAGGATGGGACCATGGGGGCTCTGCATTTTATTTTTTGCCCTGGACACCACAACTTCTAAGGCCGGTCTTGCCCCCTTCCAGGTCAAACTATCAAGGAAGGTGGCAATCCTAGCTGCTCTGGGTATCATCAGTGGCACATTCCAGGACTGCAGCAAGCCCAGAGATTGCCCACCTCAGACCCACTCACAGCCCACTCATTCCCACACAAGTGGACCAAAAAACACCACGTCATTTTCACTAAACTGGGGTGTAGCTATAATAGGGACAGAGGCAGTGCAGCTGCACTGGGGCCCATGAACCTGGGAGGCCCATGCTTCCTGCTGCATCCATGTCTCTCACAGTGGGGAGGGAGGAGGAGGGGGGGGGCATTCCATCTTCTGCACCACAGCCCATTCCAACCTAGCTATGCCCCTGTCACTAAGTGCATCTCGGTGTCCCTCATGGACCACACCCAACCACACAAGGCAAGAAGGCCAAATAAGCATGCCTGGATGTGCATGACCAACAATAGAGGAGGAAGCACCATTATGTGCCCACACATACTGATGCTGCACATCTCATCCCCACAAGTCACAGCCTCCCGCCCATACCCACATATCACACACACTATGAATCTCAGATGATTGAACACTTTTTGTGCCCTGCACCCAGAAACCAGTATAATGCGTCCTGGAGTAGCAGTTGAGATGCCAGTGTGGGTGGTCTAGAAGAATAGCTGCATAAGCCCATGTAAAACAGAGCTAGATAAATGTAGCTGGCATCATGTATGTTCTGATCCATGCATTATTTTATTGTAAAAGTAACACAGGAAACACCCTAAGTATGTGCTGTCTCCTCTGCTAGCTGGTTCAGAGAAGCAAATGAGAAGTGGAGCCTTTAGCTCACACAGCTAAGGTTGTGGGTTCAAACCCTACTGGTGACCTATGCTGTGAATTCATAACGAAACACACAGCCATGTGGTGCTACAGTTCAAGCAACACTACACACTTGAAATGTCACCTGAGTTCACCCAGTTCCCTGCAGCTACTGAGGCTGCTTCTGTCTCAAAACCATGCACAATTTCAAAATTATATTGAAAAACCCAAGTTTTAAGTGCCTGTTTTGATGAACAAACCCAAAGCTCCCAGATGCTTTACAGAGCGATTAAATTCATAGCAACTCAGAAGGCAAGAAGCTTTGTGATTATCCAATAAGACGGGGTTTCTCAGGCAGATTATTCGGGGCTCTAAAAAAGAACCAGCAAAGATTCCATGCAAAATCCAAGTGGCCAGTACAATGAACCATGGAGAAGGGGCATCTCTGGGGACCAGAACTGAGCCCATCCACTTAGACTGCCCATCTGCTTCTGCAGCCAACCCTCACCCAGATAGATACCCTGTGGCTCTGGCACCGGCTTGCCGGGCATGATGACTTTGAAACAGCCACCAGGAGCTGGCAATTGCCCATGCCATCTGGTAATCTGTGTCCCACAAACCTACCCTTAGTACATTTTTCACAGCACTAGAATCACAACCAATACCCCCACACATTCCAGCACTGCTGGATTCCTTTTCCAGACTAACCAATTCACTCCTGTGAGAGGATTTAAACAGCCTCTCAGTACCAAGGAGAATCTGATGATACTGGCACAGAGAAGTCAGTGGGAGGACTCTTTTGGATGGTTTGGCTGAAAGCGCCCACGTGGTCAAAGTTGGAGGGCCAGAGGCATGGGTTCAACCATTGGGAGTTTGGGGGGTGGGGGCTGAGAGTGACATGACTCCCTCAACTTTCTCATGCATTCCTCAAAATTTGTTGCTCGTCCAATTTGTAACACACACACAGAGGCATGCACATGCCATTTTTGCTGTGGCTGCCTCTTAAGTAAGGGACACCTAGGAATGCTGAGATTCTGTGCCCCAATGAATAGGGATGTGTGTCATAAAACCAGCACCCAAGGGGAACAGGAGCCTCTCCAAGCCAGTTTGCTTTAGGGGTTCTGCCAGGAAGGCAGGACACCAGGTTTTCTCTCCTGCCCAACTAGGGGCTACTTCAAACTCAGGCAGGGATGAATCCAGGTATGTGTAAACTGTATAACCAAAGGGCCCCATATTTGGGGGAGGGGGGGCACAGGAGCTTTCCAATATATGGAGTCTATGAATAAACTGAAAATGACAACATAAATGTGAAAAGCACTGGGGTTATATATGGGCCCACAAGACCTCAAATGTGGGTAGCCTTGGCCCATAAAGGGTCCACCACCATTCTGCACAGGACTCCATTTCCCCTGGGTTTGCACAGAGCTCAGGTATCTCATGAAGTGAGTTTAGCAAGTCTTGACCCCAGTGTCCACATTCTCAACATGGAAGCACCAGTCTGGGACCAGGAATTCGTCTGCAGGCAGAGGCAGGCCTCTGAATAGTGATGGGAAAGAGGCAGAGTAGGGTTGAGCAGCATTGGCCAGGCTGCAGGGGAGCCCAAGGCAGGGACAGTAGTGTGGGACATCATGGCAAGACTGGGGGTGCAGCCCTGCAACCTGTATTTCTCATCACTGTCCTCTAAAATGTGCATATCTGGCCAGCCTACCCAGAGCCCAGTTTCTGTGGAAAAACTGGAGAGGTGGCATCCTTATTCCTGGTTCCCCCTCCACTCCCCCAGAGATTGCTCGGGAACCAACAGGGACCAAAGCCCATGTTGCTGTGGCCATAGCCACTTTCAACGACCAGCTGCAGATGCCAGGCTGGGAGCCACTGACCTACAAGCCCCCATCACTAGCTGCCTAACTAGGAGTCACAAGACTTAATGTGCATTTCCCTCTTTGCATCCTTAATATACTTTTTTAAGGATTTGCATCCTTAACATCCCTGTTTTTATACCTGCTTTTTATGTCTGGCACTTTTCTCCCTATCAATATACACACACACACCTCACTAGTCACCTTGTCTTATCTAACCCCACTCTTTCCTGCCTCTTATATACTGCCCTGTATGTGCTCAGTTTGTATATTTTTGACAAGCTATTCTACATGCCTGAGGAAGGGCCCTGCATGGCCGAAAAGCTTACATATTTCCACCAACAGCAATTGGTCTAATAAAAGATATCATTTGAACCACTTTGCTTCCCAGTCTTTGCCTCTTTCTCTGAGATCTGTACTGCGGACTGCCCCATTCTACTTTGCTCTTCCACTGAGCTAAGCTAAGCTAAGCTAAGCTCCCACTGCCTTTCCCCTCTCTAGACTTCCACTTCTCCCCAGCATTTCAGAGGCCCATCTCCCAGAAGGGGGCTCTCATTGCTTGTATTTATTTGGTGGCTGACCTAATTAATGCCCCTAAGCAGCGCCCCTTTGAATTGAAATTTGATTGGGTCAGAGTTCAGACCCAAATCTGCCTCCATTTTCTGATTGGTGGCAAAGATTCTATATACAAAATCAGCTGGAGTCTGGTATGAAAGCAGCCCTATGCTGCCCCTTCAAAATCAGCAGGCAGCCCCTTTTCTCTCTGGTCCCAGTGTGTGGGGTGCTGGCTCCTCCTTCCCATGTCCTTCCCTAGGCCTCAAGGCCTGGGAGTGAGACGTTCAAAGGCAGGCGGCCGCTCTGACTCTGCTCTCTGTACTATAGAAGCGTTTATTCCCACCCCCCTCCGCTCTGATATGAAAAACACTAGATGTAAACAGAAAAATGTCAGGCTGACTCAAGGCTCGGCGCACAAATTCCATCCACGCCGGCCGGGTATGGAAGTGAGACAGCGCCACCTACAGGCCACCAGGGCCCTGCCTCTCCAAGAACACAACTGCTTAAGCAGCCAGGCTCGCTCAGTTGGGGTGGGAGGCTCGCCGAGTTGTTCTGAGTTTCTTTGGCATCGTGATCACTACAACCTCTCACCTCGCCGTTGGCCTCCTGGGTCCTTTCTCAGACCCCTGTTGTTCTGCTGCACAATAAGCCCAGGCCGTAACTATGGTATGACACTGTTCTCTGCTTCTCTGCTGAAAGCGCCTTTTGCTTGCTAGTCTGCTTTTAGTGTCTGGTTTTCTGTGCCACACTTGGGCACGCTGGTCCTTGCCCTGGGAGTGGGTGTGGCACCATGAAGCAGGCACCAAAGTCGTCCCCAGCCAGGGATCATCTGGTACCAAGCGAGAACAAGTTAATAATCTTGCCCGCTGAACCGCCTTCCAACTGCCTGCTAAACTAGTAACAAGCTCTTCCGGTGTTGTGGCAACATGAGGTGAAGCCCGGGACGGAGAAACAAGGGGAGGTGGCCGTGGCCAGGAAAAGAGCAGAACGGGGAGCTGTGTGTGCTTAGATCAGCAGGAGGGTAGGAAAGCCAAGGTTGAGGGTCATTGGCAGAGCAGGAGGTTGGAGAAACAGTCAGGGCTGGAATTACAGGAGGTGCAGATTCAAGACTGAGGGACATTGGCAAAGCTGTGTATGGAGCCTCAGCCCAGGGCTAGAATAGCAGGCGAGGAGGTGGCTGCAGGTTCCGGATTGTGATTATTGGTGCCATTCAGTGGGGAGCCCAGGACTGAATAGCAGGTTTGTCTGAGATGCGGTTTGCTGCCTGCTTGGAAACACCCTGACACTTGTCCTCGGACCAAAACACAGACAGTGGCTTTGCTCCTGAGGTCAGGAGATTTACCAGCCTTGGTAGGGGTCTGCAATTCATATTGTTTGAAAGAATTATGAAAATGAATGGAGCCCCATTCGTTTTCATAACTAAGGTAAAGAAAATGAATGAATAAGCAAACATTAATTTGATTTCATTCATTTTTGTTATTTTTCGTTTTTCTTTGTTAAAAATAGAATAAAATAATTAAAAATCACTGCACATGTGTAAAATGGCCACCAGGGCCACTCTGTGCATGCGCACCCTTCCCCAAATGGCACAGATGCTGCCAGCATTGTTTTGGAAAGGGACCGTGCATGCACAGAACAGCCTCAGTGGCCATTTTGCACAGGCACAGTAATTTTTTTAAAAAAATATTTTTAATAAAATAAAACAGGGGGGAAATGAAAACACTCTTTTAAAAAAAAAACCCAATGAAGGGGGTTTTGTAAACAAAAACTCATATGAAAATGAATGATGCACCTTCTGCACACCCCTAAATTCCTTGGGACATGACTGGATCCTAATGTTTTTGAACAGACATGAGAGCTCTCCTGGTGAGCAATGTGGACTGTGAAAGGGACCCAAGTCAAGCATTGGGAAGCAAGTGCCTCCCAGCTGGAGGTCTCTCCTGAACAAGCTGTCTGGGGGTGAGGTCCACAGCTCAGAATGGTGCTGTGAGACTCTCACATCTGGGACTATGCTCCCCTTCTACCACTGGAACTGGCACAGAGCCATGCAAATAAAGCCATTTAAATCCCTTTTATTGGAGCATCTTGTGCAAGCTTTTGGCTCTACGGAGTCCATCCTTGGGCATCTGAAAATCAGAGCAGCTGAAGAAGGGCCCTGGGTAGCCTGACAGCTTGCATGCTCTCACCGATCTGTACTGTTCCATCTAAACCGCTTTGTTTCCGTCTCTCTTATTTGGGACTGACGTGGTAGCTACAGTTTCTCTAGACTCTCAGATGGAAAGACAGACACTCATGCAACAGAAAGTTACTGAGAGGGCTGGTGGGGGAAGAATGGGAACCCGGGTGATGTTCTCTGTGCTGCCATCTCTCCAAGACCCAAGATCAGGGGTGTTTTTAGACAAGCACCTCCACACCCATTACTCACCCATCATGCATGTTGCAGGGCTGCATAGGGTGCTGTAACATGCATGATGAGTGGGAAGGTGTTTGCCTAAAAACACCCCAGGTTCCTCACTAGTATTACACTATCCATGAAGATTTGGCAATAAAAGGTATCCCCATTTTACCCAAGAGACCCTGACTGGGAAAGACGCTTGTTTCGAGAGGGGTGGATCTACCAGAACATCAACCCCCCCTTCCCCATTCTCCCTACTCCAAAGCTGACTCTTCCTCCCAGTCTTCCTCTCTCTGTCCAAACTGTCCTTCATCCCTGCTGCATATTCATCGAACTCACACCTGTGGTGACCTTGCTTCCTGCTTTCTCAGTCTCTGTTGTACTGCGATCTACTAGGCCCAGTTCCAAGCCCTGGCTCCCTACGGGTCTAATGTGTCACTCCCTCCCAAAGTGATTCAGGTCAGCCATGTCTTCTCACTCAATCCCCCGCATTTCCATTCCTCATCCCCCACTAACCCCAATACAGCATGGCACAGTACTGTCTCCAGAGGGCTCCTGGACCAGTCACATATTCTCAGCATTGTTTTACACAGGACAAAAGTTCAGGAATTCTACCGGAAAAATGGCCCAGAAAGCCCTGCCAAGGAACGATCACACTGTGGCAGCCAGTTGGAGGATAGAAGATGAGTCACACTGAGGCAATAAAAGCAAAGACCACTCTACTTGGGGCTACCTTTGAAGATGGTTCGGAGGCTGCAGCTGGGGCAGAATGCGGCGGCTCATCTCCTAACAGGGATGGGCTGCTGCGAGCACATTAAACCTGTGCTCTGTTTTCTGCACCGGCTGCCTATAGTCTACTGGGCCCAATTCAAAGTGTTGGTGACCTTTAAAGCCCTAAATGGCTTGGGGCCTGCTTATCTGCGAGACCACTTCTGGCCCTGGGTCATTTCGTGGCCCCTGCAGTCGGCCAGGGCGCCCAACTCGAGGTATCCCGGGTGGTGACAGCAGGGAGGGCGTTCTCGGTGGCCGCACCAAGACTGTGGAACTCCCTCTGGATGGAGGCCCATTTATTCCCGGACCTCCCCTCTTCCAAAGATCGTGTAAGACCTGGTTGTTCCACCGGGCCTTCGGGGAAGGGGGGGGGGGCTCAGGGGATTGTCTTTATTGCCTTTTTAGCACTCTGCCTTTTAGTTATTTTAATATTTTAATATTGTGTTTTATGTGTTTTATTGTTGGATTTTATATGTTGTTCACCGCTCCGGGCCGTCATGGTGTGGGAGGATGCGGGGTAAAAGTGTATGAAATTAATTAATTAAGTAAGTAATTAATGAGACGCAGTGATGGGAAGGCCAGTCCATCTGAAAGCTGTTGTAAGCTTGTACAATAAACATGTACGGGTGCAACTGGTGGCAGTGAGGGGAAATGTAACAGCAAACCTGTCTCCAGCAACATGGAGGCTTGGACAATGGCAAATCTAGTGGTGCCTGGCATGATGACTGCCTGGCAAGAGACCTAGCGTGTCTCCTGCTGGCTCAGACATCCACCAGACAGAAAGAGCACCATCCTGACTGCCATCTTAAGACAGGCTAGGCTGGTCCCTGACTTTGGTTTGCCTATGTGGTGCAAGTGGGACCCACTTTGAGAGGCGCTGAGTGTCCTCAACTCACAATTAACTCAAAACACAGCACCTCACAGAATCAGACCCCATAGGGCCCTTCAGTGTAAGTCCTGAGTTCCCCTGGGTTATAAAGCCCATTAAGTCTACATACCAGTGGTTACAGCAGATGGAATAGGAGGGGGTGCTCTCACTATACTAGCTAAGGGACGCTTTGGGGCAGCCGAGGGGAAGCTTTTCCTCCTAGTTTCCCCCATAAATTCCCCCTCCAAAATATTCTCCTCCCCTATGGAGTCTCAGACCCCTTGGGACAGCTCAATCATGATTATCTAATCATGATTGAGCTGTCCCAAGGGGTCTGACAGCGTCCCTTAGCTGTCAAACACCTGTGACTCCTAGTGGTCTTCCCTGGAGATCAACATAACTTCCTCCCTGCCTGTTTATTGCAAGTAAAAGGCGCCAGGCCAGGCCGGGCTCGTTCCTGCAGCTGCCTCAATAATAAATTCATCCTCCACCCCACCTCCACCCCAGTCCCATATATAGCTGCTCCATCAGGAAGCCCTAAAGCTACCGAAGGCTCCAATAAAGGCATTGCAAGGTTGTGAAATGCTAATCAGAGCCCTCAGGAGAGGTGGGAGCCTAGAACTGGGGAAGAGTTAGTGGGTTTTTTTGTGAGGAACAAGCCTCCCCTTCTGCCTCACAACATGCTGAACTGGCCCCAGTAAAACTGCTGCAGATAATTTTAATCTAATCTGCTAGGAATTAAAAGCAGGATTCAGGCTGGCAACAGAACGAGGTGAGGGTTTGTACCCAGACCTCAACCATGGATCCAGCAGGAGGCCCAATGGCACTCAGACCCTGCTGCCCACAACTCCCAAGCCCATGAGTCAGTTCTGTTGCCTTCTGGAATTTGTGCCCATTCCCATACATTGCATCAAAAAACCTTGGCATGCAGGATACTTTTAACGAAAATATTTATGACTGGAAAACCACGCTTTCCTCTACACACTGCCGTGTAGTGTCCGAGCAACAGCAGCTTTTGGCTGGCCCCAGTTTTAGCCACAGAGGCCTGGAGGAAGATTTTCCAGAGAGCTCACAGTTAGGTTCCTGAATGCTCAGCATCAATGGGAGTGAGTGTTCTTGGCCTCCAGGGTTCAGCACCACCCCAGTGCCAGTAATTGAGTGGGTTTTAAAACCTTGCCTGGGATGAGTTGAATAGTCTTTAACACACCCAGATTTCCACTTCTCCCTGATTCCCAGCTATCTTGGGGTATAAAAACATGGGAGCAGAGGGGGACACATCTCCCCCTGAGTATGCAGTGCAAGGGACAGTTCCCTCCTTACTTTCTGCCCCTGTGGCAATGGGTTATGCCCCTCCTTCAGTTCAGCCTGCTGCTAGTCCATATCACCCACTGCCTTTTTCTTGTCTATCCTCCTGGGATTATGAAAAAAAAAAAAAAAAGGGGTGAGAGGGTCCTGTTTTCCAGTGGACTCCAAGGTTGCGACTTGACTAGCTAGGTATTGGCTGGTAAGGGTGTCTGGCAATGGGCTATTTCAAATTTGCATAAATTAGCATATGCAAGCCAGCACTGGTTGGATTTTCTCCCTGGGACATTGGCAACCTCACTGCCAGAGGAATCCATGGTACAACCCACTGATTCTCAAGCAGGGTCCTGCACCATAAGGCGTAGGCGTACAACCATCCTCTCTCCTGAACCCTCATGAGCAGCCACGCAGCTCACCTGAGGCCTTCCGTGCACCGCACCAAGTAGCAAGTTAACCCCTCCTAACCCAAAGTGCTTGGATTTTGGAACTGGATTTTCTCATTTCTCAAAGCCATCCCCCAATGTGCCCTGTTTTGTGCCAGCACTGAGTCACCCTGGCAGAGGGAGAGACACTGTCATTGACCCCTCATGCTGCCAGTGCCCAAGTCACTTGGCATAGCCACTCTGTCTCTCACCTCACCTGCTCCAGGCTACCAGCCTGGGCACCCTCCCATCCCCTCAAGCCAGAGCCAGACAGCAAGCCATGGTGCTGCCTGGAGGGTTCTTATCACAGCAACCCTGCTTCCAAGCCTCTTTGATGTGGTAAGCATTTGATTGCAAAGGAGACCATCCCCCTTTTGTGCCCTCCCCCAGGGCCAATGAAGAAATCATCCCTCTATCCACTGGAATCCAGGATGCAGTCCCCTCCCTGTTTGCCCCCTCCATCCATAGCAACAGCCTCAGCTGGGAGCTTGCAAAATTGTGCCCAGGGACCATGGGCAGCTCATTTGATTCCCCACCAACATCACCAGCCAGGGATACAGGAGGGCAAACAATTGCTTATAGGATATGGGGGTTCCCCAGGATATGACCCCACACACACAAAATTCAAGGGACCAGTCCTGACTGAAATCTCTTACCTCCCTGGCACAGGCAATCCTCAGGCTTCTGCTCCACCCCCCAGCCTTCTGCCCCCACCCCATGGAGAGTTCAGCTCTAGGAGAGTTTTCCAGGAGTCCAGTGCTGCAGTGGTGGGTGTATGAGAGAGAGGGCAGGGAGCTGCAGGTACCAGCTTCCACTGCACGAGACAGGGCATGCCAGCTGGGGGAGTTGGGCTGAGAGACATTGCTCAAGGTGCTCCCTTGCTTTGGTGGAAAGGGAGCCTCTTGCTTTTCTTCCTACATCCACACACACCCTACAGCTCCCCATGGCTGTTCCCCTAAGCTTTCCACCAGGCAAAAGAGAACATGACAATGCCCCCTACCCCCACCCCTCAGCTCTGCACAGTTAGCTCAAGTTTCCCAATGCATTCTCTCTAGCTGCCTGCAGGAGTCAGAGAGGGTTCGCTTCACGCCGACCTTGGAGAGGCAAAAAAGGGGAAAGTTGGTGGAAGGAAGGTAATGAACCCGCTCTTCTAATGACTTGCATTGAGGGGCATTTCAAAAGCAAGCCTAACAACATTGGCACTAGCTTCTCGGCAAGAAACCCCCCCCCCCCTCCTCAGTGAACCTGTCACCTGCAAAAGGAGAGGTGGGTGTAGACGTGGGACCAAAATATAGGACTCTTGGGCTCCCTGATTCCAAAAGGGGTGCCTCACAGGGAGGACCCGCTGACTCTTTCCACCTTAAGTCCCACCGTTTCAAATCAAAGTTACCCCCTAATTTCGATCCAGCCCTTCCCCTTCCCCCCACACACACACAATTTCCTCCCAAGCAAAAATCCCAGCTGAGGCATAACGATCCCACCAAGCTCCCCATTCAGATCCATCCATCCCTATAACCCAATTTACAGCGCGGATCTGCGCTAAGGAGCGTTTGCAAATATATTCTACATAAATCTCTATAGGAAATAGTAATAATTTAAAAACATGTCAGCTCATCCATTCTGTCCAGGAATCTTTGTGCTTCCCTGGGAAGCAGCGAGGCTGCTGCTGACACAGAAACTCGTATCAGAGATCCTCCAGCAAAGCGAAGAATAATCATTATTTGCATCATGATCTGAATTACTCACCTAAAGAGAGGAGGAAGAGGCAGAAGAGGCTTGCTAGGATCATGTTAGTAAATCCAATAGTTCCCCACGTGTAAAAAATGACAATAATATCGGTAATAGTAATAATATCCCAAATCCAGATACGCACGCACAAAATAATAATAATAATTTTAAAAAATAATAAACGGAGCGATCTCTCGAATGAACTAAAGGAAAAGGCTTTTGCCCCAGATCCCAGCTCTGCGGGCAGCCGGCGAGCCCAGTCTCTCCTCAGCTCTTCCAGTGAGGCAAGGTTCTACAGGCATTCCCAAGCATCCTTCAAAAAAGGGGGAGCCGAGAGGGGTTGGGAATAGGAACCACAAAAAAGGAGAATATCCACAAGGCGATCAGAGCGGAGGCACCATCCGAGGAAGAGCAGGAGCCAGGGAGCCGCCAGAATCCTGTCTTTTCTCTCCCTTCGCTGGGTGCAGTTTTTTGCTGGAAATTCCTGCAAACTGTGTGTGTATGTGTGTATGTATGTATTATGTGTGTCCCTTCTGGGGGCTTTTGCACTCTGCTATCCCAGGCGGGGGAGAGAAGCGACAGAATAAACAAGGGGAACTGACCAGCCAGGCTGTAGAGTTGAAACTGACCAGACCCCCAGTGAAACTCACCAGTTCTGCCCTTCCCTTCAACTTCGCTTCAGCTGATTGTCCCCCCTCCCCTCCCACCCCGACGCCACCCCCCACCCCCACCAATGGATCCTCCAGGAGTAATCGGAAAGGTTCCCGAGCCGGAGGGGTGGAGAGGCAGGCAAAGAAAGGGGCAGCCGAGCCGATGAGCAGCAGCGAGCAAACCCTGGCATCCACCGACCAGGGCAGCCTTTGCTTTTGGGTGGAGGCAGGAGGCTCCTTCCACTGACCTCCCCGCTCCCCGCCCCAGCTGTAGGGCAGCTTTCCCGGCTCTCGATGCACACGGTAGTTCCTAGCTCTGCAGGAAAGGAGGCGCCAAACTTAGCAAAGGCACCGTCAGGCCCCGGGCTAGGGTGCTATCTGCTTCCCCAGCTGCTGCAGCTGCCGGGTTCCCAAGTTCTGTCCTGCCGCTCCCTAGCTCCCAGGCTGAGCGCTGGCGCTGCCCTCTTCCAGCGGCAAGTGCTGTGGCTGGATTGAAGCAGCGCCCTCTCCCCTCTTCACCTCCCCCCGGGGCCCGGCTCGCTCGCTGCTAGCGCGGGTGGTTCGCTAGCTGAATGAACCAGCACGGGTTCCCAGCAGCCCCGCTCACAGCTGCAGCCACAGAGGAAAGAAGAAAGCGAGACGGGGCAGCGCTACGTGTATCAGAGAGGGGACCTGTCCCAGGGCCCAGACACACCCTAAGCCCTCAAGAGCAACGACCTCTCCACCACGCCTGGGCAGGATGCAGCAGGGGAGAGCAATTACAAACATTTAAAACAGGAGATTATTTTTTTATATTTTTTTGGGGGGGGGGGGTTGGGAGAGAGGAGAGAGAGAATGTGTGAACAATAAACCTGCGTGTCTGTGTGTATGAATCAGTGGCCGCTTCTAGCGAACAAGCTGCATAAAATCACTCTGCCTGTAAATATGTAGGGTGTGGGATTGTTAAAGCTGGAGCACATTCTTTTAAGGATGCTAATTAAATACCTCGCCATCAAAATATTTAATTTGTGGCTTTAAAAGAACATGCTATTGGCTTTAACACGCAAACTGTCACGTCTAAATCCCACACAGCGTGATTTTTATGCAGCAGTGTTCACCGTGCAAAAGCAGTATTTGTCTGTGTGTGGAATGTGTGTGCCTGACTATGCCTGTGTATGAGTCCTGTGTATGGAGAGAATGCATTAATGCATGTGGGTGAGCACACATGTGTGCATGGGTGACAATAAACATGACAAGCGCCTGCTATGGCCTTCCTGGACCAGAAACTGCTACGTTCACACCTTACAGCGCAGTGGCAGCACTCCTGTGAGAAGATGCGGAGGGGAAAGGAAGCAGAGGCCGTCACAACTTCCATTGCGAACAGGGTTTTACTGCAACAATACTTGCAAATGACAGGATTGGATTTTGAGCCCTGACATTTGCGAGTATTATCGTGGCAGAACCCTGTTCACACCAGAAGTTATGATGGCCTCTGCCTCTTCCCCTGCCACGTCTTCTTCTTGCGGGAGTGCTGCTGCCACGCCACCATAAGGTGTGAATGCAGCATCACTGTCACATCAGCTTCTTGGCCTCCAGATGTGGGCCAGTGCATCTGTTTGTGGCCCCATCCCTGTCTGAGATCAGGGGGGGTCTGCCATGGCCAGCCACCATGGCCACCTGTCATGGTGGAGTGCTGGGTTCTCTTTGGTCTGTTCCCCCACCCTACCAGGGGGTGGGGACTAGTCACCAGCTGGCCCAGTCAGGCACATGTCAGTTCCGTGCCCTGACCTTACCCCACCAGGGCCAGCCCTGAGAGTAGCCGGTGCACTCACTGCACATTTAGTTTTACCCCATGAGTCAGTGTGTGTGTTTTGAGAGAGTATATGTGTATGTGTGTGCATGTTAGTGTGTGAGAGAAAGAGTATCCATGTGTGTGAGCAGGAGGAGGAAAGTCACACACACTCATAAGGAATACTGAGATTTATTCATTCCTAGGGGTATATGCAGGTGGGACAAGTGGGACCACTGCCCCAGGCTTTCAGGGGAGGGGGGGCAGTAAGACCAGCCCCATGGGGATATCAAAACATTCTGCTTTATATCTCTGCTGGAGCTGCCTTTTTCTTCCCCAGAGAGCCAGGAGCTGGTGCTATGTCTGTCAGTGGCTGCACCCCACCTCAGCACCTCACCTTGCCCTCCTGCCTCACCTTCCCTATCTCAGCATCCCCAAGCCTCATTAATCCACTGCCTTGCTTCCCCCCTCTATTCCAGTGCCCCCTGTACCTCACTGCCACCCATGCATGCCCTGGCCTCATCCAGGCCTAATTAATTAAAGGAACAGGATCTGATTGGGATGATACAGGTAAATTGCTAAACCTGACATGGAGTGAGTTTGCAGCACCTCACTCTCCCATTGTGCTCTCTCTCTCTCTCTCTCTCTCACACACACACACACACACACACACAAAACATGCCCTTGCTTACCCGTCACATGTGCACACCCAGTCCCTCTCTCAAACACACATACATGTGCACAGCAGCCACTCTCTCTCTCTCTGTCTCTCTCTGGGTGAAAACAGACATAACGCTAACTCCACTTTAACATTTCTTATGCATGTTGCAGGGCTGTATTGGTGCCCTATGCATCCCTGCAACATGCATAAGAAATGTTAAAGCGGTGTTAAAGTGGTTAGCATTATGTCTGTTCTCTCTCTCTCACACTCACACACACAAAACCGGTCACCCTCTCACACACAACCAGCTCCCCTCACTCATTCCTCTCTCTTGCCCTCTCACATACACACTACACACCTCTTCAAAGGGACAGCCCATAAAAACTTATTTCTATTCCCAAGCAAGCACCAGACTGCTAATTGTTGAAGGGGTATGGTGTGAGGGGTGTGTTGAAGGAGCAAGGGTGTGAGGGGTGTGTGGCTATGGACAGGGACCTGTATTTACTGCATTTTCCCCATTTATGACAATAGGGGAAATGCAGTGAACCTGAGTCCCTGAATATGATCATGGGGACTCCAAATTTTATTTTCACCCTGGGGCCTGCAAATTCTAAGACCAGCCCTGATTTCCCCGGCTCCTCCTTACCCCCACATGTGCATGCAGGGATCATGGGCAGATGAAGTCAAAGTGAGGGCTGTCTCTTTAACCCCAAACTCAGAAGAGATCTGCCCCCCCCTTCTTGTTTTCATGGTCCTGCTGACAACCCTAGCTGAGGTGAGGCTGAGAAGAAAAACTTGCCTTCCCCTGACATTCAGGGTCTGTTCCAAACCCATGAACAGGTAATCCCCTGCCACACTGTCCTCAGGCTCTCCTGGCTTTATTGCCTTCCTCCCAGTGCGGGGCTGAACTGCAGGGGGCCCTGCTGCCCCTCATGCTCGAGAGATCCCAGGACTCAGTGGCCATACTGAGGGGGGTTTGTCGACCGGGTCCACAGCAGCTGTTTGCCCACATCTAGGTGGCATGTGGCCCTGGCTCTCCCCACAGCTCAGTGGGGCCATCAGAAAGCTGTCCTTACAGGGAAGAAGGGCCTTGTTTGCAAGGCAGAATGAATGAAGGCCACAGAAGCACACAGAGCCAGAAGCCATTGCCAGGTCATCCTCAATGTGAGGGGAGCCACATCAAAGCTGTGACCCAATCTGACAACAGCTGGGAGATGTGAGGCGGTGGAAATGGAGCGCTGGTGAAAGGTGTGGGGCTGACTAGAGCCCCAGAGATTGGCAGGCTTTGTTTATCCCCAAAGCACAGGCAGAGGGCACTGCACAACCAGACACCCAGAGCTCAGCTCACCTGCAGTATCCTCTGCTATTCCATCCTGGTTCCCATCAGCTCTGCCAAGGTCCTGCAGACCCCTGATTCCAGCCTTGGGCTCCCACACACAGTTCTGTCAATGCCCTTCATTCCTGACTTGCAGTCCCCTGCTATTCAAATCCTGGTATCCAATGCAGGCAGCTCGGCCAACATGTACCCTGACCTTACCTCCTGCTATTGCGGCCCTGGGCTCCCCTCATCCACAGCTCTGCCCTTTAATCCTGACCTGCAGCAACCCCTGTTATCCCAGCCCTGGGCACAAGCTAGCTGTCAGTCACACTGAAGTATGCCATGGCTTCAGAGAGGCAGCCAGACACCCAACTTGATGACAATAAGGAGCCCAGTGCCCATAAGCACCAAGGCATGGGTTCTGTGGGTCTTCAAACACCCACTGGGAAACATTAATGGGTGTTCAGCACCCACTTAAGACTTGCTAAGTGCCTGGGGCTGCAGCTTGGGTGACTGATTTAATCTTCATGACAAAGGGGTTTGGGGTGAGGGGAAGAGCTCTCTCTGGAACTTCAGAAAGGGGGGGGGCAACCGCACACCCTCTGTCTGGGATGTTTCTCTCTGCTGAGAGAGACAAAGGAAATATTTGTCTTCTTCATGGCCCCCTCCACCTCTGTAACCAAGCCAAGTGTGTGTGTATGTGCAACTTCTCAACTTCCTGAATGTATCCCTGCCTCTCCCAATCTCCCCTTGTTCAGTCTAGATTGGGAGCTGCTCAGAGCAGGGACCTGACTTATCACAACTGTTCAGCACCAGGCACATTGCTGTCACTCTAGAAATAATAATAATAATAATAATAATTATTATTATTATTATTATTATTATTATTATTATTATTATTATTATTATTATTATTGACAGGATACTGAAGATAGAAACTTTATTCAGCTTGAGAATTAAACTGCCGAGTTTAAGAGATAACTCTGTCTTCCAAAGAGAAGCCCTGCCCAGAACTGTATGTGTATTCATGTGCTAACATGGGGGTGGGGGGAGCACTCCATGTGTGCACTCACATACATATGTGAGCACCCACCTGCAGGAAGTCAGCACCTATGCCAGTGTACCAACTTCACCAGACTCTGACCCCAGATCTCGCTTGACCTTATCTCCTCCACTTCCCCAGTGGAGGCAAGGGGAGTCAGTTCTCAGGCTGGGGCTATGGGGCTGTGAATGTTTAGAGCGCCAGGAGAACAGGAAAAGCTGGCATTAATTATTATTATTATTATTATTATTATTATTAGCATTTTTATAGCACCAGCGATGTACCTGGCACTTTACAGAGAATAAGATAGACACGGTCCCTGCCTGAGAGCTTACAATTTGCAAATAGTTTGTTCTGTGCCATCCCCCAGAAGCAAATAGGTCAGGGAGAAGTCCTGCTCTAGTCAGTAGGTCTGGCCCAGCGGGACTTGGTGGAGAGAGCAGGAATGGGGTGGTCAATTGAGATGCTTCCTTAGTAGAATCCCCAACCTCTCCTGTAAGCTCCTCAAGAAGTTCTCCTTTTGCAGCTCCCATCCTGCCTGCTTCCTAATGGAGAGCAATGGGCCGCTTTTATACGAGGCGCTGAAAAGCACCTCCTGAGTCCCGTGTTGAAAGAAAAGCCACACGGGGAGGGTTTACATGCTCCCCACGCTGCCATGTGCACAGGGCATGCTCCCCGCGCAGCACAGCCACTGCTGGCAATGGGGAGCATGTCACTTCCGGCAGCGTGGGGAGCATGTAAACACTCCCCGTGCAGCTTTTCTCTAAACGTGGGACTCAGGAGGCGCTTTTCAGCACCTCATATAAAAGCGGCTCAAGTGGCAGTATCTCCACGAGGGAGAGCCGGAGGCCTAACTGTCTATCTTCCCCAAATTCTCAAGGAGGAAGACAAGTGGGCGAGAGGCCTAGAAAGGCTGCTCTGAAGACTCCACGGACAGAAGAGGAGATTTATTTGCAGCAGCAGTGAGCAACTTCTCAGCTGGAGACTGTTGTCCTTTCTTCCTGGCGTCTCTTCTGGGAGTAGAAAGCTGGGCTTTAAAGTGTGCGCCTTGTGCTTTCGGTGTCTTTCATGTGCAAACAACTAACATTTCTCCCCTAAACGTGGCTGGAGCTTTATTTTTTCTACCAGAGGCAGCTTTTGATTTCTGGGTTTGCTTTGGTACCAAGTGACCTGGGAGCACTCAGGGGACCTGGGAGCTTGCTGCCTGCCTTGATGGCTGCATGTTCCCTTGTAGTTCCTGTCATACGTGGCAGGCTTTGAAGGCCTGGCTGTGGAGTGGCTACCATTCTGCTCTCCTGCTCTTGTCCCTTGTATCCCTTTTTGTTCTTTAACATGATGAAGGAGTTCTATAACACCCCCTTCTTCGTGGGGTGGGGGGAGGGGGCCATAGAACAGCTCATGCTCTCTGCAGCCCCAGTCATTTATTGGCTGGGAGCTGCAATTGTGGCAATTCATATGATCCATTAAATGTCTGTGGGTAACGCGACGAGATGGAGACAAAGCAGCACTGAGAAATATAAATGGCCCTTTAACCACAAAGAACGAAGCTGATCATGTCTCGCCTCCATTTGGAGACAGCAGGCGCAGCTTGCTCGGAATCAGATCCATTACACAGAGAGTGAAATTGCAACAAGGGGTCGATTCTGCCAGCTGCTGAGCCCACTCTACTCGTGCTGGAAAGACAAGGCACTCGGCATGATGTGGGGGAGGGGGGAGGGAGGCAGCAGTGTGGGCTGGTGAATTGCATACTAGAGAGGCACTTGAGACCTGTGTTCTAATCCCACAGCTTTCCCAGACCTGCTGGGTGACCTACGTAGGGCTGGGACTTGCAAGGGGCTGCCACATGGTGCAAGAGTCCAGATGTCACTTAATACAGTGGAGGAGGTAGAGGTGGCAGAAGCCCTGCCTTGTCTGATTTTGTGGGATCAGTTTCAGTCGGTGACACCCACTGTTGTGGTGGGGGTGCTTGGGGCTGTTCGAGCCACTGCTTTTGAACTAGATCCATGCTCGTCCTGGCTGATTAAGACCTGCTGGGAGACAATGGGGCCATTGCTGGCTGGGGTGGTCAACGCCTCCCTGTGGGAGGGCAGAGTGCCAGCCTGCCTTAAGGAGGCGGTGGTGCGGCCTCTGCTCAAGAAACTATCGCTTGATGCTGACTCCCCTGCCAGCTATCGGCCTGTCTCTAACCTTCCATATTTAGGGAAGGTTATTGAATGGGTAGTGGCACAGCAGCTCCAAGGGCATCTCGATCGCACCGGTTATCTGAATCCCTTGCAGTCTGGCTTTTGTCCGGGGCATGGCACTGAGACAGCATTGGTGGCTTTGGTTGATGATCTGTGCCGTGAAAAGGATAAGGGTCAGTTGACCCTTTTGGTCCTATTAGATCTGTCGGCTGCATTTGATATCATTGACCACGCGATGTTGGTGACGCACCTGCAGGACAGTGCGGGGGTGGGTAGAATCATTCTTGAATGGTTCCGCTCATTCCTGACGGGGAGAACTCAGCGGGTGGTGTTCGGTGATCATTTTTCATTTCACCGAGACCTCTCGTGTGGGGTCCCGCAGGGTTCTGTCTTGTCCCCTCTCCTGTTCAACATGTACATGCAGCCGCTTGGTGAGGTGATTAGGGGGTACGGGGTAAGGAGTCATCAGTATGCGGATGACACCCAACTATACCTCTCATTTTCAACCGACCCAGGCCCAGCTGTTTCGGTGCTTACCCGGTGTCTGGCAGCTGTCGGGGACCGGATGAGCGCTAATCAACTGTGACTGAATCCTGACAAGATGGAGGTGATGTTAGTGGGTAAGTTGATGGAGAGGGCGACCCCCTTGGCTGAGGGGGTGTGACTACTGTAACGCGCTCTACGTGAGGCTACCTATGGTGACGGCTCGGAAGCTGCAGCTGATGCAGAATGCAGTGGCCCGGCTCCTGGTGGGGCTGGACTGCCAAGAGCACATTACACCCGTGCTCCGATCTCTGCACTGGCTGCCAATAGTCTTCCGGGCCCGATTCAAAGTGTTGGTTTTAATCTATAAAGCCTTACACGGCCTGGGCCCTGCCTATCTGTGAGATCGCCTCACTCCCCGGGTTCTGGACTGGCCCCTGCGGTCATCTGGGGGCGCCCTGTTGGAGGTCCCTCGGGTTTCCCGGGAGGCCACGCAGGCAGGGCATTCTTGGTGGCCGCACCGCGCCTTTGGAACTCCCTCCCGGTGGGGGCCCGTCTGGCCCCAGGCCCCCAGACCTCCCAGGTTTCCGTAGGAATTGTAAGACCTGGCTGTTCTGTCAGGCGTTTGACGAGGGAGAAAGGGGGGGGGGGGCGTGCTTTGGGTTTTGTTCTCCCCATTTTATTGTTATATATGTTATTTAATGCTTTTATATATTTTATTGTATTTTTATTGATTGATTAGTTAGTCGCCCTGGGCTGCCTGGCAGGAGGGGCGGGGTATACATTTTAAAAATAAATAAATAAATAAATGTTATGTATTATGCTGGAGAGCATCCCCCAGCCTTGTGGGGCACTTCCCACAGCCTTAATACCACAGTTGTGTGATGTCTGCAAGCACCCAAACTCCCCCTCTTTCCCACTCCTGTGTGTACCACCCCCCAGAAGACCTGGCTGAGCCCCCCTTCAGCAGAGAGCAGAAATGCCCCCACTCACATTGCAAGCCCCAGGCTGGAGCTTGCAATGTGGAGGCAGCAGAAGCATTATAGACACCTAGGGCCAGCCCTGAGCCCCAGCCCACACTGGGTGCAGTGGAGACAGCCACAATCACTCACAGTGACAGCCTGATTCCAGTGCCCCTGGCTGCTTTTCCAAAATAATTTTTTTCTGCTGTGTGATTTCCAGGGTCACAGCACAGAGAACTGACATAGACACTTTCCTGCACAGGGCATCTGGGCCTAGAGAATCCTGTGCCTCTGCTGCTTGAGCGAAGAACCCAACCCATCAACTTAGAGGCAGAGACAAGCTGATCAATCTCCAGACCAGCCTCTAGAGGGAGAAAGAGACCCACTGGGTTTTGTAAGAGTCCCCCTCACATTATATTCCAGGTGGCTCAGAGTTCATTAAAGCCACATAGCCTCAAAAATGAGGTGTATCGGGCTTTGTGGTGCTGCCAGCACTCAATAGAGTAGCAGTGATGCAAAGGGAAGATGAGACAGCATCTCACTGGTCAACTCAAGGGTATTACAATTTGCACCGGATAAAAACGAGACTATAGAGACACCAGACCCTGGGAGACCTGAATGTGCAACTTTAGGAAAAGCATCGGAAAATCTGGTGGCTGTAACTAGATCGTCAGAGACTCAGTCACCTGCTGAATTTCCAGGCGAGATTTGCATGAATCACCCAGCATTCCCGGGTCTGGGCTGACTGCGCCATTGTGCCTGGGTATTTGCGCCATGCAGTGCAAGTAATGGAGTTAATGCTAAAAATAGCACCATTTGCACATTAGCTGAGCCTCCTTTAGCATTCTCAGTGCTGCTCCGGCTCCACCATGCTGGCCAGACAGGCAGCAAAGAGGCAGCAGGCAAAGGCACTGGGACAAATCACATTAATCATGGACAGAGGAAGAACTGACCCAAACCTTCGGCTCTGACCACCTAGAAATGTGAGTAAATGTAGATCCCAGCACCGACAAGTCCCCTTCAGCCCCCCAGATCTGAAAAAGCTGGGATTATCAGAATGCACTGGCAGAGCTGAGGGCAGCAGCACAATAGGAGAGAGTGCAGCAAAGCAAGACTGACGGGTATTGGGAGGGAGGGGGCAAGCCCAGGGAAGGAATAGCGATGAGTACAGCAGTTCAGGACTGAAGTGGATTATCTGAACTTTATGGGGGTGCTGGCTAGGTGTATTTATAGAGCTGTTAGTAGGAAAGGGAGCCCAAGGCTAGGATAGCAGGTCAGGGTTGTTGCCACCACTGGCAATCACCTCAAAATTTTGGGGGGTGGAATCTCTCTCGTGGACCTGTCGGGGCATCCTATGGAGGGTGGGTGTCTAACAGGGTTCTCTGAGGAGGGGAGGAGTTCCACAGCCATCGGGATCATTACAGGCCAGGGGAGATATGGTCCAAGGGGGAGATATGTTCCATCTGTGAGGAGGGAACGGTGCTTTGTGCCCGTTCCTCTCACAGTCCCCCACGCAAATGGGTTGTGGGTCAAGATCCAGGAGACTCTAGCCCTTGGTTTGATGCTGCTGAACACAAGGTCGGTTGTCAATAAATAATCTACCATCCGGGAGTTAATCCCAGAGTGGGACGCCGACCTCCTGTGTATTACAGAGACCTGGCTAGACAATGAGTTGGGCCGTATCTTGGCCGACCTTGTTCCAGCTGGGTTCTCTGTGCAGCATCAGCCTTGGCTGAAGGGATGGGGGGGCCGGTGTAGCTACTGTTGTTATGAATGCATTGTCTTTTAGGAGGTATCCTGTGCAAACTCCACCAGGTGTGGAGTGTCTCCATCTTGTGTTGCATCTGGCCGAGGACAGATTAGGGATGCTGCTTATGTACCGTGCACCCAACTGACCAGCAGCATCCCTACATGCTCTTCCTGATCTGGTGTCAGACATGATCCTACGGACCCTAGATTAGTGGTCCTGGCGGATTTTAATATCCATGCTGACACCGATCTTGGAGGAGCGAGGCATGAGTTCATGGCCTCCATGACAACCATGAGCCTGTCCCAAGTCATCTGCGGCCCCACACATGAGGAGGGACACACGCTGGATTTGGTTTTTGCACCGGCCTTGAGGTGGGGGGGGTCAGTTAGTAGGTATTAGGGGGGTGGAGCCTTTGTCATGGTCTGACCATTACCTCCTTAAGGCGTGCATCCTGGCGCATGTCAGACCCCGACAGGGTGCAGGACCTATTAGATTGGTCCACTCCCAGAGACGTATGGACCCGGATTGGTTCCGGAATGCTCTGGGGGACACTTGCTTTGTCGATGATCTCGTAGCCTTCTGGAATGTTTTGTTGGCCGAGACGATTGACAGAGTGGCTCCTAGGTGTCCGCTGCCCTCCCGAGTCTCCCGCAGGTCTCCTTGGTTTACTGAGGGCCTGCAGTGTTTGAAGCGAGAGAGTAGGCAGTTAGAGCGACAGTGGCGACGGACTCGTGATGAGTACGATCGATCGCAGCATAAGAGCAGTTTAAAGGCCTATGCTGTGGCGGTGCAGGCAGCAAAGAAGCAGTTCTTTGCTGCCCTCATAGCATCTGCAAAGTTACGTCCAGTTGAGCTTTATCGGGTGGTGAAAGGCTTGGTCAGTCCTGCCTGCCTCCACCAGGACCTGGAGCAATCCAGTGACTGCTGTGATCAGTTTATTGAGTACTTTGTGGATAAGATAGTTTGCATCCACCACAACTTTGGCACCACAGTTATTGCAGAGGATCATCTTGGGGCTATGGAGGCACTGTCCTGTCCTGTTTTGTGGGATCGGTTTCAGATGGTATTACCTGGTGATGTGGAGTCCTTGTTGGAATATGTTTATGACACTACTTGTGAACAAGAGCAGTGCCCATCCTGGCTGGTGAAAGCCATCCAGGAGACGTTACGGCCGTTGCTGGCTGGGGTGGTTAGTGCCTCCCTTCAGGAGGGCAGGGTGCCTGACTGCCTGAAGGAGGCTGTGGTTAGGCCCCTGCTCAAGAAACCATCTCTTGATGCTGATGCTCCCACCAGTTATCAGCCTGTCTCTAACCTTCCCAAAGGTTATTAAACGGGCTGTGGCACAGCAGCTCCAGGAACATTTGGACCGCACTGGTTTCCTTGATCCCTTTCAGTCTGGTTTTCAGCCTGGTTGTGGTGCAGAGACTGCATTGGTGGCCTTGGTCAATGATCTCTGTCTGGCATTGGACCAGGGTCGTCAGACCCTGTTGGTCCTGCTAGACTTTTCGGCTGCATTCGACATTGTCGACCATGAGGTATTGGTGATCCGCCTGCAGGACTGTGCCGGGATTGGCGGGATGGTCTTGGACTGGTTTCGTTCATTCCTGGCTGGGAGAACTCACCGGGTGGTCTTGGGGGAGTGTACATCTTCCCCCCAGGACCTCACGTGTGGAGACCCACAGGGTGCCATTCTGTCCCCCCCTCTTGTTTTAACATCTATATGCAGCCATTAGGGGAGATTGTGAGAAGGTTTCAGGGCATGCAGTGTCATCAGTATGCTGATGACACTCAGCTCTACCTCTCTTTTTCTACCCACCCAGGTCATGCAGTCTCCTTATTTTCCCAGTGCCTGTCAGCTGTGGCTGGGGGCTTAGATGAGGTTGAGCCATCTGCAATTGAATCCTGACAAGACAGGGGTGATGTTGGTGGGCGAGGGCTTGGGGGGCTTAGGGGTGGTTGAATCTCCTTTTGTTGGGGGGGTTTGCCCTCCCATGGTCTCCCAAGTGCGGAGTCTGGGTGTGCTCCTCGATTCACAGCTCAGCTTGGAATCTCAGGTTGTGGCTGTGGTGGGGAGTGCATTTCGGCAGTTACATCTTGCCCGGCGGCTTTGGCCATATCGCTCAGACTCCGACCTCGCCAGTCATCCATGCCTTCATCACCTCGAGGCTGGATTACTGCAATGCATTCTACGTGCGGCTGCCAGAGAAGTTGATCCAGAGGCTGCAGCTGGTGCAGAATGAGGTGGCCCGTCTCCTTACGGGGGCGGACTGCAGGGAGCACATGACACCAGTGCTCCGGGCTCTGCACTGGCTGCCTATAAAGCACCGGGCCAGGTTCCAGGTGCTGGTTTCAACCTTTAAAGCCCTTCACGGCCTGGGCCCTACTTATCTGCGGGACCGCCTCACTCCCAATGTGCCTGTACAACCTTTGAGATCGTCCATGGGAGTCTTTTTGGAGGTTCCCCGGGTGAGGCGGGTGGCCACCGATGTTAGATCTTTTTCAGTGGTCACCCCTGTGCTGTGGAATTTGCTCCCGGAGGAGGCTCGGTTGGCCCCTACTCTCCTGTTATTTCGACATTTATGTAAGACCTGGCAGGCCTTTGGCAAGGGGGGGGGAGGGAGTTTTTTCCCCTGCATATATGTGGAATTTTAAACCATTTTTATTGTTTTATTGTGTATACACACACACACACACACACACACACACACTTTCTGGCCCCTTTCTGATGTGGCTGCACCCCTATGGAACACCTTGATGTCATGACTTTCCACAATGGCAAAATTACATCAGAAAGGGGGTGCAATGCCCCCTTTGACCCACTCCTTTTCTAGTGTAGCCTGGATCCCTGGAGAGTGTTGCAACATCACGACTGTCAGAAATACAGGCTTTAGGAAACAATAAGTATTCTCAGAACCAGTATCTAAGCTAGGGCCACAGGGTCACTGTTCCCTCAGGAGAGAATACAGCAAAGACATAAAGCTAGTGCCAGAGATCATCGTGGGCAACTACCTCGATAACAGGGTAGGAACTGTCTTCCTCAGAAGTAGCAGTCTTCCGAAAACAGAGGGAGTAAGTCAGACAACCAGCGACGGGAACAATTCTCCTTAACCCAGGGGATGCCATAAAAACGAGGCTTTAGAAACAGGATAGAGGGAACCAATGGGATTTATAAGGTGGGTGGAAAGCCAAGGAAAGATCCCACACGCACAGCAAGAGTGCAGCCATTACAATGAGAGGATCGACAGTGAGAATGGAGTCTGGGGAGCAGCCAGGGAAACACGGGGCTAAGAGAGGGCACTATAGAAGATGAGGGCATAAGGGAGAAAACACTAGGCAGTGATACACTAAGAGAATATGGGAGACCATGAAGAAGAAGGCACTGAACAAGGACAATCAAATGTGGCTAGGAAAGGGACATGACATAGAACACAGCACAAAACTAGCCAGGCACTAGCTGGGAAAGGCGCAAGATACGGAGCAAGGAAAATTAGACATGAGTTATGGACAGGGACCAAGCATTTAGCAAACAAACAAGAAACCCCACAAAACTAAGGGGGGCATGGGCACAAGGTGGGGAACAAGCAACACTGACCATGAAAGGAAACAAAGACACTGAGCAAACACACACGAGACACTATAGAGGACACAAATGGGCTATGGGGAGAGCAAACGCCACTTAGCAGGTGACTAGGGTCAAGCCTGAAAGATAAAAGGGATGCAAGCAGGAAGAGGCAGTACATACAGCCAGGGTGGGGCCAAAGGAGGGGCTAAAATGGTAACAACCACAAGGGAAACAACATGCAGGCAACATGGGGGGTGGGGGCTGAGAAACAACAATGGGGGAGCCCACAGATTGGCTCAAGCAGGAGGAGGAGGAGAGGGCAAGGTGGACAATAACAGAACAAACAACTATACGCTCTCAAGACAAGGGAAGATATAACATGAGTGGCAGTACAGAAGAGCCCAAGGAAGCAGGCCAGAACGCCAGCAGCAAGGAAACCCACAACATATTCTCCACCAGCTTCCTGTAGCTCCCAGCCTGCTGTATAAGCAGAGTGGGGCCAATCAGGAAGATAGGCAGGCGTGGCTACCAATAGGCAAGAAAGAGAAGGGAAATAGAGAATACAAAGGAAAATCACAGGCTAAACAGACCAGGCAGTGGCACAGGGAGGAAAAGAACTACCACCCAGAGGCCAAAGGTTCAGGGCTGAGCCCTCACAATGACACTCAGTAAGGGGTGGAGTTACACAAGAAAAGGGTGCGACAGCCCCTTTGCCCACCCCCTCTGGGTTTCCTCCCTGAGGGAGGTGGCAACCCTAGTTGCACATTTATACCCCACCCTGAGCTGGTTCAGGAGGGGCGGGGTATAAATGTGAGCAAATAAATACAAATAAATAAATAGTTGGGATTGGGGTGTGCTGAAGGTCTGTGTGGGAGACCCAAGACTGGTATAACCAGTGGTGTTGGCCAGAGCTGAGGAGCACTCATAACAAGACAAGTGGCATAACAGGGAGGCCACTAGTCAGCATTAAAGTGCACTGGCAGGTCTGTGTGGCAGTCGAAATACTGGATCAGTGGGGTTGCAAAGGTGAAGCCTGTAGTGTGAAGGTGAAGCCTGAACGGAGGCTGCTTGCACCATATCTGGCCACAGAAGGTGAGTTCTTATTACACTTCCATGAATAATGACTCCCGTGATGGAGGAGGTGCTGCTCCTTTAAGAGCAAGTTGCCCATCACTCTTCCCCTGACCCCTTTTAGGAGTTATACGAGCCCCAGGAACAAGAACCAAGGCTGCTGAGCAAGCAGGAACAGAGTCTAGGCAGGGAGATGACCTAGGTCCTGATAAGAACAGTAGTGTGATGGACTTCCAGGGAGAAGAAGGGGCCTAGAGCAAGAGACCTTGCCTAGGGAAGGCTGGAGCTCACCCAAGGCCAAGTTGTAGGAAGGCTTCCCTGGAGCAGCTAGGGGCCTGGGAAAAACTTTCCCAGAGCCATGAACTGGGAGCCCAGGGAGGAGCTTGGGTTTATCCACTGAATTTCTGAACTTGGGCTGTGTGTGTCTGCATGGTGCAGGCACATAACACTGCTGTAATAAAGCCCCTGACCCCTGCATGGCCCCGTAGCAGGCAATCCCTACCACCACACTGCAGGGTAAGCACAGGGAGCCTGTCACACGGTACCAGGGAAGCTGTCCAGGCCGACCCCTCTCAGAGCTGCTGTGGCAAAATGCCAGTAGGGGGCGCTATACAGCTTAGCCACCCACCTCACTGTGTTTCTCCAAATCTCTGACCAGGGGTTCCCACAGCTGGAAAACCTGAGAATCCTTGATATTCCACTGCCACCACCCGAATGTTTCCCAGAGGGCATTCACACCACACAGGAAATGTGAACCCCCCAAAAGGCATAGGCCTTACAGCTTCCCAAAAGCACTCCCCTTTCCTGGCACTCTGTTCCTGGGATTTCCTCTTCTGCGTTGGAGGCAGATCCCCAGATCTACCCAGCAGAGACTTCCCTTGGTTCGAAAGCTGCTGGCTTCTAGCCAACAGCTAGAATTCCCCCTCTTTAGTAGTTTGGCCTAGGGAGATGTATAATGGCCAATAACGCACACACACCCAATAGGGTAAAAAGAAAACGGAGACTTTACTAGTACATATAAAAAGGAATAAAAGCAAAGTTTACACCGAGAACCAGAGGTGATAATCCTTAAGCAATTAGAGTCAGTCCTGTGGACATAGTAGTCCATTTGGAAAGTGTCTTCCTATAACTGTAGCTGAGGTAGCAAGCAAGGTACTCATGCTGGTTCTCATCCGGTCTCCATAGGTGATAGTTTTCCTATGGGGTCCAAATTCTTCTGGCAAAGGCCAGAGTGCTACCTTGGCGGCCTTACCTCTGACTTTTTCCGAGGATGTGAAGTGCAGCAGCAAGCTGCTTGCCCTCCCCCGGGCCCGGCTGCTCAGAATGAGGTAAGGCTACCTAAAGTGTGGTGGTCTCCCCACTCTGTCTTGTGTGACTGTACCCCACAGAGTGACAGGTACAGGTTTGGATCCTGTGGGGCAGTGGTTACCAAGCTTTATCCTATGGTGCCACACTCCACAAAGCCAACTTATTTGCACCACCCCTACAAATAAATTCCTCCATAAGCTTAAATTTATTCTAATATATTAAATTGTTATGGGGCTTTTATTTTTCCACATTACATGACACCATTTACCAAGTGTCTAGGTGTTACAACCCCAGTGGAAGTACACTATTAACCTAGTCCCAGGCTTAATCGAAAAGCCTCTCTGACAATAGACCAGAATTTAATCAATAAGACCAGTCTTTTGTGGACTCTTACCACCACCTTTCTACTATAATGACCTTCTGACTGTCTCTGGCATGAGATCAGTCTCATATAATCCACTGGCACTTATAATATACCAGTGGGCTTCTACCATGTTTAGTATAATATAAGTGTGGGCTTTTACTACTTATGGAATATAGTAGTGACCGTCTTGTTCCCCAGATTTCCCATAATATTTCAGGAGTGATCAGTTCCTGGGATCTTAGAAAAAGGGATTCTGTTTTTCCATTAACATATAATAATGAGGACACAAACTGACCAACAAAGATAGATTTTATTTTTCATACATTCTTCAAGTCTTATATATTGGTTTCTAATCTTATTATTCTAAAATTTATCTTTCCCATTCACACTTACTCAGGCATACATTTGAACTGGCCAGGTCCAAAGTAACCTTGTTGAAGGAGGCTTGGAGAGATGGCTGCCACTGAGCTGCCTCTAGGTGTTGGGTCAGTTGGTTTCTTTGTCTCTTTCTCTCCAAAGTCAGGGGGTTTGTGTCTTCTTTTATACACCACTCCGCTGGTTACTTCACTGGTCACCTGTTTGGTGATGGTCCAGGGGCTTTTTGTAAGTTGATGCTCTGTCAAAGATGCGGTCTGCGGATCTCCAAAAACAACTTGGTTTATCAGATGCCCTGGAGAGCCACAGCTCACACCCAAGAATCTCAAGACCGTTTTTCTCCGGCCAACTGGTCAGGGACTTTTTGACCATCTGCTCGAGGTTGCTGCTGGTAGGTGTGGTGTCTTCTGTTGGCTCTCCAAAATAGATGTTTTTCTGCTGTCACTCTGGTGCCTTTCGGCTCAGATCCTTTCTTTGGAGGGCTGGTACTTTTTAAAATAGATGTTTGTGCTGGTGCTTTACAGCTCAGTTCTTCTTTTTGGAGAGCTGATACTTCTAAAATAGGTGTTCCAGATACACTTCATCGCTTCAGCAAAAAAACCCTGTTATTTTGCTAGAAGCAGGTTGTTTTTCTCTTGGGTCATTTGTCCAGAAGCCTCGCTTCAGCCTGGTCAACTTAAAACTATGCATTAAAAACTCATGCATATGATTTTTATCTAACAAAATCTTGGATAACAATTACATTTTTTATTGTGGGGGGATTTTAGTGCAGTGGGGTGACTCGGGAAGTGAAAAGACTGGGCAGAATTGGGCAGTAGAAGTTGTTGGGGAAGAGTCTTGGACAGTAGGGAAATGGGGGGCATGTGTATGTCACAGAGGGAAAACAATGGAGGGGCAGAGGTTTTGAACGAGGGAAGGGATGGAGCTAGGAATAAACTAGGGCTGAAACTCGTTCTCATGATTCTCATGTTTCTTGGCAAGAATCATGGTTCTCGGCTCATTCTGACAAACGAGAGTGAGCTGAGAACCAGCAACATCTTGACTGCACTCATTCACACCAAGAAACACGAGAAAAACAAACAAAAGAACACCTGTGCCTATGCAAAATGGCCTCTGGGACCGTTCTGTGCATGTTCAGCCCTTTTCCAAAATGGTGCTGGCAGCATCACCGTCATTTTGGAAAAGGGCAGCCATTCTGAACATTCACAGTGGCCATTTTGTGCATTTACAGAATGACCGCCCTTTTCCAAAATAACGGTGATGCTGCCAGTGCCATTTTGGAAAAGGGATGTCCATGCACAAAACAGCCCTGTGGCCATTTTGTGCATGCACAGTTCTTTTTTTGTTGTTGGGTTTTGTTTTTACAAGATATCTCGCAAGATTTCATACTGGCAAGATCTTGGTCCCTGGCACAAAATCTCGGGAAAAGAAAAAGGGATTCTCATTCAGCCATAAAAGAAACTGTGTATGTGCACTGCATCTTCTGGGCATCAACAGGGAGAGAGATGAACATGTGTACTACTACTCCTGCTCCTGATTTTTACCCAGCCTCATGACACCCCTGGAACTAATCAGTACCACCCAAGGGTAGCACACCACCCAGTTTGGGCATCCCTGCTGTGGAGAATTGCAGGGAAACCAGCCTGAGTGTCTATTGCACTCTCCCCTCCCCAAATATATAGCTATTTTTGCTCAGCTTTATTCTGTAGCAGTGCCAGGCAGTCAGGGCCCCTTTGTATGATGGCAAGGCTAATCACCAAAGCTGATTAGAGAGAACAGATACTCTGAGCGCAGCAGGGCTTCCCATGTGGCTCTTCTTCAACCAAGTCCTCAATCCAGGGGCAGGGGGAACCCTTTAGGGGCATAAGTGCTGGCCCCTTCACTTCACTGGGTAACTGGCACAGGCTTGCTGGAATGGGTAGCATGGGCAGTGTGATCAAAAGCAGAGTGACCAGGCCAAAGATCACCACTGGAAAGGCAGCAATAAACAGAGGGAATCGGATTGAAAGGGACAGCCTGCTCCTTTCTCCAGCTAAATTGATAAATGTGACCAAAGGATTTTCCCTCCCATTTAAGTGCCAGTAATACAAGCTGCATCTGCTTATGCTCCCGACTGCAGAGTCTAATTTGACAAAGAATTACCACATTAACTGGCGTCAAGGTTGTTAAAGTGACGGATTACTCATTACCAATGTAATTCTCTGGGGGAAAGTGGTCTAAACGCTGCCCAGGCCCAAGTCATCAACCTCTGCCCAGCCTCTCTCTGCCTCCTTTGTTTAGACTGTAGACTCCTCTGGGCAGGAACTGCCTCTTGCAATGGTTCCAATCCTTAAAACACTTACTCATGAGGTGTATCTAGGGTTGGGGGGGGTCCATGTAGAGCTCAGCACAATGGAAGTCTGATTGGAAGGGAGGCTCCATGGTGCTGTTGAGTTGCAGTTAAAACTTTGTGGGAAGCCCATGGTTGCTAGTCTGATTATGGAAGGACAGTGCAATGGTATCGTACAGGGATAGTGAGCAACTCACAAACACAGCAAAAATGAATCCTGTTCTTTCTTCCTGCTTCTTTGTAACTGAGCTAAACATGCGCACCTGAAATTTCTCAGCTTCATGAATATATCCCCATCCCTTCCTACGTGCCCTTCTCCCTTGTCCATTCCAGACTGTAAGCTCTTGGGGCAGGGACCTGTCTCTAATTATGATTGGTCAGCACCAGCATGTTGCTGGTGCTATCATTATTTATTATATTATTATTATTATTATTAATAGTAATAATAATTAATAATTTGATCACTATACACTGCAAAAGCAGTGACACTGGGCAAACTGGAGTTAATGTTTCCTGGGGCTGACCTGTTTTGTGATGGGCTGTCCTAGACTGCAAATTGTCCTGGCCTTTGTCCCAGTAGTAGTGGAGTTGGTAGCTCCCTGCCTAGCTCATGGTGGCTAAGGAAAGGTCAGAAACGGGAAGCAAGTGCAAGTGATGGTGATATGTTCTGAGAGTCTGCAGAGAATCAAGAGCAGTAGCTTCTGGGGGGAGGCCACATCAGAAAGGCGGCATGCAATACAGATTTTCCTGCCCCTTTCCAATGTGGTCCCATTTTCCAGCCTCCGCTCCCCAGTTCCACCCTTCTCTGACTGTCTGCCCTGCCCTCACACAGTTTGAACCCACCGAACCCTTCCTGCCAAGGGACCAGGAGGCAGGATCTGTGGAACCCAGGCCTACAGGAGGGATGTGGTGCGGCTTCATTCCTTTACTTCAAGGTGTTCTTGATGGCTGGAAATGCATCCCTTTCCCCCACCAGCATGCAGGCCTGGCTGTGTGACTGGAGGCCATATTTCCCAGCGCTAACATTATTGGCTGCAGCACGAAAGCAGATGCTCCCAAGTGGCCAGCAGTAACTCCATCTCTCCCCAGTCAGAGCACTAGACACGCCTTGCCAGGCTGGTAATTTGTTCATTAGCCACCTAATGAATTACTTGTTAATTATAAATTTGATGAACAGCCAGCAATCTCCATCTGCCTGGAAGAAAAGAGTAACTGGAAGTCTTGGTGGTTGGGGAAGTTTCGTCTTGCAGGAGATCAGAAGGAAATTAGGAGCCAGCAAGAAAGCTCAATTTTCCCAGCTCTTGTTTGCTTTTGGCACTGGGAGGAAGCAAGCAGTTAGAACTGGGAGCCAGCATTCCTGAGTTCTGTGCTCAGCTCTGGAAGAGGATTGGGAGCTACTGGTTATTCCTGAGTTCCCACTCTGGTCTGGTGGTTGCAGGAGGAAGCTGGGGGACAGGACTCCTGGATTCTATTTCTGGCTCTGGGAGGGTGGTTAGATGACTGTCTCCCCTTGAGCAAGCCATGCCCTCTCCTCTCTGGACTTTGGTTTCACTTTATGAAAAAGAGCTGGAATAATACCTGTTGCCCTCCTTGAGTGGCAAGCGCTATTAATGCTTATTGCTTACATTGAGGGGTGGGGAACCTTTTCTCTCCCATGGGCCACTTTGGAAGGAAACGGGGTTGCTTAAGGGGTGTGCTCAGGATGGGGGAAGGAATGGAAGGGTCCAGATCATGGATCTATCCATCTCCTAGTCTTTAGCACAGGGCCTCATCTCCTCTTCCTTCCCCTGAACTTACTCTTTCAGTGCTTGAGAGTAGGGACTAGATTCACATGCCAGATCCAGGAATTGGAAAGGGGCCAAAGAAAAAGGAGCCACAGGCCAGATTTGGGCCTTGGGCCAGGGGTTCCCCACCTCTCAGGTTTAGAAGGTAATTAGCTATGTTGATATGAGCGACACTAGAGAAAGGCAAAGACTTCTTTCATTGATTGTAGCCTAGGGCAGCAATCCACAAACCACTTACTCTGGAGTAGCTCCACTGAAGCCCATAAGGTTTCCGTGCGGCTACTCTGAAGCAAAGTTTGTGAATCATGGTTAGGGTTGCCACCTATGCAAATTTTTAAGGAACACTTATGAAACATACATGTTGCAAGCCCTGCATTGGCGCCTAAGGCTCCAATGCAGGGCCTGCAACATGTATGTTTCATAAGTGTTCCTTAAAAATTTGCATAGGTGGCAACCTTAATCATGGCCTAGGCAATCCCTCTCCCCTCCGGCTAATGAAAGGGTACTCTACACCTGAGTCAAATGCTTCCTGCCGAGGAGCTGATGGCCCCTGTTCTGGGCAACATCAACAAAGAAGAGTCTCAAGGTGCCAGAGTCTCCCCATGAGTGACCGCTGCTGTGGCCTAAAGAGGCTGGGTTTCACCATGCATTGGCTCAGGCTCCTGATGGGTTGCACTGGGCTGGGCTGGAGCACTGCACCCCATGAATTCCATGTTTCCCCTGGTGGAAATGTAGACTACACTGGGCCCTGCTCATGACTCACAGCCCAGACAGAGTTTGGCTTCCCCAGGCAAGGATCTCACCCTGTGGGCCAGTTCTCACTGCTCGGTGAGAGATCTGGGCTCAGCATTCTTCTCTGAGTGTCCCCCCAGGTGGTCTCTCTTAGGGGTGTGCATTCATTTCATGTCCTCTGATTTACAAAAACAAATAGACACCCCCCCCCCCATTCATGTTCATCAACAAGGATACGAAAATGGATGAATAAGCCAGCAATTGTCATTTGCTTTCATTCATTTTCACTTAAAAATACAAAATTAAAAAAACCTGTGCATGCACAAATGGCCACCAGACCATTCCACGCATGCGCACCCTTTTCAAAAATGGCACCAGCAGCATCAGCACCATTTTAGAAAAGGGCAGCCAGTCTGCACATTCACAGAATGGCTGCCCTTTTCCAAAATGGCGCCAGTAGTGTCATTTTGGAAAAGGTCAGTGCATATACAGAACAGCCCCAATAGCCATGTGCGTATGCATATAATGATTTTTTTAAAAAAATAATTTTTCAAATGAAAAAAACAAAAATGAACTTTCCCCCCCTACAAAGCCCCCAGAAAAAGAATCGTTTTCATTAAACAGAAATGAAAAGGGTGCCTTCTGCACACCCCTAGGACTCTCTTGGCTATAGCCCTTCATCTAGCCTTTGACATGCCTTCATTCTTCATGGTCCAGGAGAAGAGAGTTCAGGTTCAGCACCCACCAGCTTTCTACGGAGACCCACGATTGAAGAGCTCTGACAAAAGGCTTCCCCAGACTCATTCCCAAACCAACATCAACATTCTCAGCTGGAACTTTGATCTTTAGCTCCTGACGTGGGTCAAAGTTTGTGGGGGACACATAAGTCTTACCTCTTTTGGGGGAGGGGAGGAGAGGATTTGTGGGGGACACATCCCTCACATCTTCTGCTATAATTACTCCCATGTGTCCTGACGCAAGTTTGTTTTTACCTTGTTTAAAAAAATATTCCCAAAACTTCCAGCAGAAGGGAAAATGAATGACCAAAACCCCAAGGCCTGAGAGTTAAAAGGCCCAGAACAAATGGACGCAGCCAGTGTCAAGTTATGGGCAAGTGTTAGCCGTGCAGCTGCCCTCCCATAACTTAACTGCATCTCCTGGCATGGCTGAGTTATGGGGCTCTTCCACATGGGGCCTGCTGCCATTACTCACAGCCCCTACGGAATAGTTTCCAGCAGTTGATACGTGAGGCACTGAAATGGTGCATGAGGGGGCAGGCAGGGCAAGGCAGAGTCTGGAAAGAGAGAACGAGAGATAATAAACTCTCTGCAGCATCGTACTCTCTCTCTCTGCCTCTCTCGCATGCAGGCTGGGAGACCTATTTACAAGCCACAATGGATTCCATGTCTTCAGTGGGGCAGCAATGCCCATCTCCATCCCTTTGCCTGACTACACTAAGTAGGCCAGTGGGAAGAGGGTGACAATGGCTAGTTAGGATTGGCTAATAGTGCCCACAGGTGTGAATCTTCCATTCCACCCGTCGTAGAGCTGGCTCCTGTCTTCCGGGGATGTTTGCCATTGATTTTCAGGGGCCTTGCAGCAAGGGTCTTGTGCATGCTGAGGAAGGAGGCAGAACCCAAACAATGTTGTCACTGTCTCTTCAGAGGTAAGATAAACTCAGAAAGTCATAGAATCATAGAGGTGGAAGGGAACTCAAATGTCATCTAGTCCAAGTTCAGCCCCCTGTTTGGATGCAGGACATCCAGAGGTACAGTATCCCCAACAGATGGCCATCCAGCCTCTGCTTGAAAACCCCCAGTGACAGAGAGCCTATGACATCCAAAGGCAACTTGTTCCATTGCCGAACAGCTCTTACTGTTAAGAAGTTTTTTCTGCTATTTCCCCTTCCTGTAATTTAAGCCCATTATTTATAGTTCAGCCCTCTGTGGCAATAGGAAGCAGTTCCCCTTGCCATCTTTGTGGCAACATAGGAACATAAGTAGTGCCATACTGGGTCAGACCAATGGTCCATCAAGCCCAGCAACCTGTCTCTGACAGTGGCCAATCTCCATTTCTTGGGAGAAGTACCCAAGAGGTCACAATGGGCAATCCACTCCCTGTTGTTCCAGCCCCCAACAGCAAGAGGGTATGTCCCCAAAACATACTTGGCTAATAGCCATTAACGAACCTATCCTCGAAGAACTTATTCAATCCCTTTTTAAAACTAGCTTCACTACCGGCCTTGACCACTTCCTCTGGCAGTAAATTCCACAAGTTAATTGTGCACTGAGTGAAAAAATACTTTCTCTTATTTGTTTTAAATCTGCTGCCAGTTAATTTCATGGAGTGTCCCCTTGTTCTAGTACTGTTACAGAGGGTAAACAACCACTCCCTATTTACATGTTCTACACCACTCATGATTTTATAAACTTCTGTCATATCCCCGCTCCATTGTCTCTTCTTCAACCTATCAAGCCTCTCTTCATACAGGAGTCATACCATACCCTTGATCATTTTTATTGCCATTCTCTGTACCTTTTCTAGTTCTACTATGTCTTTTTTGAGATGGGGCGACCAGAAACGCACACAGTATTCCAGATGCAGTTGTACCTTAGATTTATATAGAGGCGTTATGATACTTTTCAGTTTTATTCTCTATCCCTTTCTGAACGATTCCTTACATTCTGTTTGCTTTTTTGACCACTGCCGTACATTTAGCTGAGGATTTCAATGTATTGTTCACAATGACTCCAAGATCCTTTTCCTGAGTGGTAATTCCTAATTTAGAACCCAGCATTGTGTACATATAGTTTGGGTTATTTTTCCTATGTGCATCACTTTGCACTTGTCCACATTAAATTTCATCTGCCATTTAGATGCACAGTCACCCAGTTTCGCAAGATCCTCCTGCAATTCCTCACAGTTCACTAGGGTTTTAACTACCTTGAGTAAGTCGGTGGCTAATACCCTTTTGATATTTGAAGATTCCTGTCATATATCCCTTTAATCTTCTTTTCTCTACAGTGATTTCCACAATGTCAGGTATATGATACTGCTGCAATAAAGCCCATGTTGATGGAAACGATGTATGAGTGACTGATTTGGGTGTGACTCTTCTGGGGCAGTGGTTCCCAAACATTATTCTTTGATTCCACACTTCACAAAGCCAAGTCATCTGTGCTACCCCTACAAAATTTCCCTTTAATATATTATTAAAACTTAGCTAAAAATTAAGGAGGGAGTTGGGGGGGGGGGATTTTTGTGCACTGGGAGGGTGGCTGGAAAAAGCATCGGGGCTTTCAGAAGAGACCCTTGGTGTCAGTTACCATGTCCCACTCCCCCCACCCCGTCTCAGGATATTTGGGAGCTGAGGCCAGTAGGGTCCCCGATCTGACACTGATGCTGCTTAATAGTTGGTGACTAATAAAACATCTGTCATCGACAATATGATTTGGGATGAGGCTGCTGACCTCATATGCATTACCTCATTTCGCATTACTTGTGGAATTTACTGCCAGAGGAAGGGGTCAAGGTTGGTAGTGAAGCTAGTTTTAAAAAGGGACCAGATATGTTCTTGGAGGATAGGTCCATTAATGGCTATTAGCCAAGTAGGTTTTGGGGATGTAACCTCTTTCTGTTGGGGGCTGGAACAACAGGGAATGGATTGCCCATTGTGACCTGTTGGGTACTTCTCCCAAGAAATGGAGATTGGCCACTGACAGAGACACATTGCTGGGCTTTATGAACCATTTGGCCTGACCCAGTATGGCACTACTTATGTTCTTATGTTGCCACAAAATGGCATCTGGGCCAATATTCTCCCAGATGATGCCAGCCGGGTACTCGGTGCAGCATCAGCCGAGGCTCGGGGGAAGTGTGTGGGAGGCAAAGTGGTCATGGTCTGTAAAGATACCTTGGCCTTTTGGAGGTATCTGGTACTTAACTCATCTGATATAGAGTGTGTCCACCTTGTCTGGGAATAGATTGGGAATCCTCTTGGGGTACTGCACAGTTGATTCCCTGACTGTTCTAGCCAAGCTGGTCTTGGAGGTGGTGTCAAGATCCCCTACTGTCTTGGGTGATTTCAACAAACATGCTGAGGCCAGCCTTTTAGGGACAGAGCATGAGTTCATGCCCGCCATGACAACCAAGGGCCTATTCCAAATAATACCAGGCCCGACACATGAAGCAGGACATACATTGATGTTTTGCACCAGTCTGGAAACAGGGGTTCCGATTATCCACCATTGTCATGGTCGGATCATTACCTCCCGAAGGCCCAGATCCTGGCCCTCCTATGCCTTCGTCAGGGTGGTGGACCAGTTAGGTTGGTCCGCCCCCAGAGATTGACAGATCTGATCTGTTTCCAGAACTCTCTACAGGATTTACCCACTGACCTTGACAGCTGCTCTGTTGATGACCTGGTCGCCTTATGGAATTACATCTTGACCAGGCCATTGACACCTTGGCATCCACTCCCACCACTTTGTCATCACAGTCCCCCTGGTATACAGAGGACCTGAGGTGGTTGAAGTGGGAAGGGTAGGCAGTTAGAGCACAGGTGGTGCTCAACTTGTGCTGAAGCCAACTGATTTGTGGGACTCCTTTCCCCAGGAAATTCACTTGAGCCTGAAACTAAGCATCTTCCGGAGGCAGGGTAAAACTTTTTGATTTGAAAAGGCATTTGGCGGGTGGGGATAGGGGTTGGATGGGTTTGTGGGTAGGGCTGTGGGGATGGTGGGAGTTGTGAGGGGAGGGTGGGAGGTTTTATTGTTTAATACATTTTATTATTGTTATTTTATTGATTGTGAGCTGCCCTGAGTCTTTGTGGAAAGGGCAGCAGATAAATTCAAGTAAATAAATAAATACCCAGTTCCTTCAACCTTTCCTCTTAGGACTTGTTTTAGAAACCATTTATCATCTTCAGTCCTCATCTTATAGGTAAAGGGCTGAACAGGAGAGGTTGCAGGAGGAACTGAATAAAGCAAGGGGCTCCCTTCTAGGTTGAAGGGCACCTTCTAGTCCTCAGCAAAAACAACAGAGTGGGTTGCCTCTTGTTTGATGTTAACAAAACTAAACAACTTGGGCTGGCTCTCAGAAGAGAGACTGCCAGCTAAGAGAGTGGCTCTGTGAGTTGAGTGGCAAGAGACTTGTGGCCTTTTCAGGTCTGGAGGTCCAGAAATTTGAATCCCACCACAAACATGCAGCATGGGTTGGAACGAAGCAACCCATTCTTGGATGGAGTTTCCATATGGTTCCATCATGCTGCATCCCAAGGAGTGATCTTCCTGGAACCACATTAATTAATAGTCTCTTTCTTCTAGCTTGAGGGAGAAAGGGCCTGATTCAACACCCAATGGATACTGGATCAAACTCTTCAAGGAGAAGGTCATATGTTCTCTCCCTCTCAGCAGCTATTAGATCCCTTAAGGCCACTGTTTGCAGCCTAGCCCAGAGCGATGGCATTGTGCACCTAGCCTCAGGCAGTGCGAGTCCCCAGAATACCCAGGTCACTGGACAATGAGCTGCCCCGACAGCCACACACAATCTGGGCTATTTTTTCCCTTGCTGAGTTTGCCAGGCCAGACAATGCCACCGTCCCTTCCCTTCTCCCTCCGCCCCTTGCATGACTGATGTCTCTATCTATAGGACTGTAATAGTCACCCTAGGAGACCAGGCCAAGTAATAGCAGAGGAGAAGGTAAGGCAAGAAGCCAGGAAATATAAGCTTTCCTGATGGTTCCAACCCCTCTGAGCAAACACGCCTCTATTTGTCAAGCTCCAAGCCCTCCCTGCCAGGCACTGATGGAGTTGCAAGTGCCAGCTTGATAACATCCTTGTCTGTGGAGTTTGCTCAGAGATACATCTGACCAGGACGAGTTTCCATTAAGAAATCCTGTAGCTTCATGTCCCCTCGGAATGATAGTAATTAAAGCAAGTAATGCAGCTCCGATGCAGCTCATGAAGCTGTCATTTCCTCACTGTCTACAAGGCGAAATTTGCTGAAGGTCACGCCTGTCCTCATCTTCCCCTGTCAGGAACATCTGGCTCACATTCCCATCTAGCCCTAGATCCCCCTTCACTTTCTCTAGGGAGTAAAACTGGAAGTTGATCAATCCAGAGTCCTCCTTGGGTCATCCGCCAAAGCCCAAGGAGGCTGACTGTTTCCTCAGCAGCCCTGCACTGACCTCACCTGGAGGACCAGTGTCCCCCAAAAGCCCACTCTACCCACCCCCTTACAGTGCTGCATTTATAAAAATAGAGATTCCAGCTGGGCTCAGAGTTAGCTGCCAAGAACACCTATCTACGTGCCCTGCCATATGAACTTGGTGCAGTGTTGGAACTTGCAAGATGGTGCCCCCAGCTGACCTTATGAAGTACAATGGAACATAGAGGAAGAGATGGCCTGTTAGATAAGGACATTCCTTATTGAAGAATTCCATAGATCTATGGTGCTGCTTACTTTTGAAATTTTGATCTAGTAATTCTAGTGCCCCCCCACCCCCTTGCCATCCCTTGCCCAGGAACAGATTAAGTTTGATGGGGGCTGGGGCTGCTGCTGCCAAACAGCTATTCACAGCACTTCCCCTGCCTCGGCAAAGCAGACCCAACACTAACCCTAAGGCTGGTGATTCTGTAAACGGGCAAGAAGGTGGCTGCTACTACTGCCACCCATCAGCTGTTCAATAACAATGGTATTTTGCCACCAAAGAGCTAATCAATGGCACCCTCGAATTGCACAAAAATTGCTTTCCCCCATCTCCTTACTTAATTGCTATGTAAGTTTTAATCATATAGTAAACAGACTGAACAAATTTGTCAGGTACAGTATTCACCAAAATGTCAATTTCAGCCTAAGCAGAGGCTGAGCCTTGGCACAAATTAAGCCCTGCCCCCAGAGCATTCTTTGAAATCCACCCCTGCCCCTTCTTTGTGCAATGGCCCTGAGGTAGGGGAGCTTTGTAACACACCCCTAAAACAGTGCACTCCCACTCCACTCTTAGCTCCTATCTGGCCATGTAGCCTCTCTAAGGGGGCCCTTCTAGAGCATAGCTGAGCCAGGTTGGTGAGGTGACAGGGATCGTGGTGGGGGAAGGTTTACCGCTGAGGTAAGGAAAGTGATCCAATCCCTCCTACATGCATTGAGCTTAAAACAAGTAGGGGATTCACATCTGTGTTTTATTACTGTTTGTCTGAAGATGTGGCCACTAAAAATAGCAGGAAACCGGAGCCAAGGTTGGCCTGCCCATGGGATGTGGGCACTTTGTCTTGGGGGGCAAAGAGGGTCCGCACAACTCTGCTTGCCACCTCCAGAAGGCCAGGCCTAGGAGACATATGCTGCTTTTAGACGTGCATGGTGAACACGCTGCATAAAATTACACTGCATGTAAATATGCTGCACGTGGGATTTAGACATGACATTTCATGCATTAAAGCTGGTCGCAGAGAGCAGCTAAACAGGTAGGCCCTAGCAAAACAGGTAGGCGCTAGCAAAAACCTTCTTTTCAGGCTTTTAAAGCCGGTCCCCTCCCCACCCATTCTCTAGGTTCTGGGCAGGTTGGGGGTGAGGCCAAGGGATCAGACAGCATTACTGGGACCAAGGCCGTTTTTAGACGTGCGCAGCGGCAGATGGGCTTGTTTTCCAAAAGACCTGGAAGTCCACTTTACACGTGACGCTGCCGCCGAATACGCGCATACGCGGGCGATGCGTATCCATTTCCGGCCGTGAACTGACCAGATCGGCGATCGAGGCCGGTCATACACGGCTGGAAATGGATGCGGCGTCACGTGTAAAGCAGACTTCCGGGTCTTTTGGAAAACAAGCACGGGTGCCGCCGCGCACGTCTAAAAATGGTCCAAGACTGCTCCAGGCTGCTATGGTCAGCGCCAGGGCTGAGTGCTGATTCCCAACACCTGTTCCCTGCTTGTTCTGTGGGTAACTAACAAGATGAGCTTGGCGGCAGCGCAGCCAGCACTATTGATTGGGTTACCAGCTCTGTCCTGCCAGAAAGAAAGTGATAGTTGAGTGAGGACATGATTCTCCCAGCCAATTGAACGCTCTAATGCTGGGCCCCATCCAAGTCACTTTAGAGAGACAATCAATCCACAGGCTGCTTATTTGTGCAGCCAATCTACATATGCAGGCCACCTGCAGCAGGGAGCACTCTCTGAGGGCCCTTTGGGGAGAGGCAGCAGGGAGTCAGGGACATAAATTGGCTCAGTAATGCAGAGAGAGAGGGCCACACCTCATTCTCACTGACTTTAGTGGGAGTTGGACGCTTGAGTACTATTTTTGCCTTTTAGACTCTTCTTCCCAAAAGCCCAAATCTCACGGAAGGTCAAACGTGCTGGGGCGCCTGTCATTTTCAGTTTTGAAAATGGTAACAAGGTTCTTAAATCAGTCACTTATGTGCCTTTGAAAATCCCACCCTTCTCCCTACAGCACAGATTATCAACTCCAGTTGTGCCACAGAGGCCTTGGGTGTGGATTCGGACTCCTTCCTCCCTACAGCTAGCAGAAAATGGAGGGGCATGGGGGTGTGGCCTCACAGCCATGTGCTGCAGCCATCAACCGGTAGTATAGGGTCTGCAGGAACCACAGCAGCCATCTGGCTCAGATTAGATGCAGCTGTTCTGACACAAACCCGGGACCAGGCAGAGAAGGAGGGTGACATTGGCAGAGAGGCAGGATCCCATCCTCGCTGCTCCAGTGTTCTGATCCATTCAGGAAATTCCTGCATCCCTGATAGAGCCCTGATCAGATATTTCTGTTTCCAAACACATCCCGGTGGGGCTGTGGCTGGGGAACAGCATAGAGGGTGTGGCTGCAAGCAGGAGCTGCAGAGTGGGACTGCTTGGATTCATCTGGGGGCCTTGTGTCTCCTCCCACAGGTAACCCATTTAACTGAGGGCTGCCCGGAGGGCGGCACCCTCAGGGCGGCGGCCAAAGGGCAAAGTACCGTTGGCGGTGCCGTTGGCGGGGCAGTGGAGGCGGAGGCGACCCACTTTCATCGGAAGAATTGTTTGTTAACTCCCCTTCCCCGCCCTGGGAACGTGTCCAGTGGAACCTCGGGACCTAGTTTGCAGCTCCTGTGGAGAGGAACAGCACAGAGCACGGACTAACTCCCCGGTGTACAGGGGGAGAGAGTGGCTCCAGGCAGTGCAGGGAGCCAAGGACTGTAAGATCGGCGCTACTCTTGGTTCGGCTTGGGTCATGTTAACCAGAAAGCACACAGGTGAGCCTAGGGATGTCCCTAAGGGCCATTCAAGGCAGAGGGTCCTCGAGGATTGTGTTCCAATGCCCAGGGTTACCTTGAGAGAAAAGGGGAAGAGATCTCCTTTGGATTCCATTTCTGTTAGGCATGGGCGAACAGATCGCGGTTCGTGTTCGGCCGTTCGGTTCGGCCGCGATCGGTTCGTGTGTTCGCGTTCGGCCGTTCGGTTCGGCCGCGTTCGGTTCGTGTGTTCGTGTTCGGTCGTTCGGTCGTACCTCGCGTTCGTGTTCGCCCGTTCGGTTCGGTCGTTCGTGTGTCGGCCGTTCGTGTTCGGTTGTTCGGGCAGGTCGTACGTTCGTGTTCGGCCGTTCGGTTCGTTCGCCATCGGGTTGTGCGTTCGTGTTCGGTCGTTCGGTGTTCGGGTGGTTCGCGCGTTCGCGTTCGGCCGTTCGGCCCGAAATAAACAATGTTTTTTAATATATAATTTTTTAAAAAAATTTTATTGAATTTTTTTATCAAATATTTATATCTCTATATCTACACTAATAACTAACTAACTACCTAACTAATAAATGTATTCTAAATGCTATGAATAACTCCAACAAACCCTAAAGCTGAATCACAGAAAACAGTAAACTCTATCTATCAGTAAACCTTAAACTAAACTACTCAAACAAAAATGTATCGACCTAATCCTATCTATCTACCTATGAATTGAATATATGGGATGGGGGTTAGGGGGGCAATCACAAACAAGACAAGGAGGGGTACAAAACTGAAATGAAACCTAAATCAATCTATAAATTAATAATATATACTACTACTCTAATGAATCAAAAAAACAGGGGAAGGGAATGGGGAGGGAATATTCAATGGAGGGGGGAGGGAAGGAGGAAGATTGAAGATTGAACACAGGGAGGGATAAAAACAAAAAATAACAACTAAATCTATCAAAGCTAATGTAAATAAATGAGAATATGGGGGTAGATGGGTTGGATGGGTGAAATAGGAGGAGGATGGCAATGGATTGGGGAGCTGGAAAATGCTGGGTGAGGGAGCCTTCTGAAACGCCTGCTGCTCAGGAACAGTGACTAGCTCAGAAGGTATTGGGAAGGGGGGAGGCAGACAGTTTTGTTTCTTGCTGCGCCCGCCTCAAATCAGCCCCATTGGCTCCGTGCAGCCTAGCCCGTGGCCAATCATAGACTGCCAAGCCAGTGGTCTGAGGCGAAAAGAGATGGTGATTCATCAGGCTGGCTGCTACTCCAAGCCACTCTCCACCCTCCACCCCTGGTGCCTGGAAGTCTGCTCCTAGCTGAGTCAAATGACTTCCCCCTCCCTGCTACATTTGGCCTTCCAGTGACCTGACAGAAGACCATGTTTTAGCCACCCGAACACAACCGAACGCGATTCGAATTGAACGAACTGTTTGGCCATTTCGTAGTTCGGTGTTCGGTTCCGTTCGGTGTGTTCGGCCATTTCGTAGTTCGGTGTTCGGTTCCATTCGGTGTGTTCGCCATTTCGGTGTTCGGTGTTCGGTCCGTTCGGTGCGTTCGTGTTCGTGTTCGGTTGTCCGAACAGGCTGAGTTCGGGCCGAACACCGAACTACCGAACCGCGTTCGCCCATCCCTAATTTCTGTTCCACTGCAAGAGGCTTGTTCCCTTTCCCAGTACCAGCCTATAGCTTTACCTGTAGTTGCCCTGCCTTGTTCAGAGGTAACGGAAGACAGGCCCTTCATGGCACCCCAATTAAACCCAAAGGACTGCCCACAGGAAAGGGGGGCAAACCAGCTGAGTCAATAAGACATATCTTCCAGCACTTTGCTCCAGAAAATGACCAATCAGTTGTCCACTATTACTAACTTACTTAAAGAGCAGGAGCTACAGTGGGGGATAGTAAATGTCCTTGCGTGTGAAGTGAGGAGTCTCAATCTTAAATTGGAAACGTGGAGTGTGCTGAGGCCCAGGACGACAGAGCAAGGGGCTAGTACCCTGACACAGGTTCCCTCTGCTCTTGAAGGTGCAGAGGTGAGCCTGTCACCAGGAGTATCCCTGGCTAAAAGATCTTTTGCCAGACCCTCGGTTAATCGGCCAGAGGTGCAACCAAAACCCAGGGGATGCAGAGATGAGAGCCCAAGATTGATCCAGAGTGCACTTTCATTTCACATTAAGCCATTACCAAGTGGAATTTTTCCTTCCTGGAAATCCAAAAAGGATATCCAACTTCATTTGTCTTCTATTCTAGGCAATTTTGTCCCCAGGCATCATATTGGCAATTTTCGTGTATTACCATCACAAGGGAGAATCCAACGTTTAATTATATATTTTCGTCATTTAAGTCTCATTTCCTACCTCCTGTTTAATATCCCCTTTTATTTTCTTGGGGAGTACAGGTGGGGGAGGTCTTTGAGTATAGGGTGGAGGTGGCCCCTCCATTAGTGGAGCCTAGCTCCCAGGGTTCCCAGTGAGATGAACTCCCCCGGGATGACCTCCCTGGAAGGAGGATTGGGACCACTGTGCCCCACTCAGAAGAAACAACAACAACAAGTAGTATTATCCTTCCTCCCATAGGGGAAAGATTGCAGAATATGGCAATGCAGGCAACCACCGGTTTATTTACCCAGACAAGGATAGTAGGGGCTGAGGAACAGGCAGTGGTAAAGTCAGCAAGAGATTTAGTGGCCCTATCGGAGGAAATAGGTAGTTTAGTTATGGAGACCAGTGAGAGCTTCTGCTTCGAGTCCCTAGTACCTACTCCTTCTCTGCAATTAGATATTTCTGTACGGCAATTGGACTGCATTCCACAGGGACAACCATGCCAGGAGGCTGAGGACTCGAGGGAGGATTCTGGCGAGACTCAGGAGGGTGGGGGTGACATGGAGGCCTTGTTGGGAGCAGCCCAGAGAGTTTCTGTCCCTGTTACCCAGCGGGTTCTCTCCACACCTCAAGCCCTGACCCAGCAGGTATGACTAGCCCAGCAGCATGCTACCCATCTTTCGATCTGTTCTTGGAACGTTTCGGGTTGGCATGCCCATAAAGATCTTGATGATTTTGCTGCCTTTATTCAGCATCAGGTGCTTCTACTCCAGGAGACCTGGGCAGTGGACTATATAGAGTTTGAGGGCTATACTGTGGTCTCCCTTCCGGCGGTCTTTCTCGCTGCCAGAGGCAGAACGAGTGGAGGGTTAGCTTGCCTGGTAGTGGATCCATCTGAGAATAGAGGCAGAATTTATACACCCTCCCTTTATGTTGGGATTGTTGTTAAAGCACGGGGCAGTTAAATACTTGCTACTAGGGGTTTATATACCCCCGGCCAATGCGGGTGCTTTTAGAAGCCAGCTATGGGCAGATTTAGAGAATGTTATAAGTGAGTTGCTGATTAAACATCCTAACACCCCGTGCTTGGTCATGGGAGACTTTAATGCCAAGATAGGGTCAGGAGACAGTATTCTAGCCCCGTATATGGGGGAGCTGTCTGAGAATTCACATGCAGTGTGCATGCAAACAAGGGTTTCTAAAGATCTCAGACTTAATTCCTCCGGCATAAGGCTTGTCCAGTTGGTGGTGGGCCTAAATCTCTCTATCTTGAATGGTACAGGATATTTGGATCCAATGGGTGAATTCACCTTTATAGGTGGGCAGGGTAGTAGTGTGGTGGACTACGTCTTGGTTTCACCAGAGGTCTTCGACTCTTTGGTTAACTTTGAGGTAACTCCTGTCCCGGTATCGGATCATCTCCCACTGGTTACATGCCTGGCCGTGTCAGAAGACATGAGTTGTAAGGAGGAGTTGCCATTAAAGGCGGGTCAGCCCTCTTTTCAAATATCAAAGGTGGGCAGAAAGTGTGGCCTCGGCCTGGAGGGTTATTCTGGGTCCCGGCGAGTTTACAGAAGTTAGGGACCAGTTAATATCAGGGGTAGATGAGGTAGGGGAGGTTGAGCTATATAATAGGTTAGCACTCCAATTCCATCAGTGATGCTTGTGAAGAACCACTCTAGGCCCGTTTGTCTATTGGGCCAAAAATGGTTCGATGCTGAATGCCAAAGTGCTAGGTGGAAACTCCACGGGATGTATAGGGACTACAGAACTGGGCATGAGGCTATTTCCCTGGCCCAATATTCTCAGGAGAAAAAATTATATAGGGACCTTATTAGGTTGAAAAAGAGAGTATATGGTGATAGGATGTGGCAGGATCTCCTTATAGCAAGCAGCTCTAATGACTCCAAGACTTTCTGGCGAATTATGAACAGTGCCACGTCTCCCTCAAGAGTAGCCTGGCCCATACCAATTGCATCTGCAAGTTGGGTTGATTTAATCGAGGCATCCCAGATAGGCCAGATAGAGGGGGGGAAATCTAGATCTACCCTTGCTTGGTTCTGTGCAGCAGATTAGCCCGAAATGGCTTCTGGTTACAGAGGAGGAGGTAGGACAAGTAGTCGATACTTTTTGAAATGGGAAAGCCCCTGGGCTGGACCTAATTTCAATTGAGGTCATTAAAAGGAATTTGGAGTGGTGGCTCCCAATGTTGGCTAAGCTATTCACAAGAATTAATAACACAGGAATTCTACCTAATGGTTGGACCCGAGCTGTAGTGATCCCTGTATACAAAAAGGGGCAAAGGTCGGATCTGGCTAATTACAGACAAATAAGCCTGATTAGCATTGTAAGTAAAATTTACTCCAAACTCCTTCTTGCAAGGCTAATGGAGTGGATGGAGCACAACCAGATAATCCACCCTGAGCAGGCAGGGTTCCATAGGGGCTGAGCGACTTTGGATCACTGCCTGGTGCTCCACCATTTGGTGGAGAAGTATAGAGCTGCCAATGGGAAGCTTTATGCCGCCTTCTTGGACTTGAAGGCGGCATTTGATGCAATCAATTGGCCTCGCCTTTGGGCTAAGCTGACTGCTCTTGGAATTGAGCCCAGGTTGCTTCTGCTTGTCCGGGCCCTGTATGCAGATACGTCAGTTGTAGTCAAGTTAGATCTTGAGGGTCATCTAACTCCAGACATCTCGGTTAAGCAGGGGGTAAAACAGGGATGTGTTCTTGCACCTGCGCTGTTTAACTTATTTGTAAATGACTTCATCCCAGGTACAAGACAGGCGAGATATTACCCCCTGAAATTGGCATCTAGACCCATTGGTTCCCTCCTTTACGCTGATGACTTGGTTTTATTATCACAAACCAAGGTCGGGCTGTGGAGACAAATCTCGGCATTTATTAGTTACTGTCTTGATAACTGCTTGACGATCAATTGTGCCAAATCTAATGTAGTGGTATTTGCCTGGAGTAGAAAAGTTCATCAGTGGGTAGTGGATGGACTGTGCTTTCGGCAAACTAAGAGGTATAAGTATTTGGGAGTGAATTTCACGGCTACGGGACAGTGGGCAGAGCACTTGGCCAGGGTAGAAGTGATAGCTAAAAGTAAACTAGTGGCAATTTTAAGATACTTTGCTGGGACAGGGAGGAGATATCTTACCATGGCCATCCAGGTATGATAATGTGGCTGTGGAGTCTACGCATCATGTCTTATTTGAATGCCATTTGTATGATGCCATACGAGTTGAGATACTTCAGTCCTTTATTGAGAAATTTCATGGGGCGACACGCTTTTTCTTGACACAAATGGCTCTCATTGATACAGACCCTGAGGTAACCGCATGTATCATGAGATTTCTGTTGCTAGCAATGGGCTTGAGAAGGAATTTCCTCGAATCTAAATCTTTGATAGAGCTGGATTGAAAGCTTGCCCATTAGTTGACAAGTTTCCTTTTTATGTTATTTTAAAACCTAGTAATTAGTGTTAAGATATATTAAGCTTACCAAGGCCGAAAAGCGATGGAGTGTAGTATGGTTAGCATCTATTTTATTCTATTTAGATGGGGTAGGACCAAGGGATCAAGTGATTCCTAATCTTACCCCCTTATGGGCCATATGTTTATTGAAGAGCACTGGTAACTTATAATTTTGTTTTTGTACCACGGCAATGAGCTAAGATCACGTCCAATACATTGAAATGAGACCTCCCTAGGTGCTGACTGCTTTCACCACTAGTCTTGGTTGGGGTAAGCTAAAGCTAAAACTAAGTGCCTCCTTTATTATAGGGCTGTAACCGTGGCTAGGTTAGTTTTGGCCATTGTTTCCAGCAGCTATATCCTTCCTTTTATATATATAATTGTTTGCTCAGGGGTCAAGTGCTGCCAACATAAGCCCCGGGAAGGGCAAGGTGATTTTGAGTATGTGCCCTCCTAGTGGATTCAACTATGAGTCTGTTGTGCTATGACTAGTGTACCATATCCCCCTTTTACCTGTAACCGCCTGTGCAGGGGTCAAGTGCTGCCACTACAAGCCCCGGGAAGGGCAAGGCGAGATTTGAGTATGTGCCTTTCTGGACGATCTGATCACGATCCTGCTGCGCTATGGCTAGTGTAGCAGGTGGATATTGGATACCCTTAGGTATATGCCTTGGAACGTTTACAAGCATGTAGGGCAGGGCTAACTGGCGGGGTTAATTGCCTGTGCTCCCCCACTTAGGTGCTTAAATCAGTTGCATGTATAGTTAATACATGTGTGCTGTTTATTGTGATTGGCTGACGTGGAGGAGCAGCCTAAGGGGAAGTAACGGCTAGGAATTTGATTGGATGTAAGAGGTAGGCAGTTTTATTTATTTATTGTATATTTGGTTATACTTCCTTTTAATGATTATTGACGGACCTTAGCAGTCTAATTTTAGAGGTTAGAAAGTTTTTTGTTTTCCCTGACTGAGCGCTTTTAGACGAGCGGCGCTCCGTTTCACGTTGGCGTGGTGCATATTTTGAAACCTCTGCCTGGTCTAATTAGATGAGACGGAAGTGGCTTAATATGCGCATATTACGGCGGAGGCGCATTTTTAAAGTCCGCGAATTAAATACCTCGTCTAAAAGCGGCCTGTGAGGGATAGACATCTATTACTCTTTTTTGTATCTGTTTATGTTTGTCTTGTTTTTCTTCTCTTTTTTGTTTATGTTTTTGTTGTATATGCTGGCAATGACCTAAGGTCACGTCTTTCTAATAAACTGTAAACTGTAAACTGTAAACTCATCCCAGCATTGCTGGGAAACAGCCCCAGCTCTTATCTGATTGACTCATTCCTGAATGATTGTTTCAGAAGGGAGTAGGGACGAGGGATCTCTCCCGTGGCCTTCTGCCAAAGAGTGGTCCATTTGCCCCAGTAGCTCATTACCAGGAGAGCGCCAGCAAGAGCTGTCAGCTTTTATGTTTATACACACATCAGCTGCTGCAGCCCCAAATTATATTTGACATTTAATTAAAACCCCAAGGCACCTGAGCAAAGAGCCAGATTTGAAAGCCGCCCAGGTGGGGATTTGCTTCCTAAGAAACAGATTTGCTTTACTCCAGCCTCTGCTTATCCTTCTAATCAACCCCTCTCACTCCAATCCGGTGGCTGTGGAGAGTTTGGGCAGGGCGGGAAAGGCACAGTTAATAGAAGAGGGGGCAAGACTTGGAGATGCAGGCCTAAAAAGCAGGTCTAATGTGGACCTTCCACAATCCCTGGACGTTGACTTGACGCAAGCTGGGAAATACCCCCAGTCTAGATATTTGAGTACATTATGCTGCTGCTGCTGCTGCTGCTGCTGCTGCTGCTGGGATGACAGCAGCCCAGGGGTTTGGAGCACTCTTATAATGGGCAAGAGGGAGTGCTGCTCCATGAATTAAAAAAGTTATGTCAGAGGCAATCCCTGACTGGGACTTTGGCGCAGGGAGACCCAAGTTGCAGGTACAGTGGGGCGGGGCGGGCATAGTGGGTCTATGTAGCTGGGGTGGGAGGAGTAGGGCCTATGGGATTGGGAGTCCAGGCATGCAAGGCTGGTGGCCTGCCTTTAGACGGATGGGCTGCCCAGGTGTGAGGAGGAGAGGAGCTGTGGGTGCTGTCTGTTTAAAAGCACCCATTGTTAATGATGCTATGTACTCTGATGCAGCTTCTTGTCTATAGGTGGCAGCAGCCCTCTGAAGCTACTGCAGACAAAAAGAGAGAGCCAACAAGATCTACCTGCTTCTCTGGGCACCCAGGGCTAACATGAAGGGGAGGGGGGATTTCCCTTCGCCCTCTGGGCTAGTTTGCCATGTCTACGATATCATTCAGGTGTTGAACTTTCCACAGCTAGGTGGAGTTAGCACACATGGGGCAGCATGACTTGTAGGGAGGGTGACCTCAGTGGCTAGTGCTGGAGGAAGGACTGGTCTGCCCTTTTCTCAAATAGGGAGAATGGGTTAAAGTAAAGCCAGAGTGAGGAAACTTTTTTTTTTTTTTTTGGTCAGGGGTCTTTGTTTGTTTTTTGGTGGCTGTTTAGCAATGGACAGTGAGACCACATAAAAAATACAGAAAGAGGGTGACCAGGGCTGGAACCAGGGCTATCTCACAGGGTCCCATGTGTTTGGGACTCCTAAGGAGCCTCACAACATGGGGTCCAGGAATAATCTTGAAATGGCAACACAAGTGTGAGAAACACTGAGGTAAAATATGGGCCTGCAAAACCTCAAACATGAGGAATCCTGCTCCATGCAGAGGCTGAACTTGATGACCTTCGTCATGTGGTCCCTTCCAGCTCTATGATCCTAAGAAGCTGCGACTGTGAACTGGAGAAACATATGTGTGGCAAAGAGCTGAAGGGAAGGCAGGCTGAGGCAATGCATGGTTGGGTGGTTGCTTAAGGCATGAAAAATGAGGAGAGGTTCTGAATCATGATATGACTGACCGATCCAGCTCCTGTGCTTGTACACACACCCTCCTCTCTGCTGCCTTCCTCCTGAGCACACGCCTTTGTTGCTTGAGGGTAGGGGCAAGAATTGGAAAAGGTCCAAATAAAAAACAGAACCAACAAAGTGCATAAAACATGTAGGGCTACTGTCACACTTCTAGATAGCATCACCTGCCTCTATGCGATTCTATCAGTACTGTAGGTGAAATGTAACCAGTCTCACTCTCTATAGCCACATATAGGTTTTATTACACATAAAACTACTGCAATGCGCTCTACGTGGGGCTTCCCTTGTTCCTGGTTCGGAGGCTGCAGCTAGTGCAGAATGTGGTGGCCCGTCTCCTGTCGGGGACGGGTTGTCGGGAGTACATTACACCGGTGTTCCGGACTCTGCACTGGCTGCCAATAGTGTGCTGAGCTAGGTTCAAGGTTTTGGTGTTGATCTATAAGGCCCTTCACGGTCTGGGCCCTTCATACCTCAGGGACCGCCTCGCCCTCCGCGCCCCAGAGCGTCTCCTTCGGTCCGCCGGGGGTGCCTTCTTGGAGGTCCCCTGCGTTAAGCGGGGAGCCACAATGGAGAGGGCATTCTCGGTGGCCGGGCCGCGCCTTTGGAACTCCCTTCCGGAGGAAGCTCGCCTGGCCCCTAGCCTATTGACATTCCGGCGAAGTTGTAAAACCTGGCTGTTCGCCCAGGCCTTTGGGGAGGGAGGGAGGGTGGGTTAGAATTTTATCTCCCCATCCCTATTTATTGTGTTAATGTTTTTCCCAGCCCTGTTTTAATATTTTTGAATGGTTTTGATGTTTTAAAAATGGTTTTAGATGTATTTTATGTATTATTGCTGGAAGCCGCCCCGAGCTGTCTTCAGGAGGGGCGGGGTATAAATCCAGAAAATAAATAATAAATAAATAAATAAATAAATAAATTTATTTTATAAAAAATATATTCAACAATCAATATAAAATCAAGGGATACCTTACTCAGAGCGCCTCTGCCCATTCGATAATACACATGTTGAATCGGTCAGTCATGTAATCCTGGAATGCCACCTTTATGATAAGCCCCGACAGGAACTGGTGGTCCCAATTATTCAGAAATACCCTGGTAGGGACAGCCAATTTTTGTTATCATTATTACTCAACAACTCAGATGCTGATGTTATAAAGAGTGTGGCTGCTTATTTGTTACAGGTCCTTTATATCAGGAAGGCTTTTTTGGAATTCTCCTATCATCCTTAAAGCTTGAATATACTGCTTGATTATGTGGGGGCTGGTATTGGATTTGTAAAATTAGCATTAGTCAGCATATTGGGCGACAGACCCAGGGTAGGCTGCCTCGATAATAGTGGAATCTATAGCTAGTAGGTGAGGCATTAGAGGCGGCAGTTAGTGCTTTGAGTTGCCCTAGCTTAGATTAGACTTTTTGTAATAAGTTTGTTTGACTTTTTGAGAATTGATGTATAATGATGTGTATTTTTTGTTTTTTTATATTTTTGTATTGTTTGTCGAGCTATGGCCATTGGCTACGCAATAAATCTTTTATGATTATGATATAAAATCAAGAAGATATTCAATAAAGTTGGTATCTAGAAATGCCTACCAGTGTGGCATAATTACAAATATAGAACATAATAAGCCTCTGAATAATCAGTAACAATCTAAACCCACAGATGAAATCATGGCATCATTATATCAACAGTCCCACTGAATTAAACTATCATTCATATTTTATGAGCTCCCAGGTCACTCCACTCATTTTGAAATGGTCTTTTTCAAGACATGTGTTAATCCATTAATGTTGAACAGGATAGACTCCTCTTTAGGAAAGTCTTCAAAACTGCTCCTGATATTCCTCACCAAGGAATTGTGAAGAACATCAGGAGCAATTGTGAAGGCATGAGGAATATCAGGAGCGATTGTAAAGACTTTCCCAATGAGGAGTCTATCCTGTTCAACATCAATGGATTTAACACATGACTGCTTTTTTGATCCTTCCAACTCCATTTGTGTTTATTTTTAAAATATGCACCCATGGCTGGGATTTTGTCAATACCGTTGCATCCCCTCCTGGGGATGTGTCAGTGGTCGCCCTACTATCAATACGTCACCAGGTCCTTCAATAGTATCTGACTAGCCATGGGCTGAGGAATGCCTCCAGCCCCTGTGGGTCTCCTTGCAAAACCAGGCCTCTTTGCCTGACCCATCTGTTGTTATTATTAGACACAGTAAGTGAAATCTGGGCCCTATCTGGTAAAATGATGTACATGGGGTTACCACCTCCCTCTAGGCTTTCACCTGGAAGGGGCAGGGCCACATAGGTCTTGTTGCTGTCCCGGTGTTTGCTGGCTGTGGGGGACTGGATGAGGTTGAGCCAATTGAAATTCAATCCTGACAAGACAGAGGTGATGCTGGTTGATGAGACCAGTGATCTGGGGGAGGGGTAAACCCCCATTATTGGGGGGGGGGTCTGCCCTCCATTGGTTCCATCTGTGCGGAGCCTGGGGATGCTCCTGGATTCACAGTTGCGCATGGATGTGCAGGTGTCGGCTGTGGCCAAGGGAGCCTTTGGCCAACTATATCCGGTGAAGAGGCTCTGCCCATACGTCTCGAACTCTGATCTTGCCACCATCATCCATGCATTCATCACCTCGGAGCTACACTATTATAATGCACTCTATTTATTTTAATTTTATTTATTTCATCAAATTTCTACCCCGCCCCTCCTAAAACAGCTCGGGGCAGCTCACAAATTAAAAAACAACCACAAATATAAAATACATAGGGTAAGGGGAGATAAAACCCCACTAACTCACCCTCCCACCCTCCCCAAAGGCCTGGGAGAACAGCCAGGTTTTACAACTTCACCGGAATGTCAAAAGGCTCGGGGCCAGGCGAGCTTCCTCCGGGAGGGAGTTCCAAAGGCACGGCCTGGCAACAGAGAATGCCCTCTCCATTGTGGCCCCATGCTTAACACGGAGGACCTCCAAGAAGGCACCCCCGGCAGACCAAAGGAGCCACTCTGGGGCGTGGAGGGCGAGGCGGTCCCTGAGGTACGAGGGGCCCAGACCGTGAAGGGCCTTATAGATCAACACCAAAACCTTGAACCTGGCTCCGCACGCTATTGGCAACTAGTGCGGAATCCGGAGCACAGGTGTTATGTGCGCTCCCAACGACCTGTCCCCGAGAGGAGCCGGGCCGCCGCATTCTGCACTAGCTGCAGCCTCTGAACCAGGAACAAGGGAAGCCCCACGTAGAACGCATTGCAGTAGTCCAGCCTCGAGGTGATGAAGGCATGGATGAGGGAGGCCAGGTTCAGGCCGGAGACGTACGGATGCAGCCTCTGCACCAGATGCAACTGGCGGAAGACCCGCATCCAATATCATCCCCAGACTCCGGACCTGCTGAGCTATAGGAGGGCGAACCCCCCCCGATCAGGGGGGCCAACACCTCCCTCGCTCTCCCCACCAACATCACCTCCGTCTTATCGAGGTTGAGCTTCAGTCTGCTCTGCCACATCCATTCCGCCACGGCCTCCAAACACTGGGATAGCAATGAGACGGCAGGGTCTGGGTCAGTTGAAAAAGAGAGGTACAGCTGAGTATCATCAGCATATTGGTGACA
>QEPC01003915.1:1499293-1510613 GCA_003113815.1 Sphenodon punctatus | reverse complement strand
TCTCCTGGCTAGCTTTCACCAGCCAGGACGGGCATGGATCTTGCTCACAAGTAGTGGCATGAACAGATCCCAACAAGGACTCCACAATCCACATCGGCAGGCGCCACCATCTGAAACCGATTCCACAAAACAAGACAGGATGGGGCATCCATAGCCCCAAAATGATCCTCTGCAATAACCGCAGAACCGAAATCGTGGCGGATGCGAGCGATCTTATCTACAAAGTACTCGATAAACCGGTCACAGCGGTCACTGGATTGCTCCAGGTCCAGGCGGAGACAGGCAGGACTGACCAAATGAACCAGGACTAAAATCATGCCCCGTGTAAAATCCTGTGGGTGGGGTTTAGACGTGACATCTCACGCGTTATAGCCGGTAGCGTATTATTTTAAAACCACAAACTTTAGTTTGCGGCTTAAATAGAATGCGCGGCCAGTTATAACGTGCAAGATGTCGCGTCTAAACCCCACCCGTGAGATTTTTGACATGCGGCATGATTTCACGCCATATGTGCGCCACACACATCTAAAAGCAGCCTGGACCATGGGATGTTCCCACGAAAGCGGGACTGTTGGGAAGTATGCAATTGGAAGTGGTCAGAGGTGGCCAAGCCAGCCATTCTGGGGTAGTGGCTGCCTGCTGTGTAGCAGAACTGAGGTGCTTAGGAAGAACGGTTTGATACTCCTAGAATATACATGGCAATGCAGGTTAGGGTCAGACTGGTGTAGGGGCTTGAGGGAATCCTAACAAGAAGCCAGGTCTTATGCAGCATTTTCATTCATTGATCTCAGATTTCTTGGCCAAGAAGGGCAGTAGTTTGACACCCATTTTACAGAAGCAGAAACTGAGACAAAGGGAGGAGAAAGGAATTGCCCCCGAGAGTGAGGGAGAGAATTCAGATTTCTTGAGTGTAGACTTAAACTTAGGCTAGGCCAGATGGGGCAATGGCCACAGGCCCCACAGGGGAAAGGGTCTCATTGAAAGTCCCAGGCAGGGAGCAGTTCCCAGGACAGTGCCCCACACAAGTGGCTGTGCTGGCAGCAGCATGGTGCAGTCTCCACTCCCTCCTGGAAGCACCAACCCTGATCTGAGCCATAGGGGTGCTCCAGAGTCTGCACTGGCAGTGGCTACCTAGCTTTTGGGGCACAATTCAAGGTGCTGGTTTTAACCTATAAAGCCCTAGGCGAGAGGGGCGAGGTGTGAATGGAAAGAAAGAAAGAAAGAAAGAAAGAGCAAGCCTGGGTCCCAGGTATCTAAAAGACCGCCTCTTCCCCTATGTCCCATTGCGGCCTCTGAGATCCGCCAAGGGCACCCTCTTTGAGTGCCAACTGTCCGTGAAGCTGCTACAGGGAGGCATTCTCTCAGGCCCCACAATTATGGAACTCCCTCCCCTTGGAGGTCTGCTTAAGCCCGAGCCTGTTTATCTTCTGGAGGAGATGTAAGACCTTTTTGTTTGGCCAGGCATTTGGCAGGAAGGAACAGGGTTGGGTGGGATTGGGTAGACGGATTTCAGGAGGAGGATTGGTGGGTGGCAGGTGGGGGTAGAGAGTGGTGTGGGTGGGATGATGGGTTTTTAAGGGATTTTAATGTATTATTGTATTTTATATTTTGATTTCTTAATTTCGATGTTGTGAGCCATCTTTGGAGAAGGATGTGGTAAAAGTGTAAAAATAATAAATGCCAGGACTCTGAGGGTGGTGGGAATGGCGCTTGCCCTGTGGACTCTTCTTCACTCCTGAAGAACACCCACACACAGGGCAAGTGCCATTCCCTACCCTTGCAGAGTCCAGCCATGGTGTGGTGTTCCTATGGCTCTGGTTGGCACTTCTGGGAGAACAGGAGCTCCACACCACACCTTTGCAGCTTTTGTAGGGTCCCATTCCCTCCATCCCGGGCCACACCTACATTCCCATCCCAGACCATGCCTTCTGTAGAGCCGCCCTGCCTAAGTGCCAATGCAGAGACAGAGCTAGGTCACACAGCTTCCTGATCCTGATGGTCAATCATTTAAATAAAATCAATGTGCGTCACTGTAAGGGGGCTCAAAGGTCTTATTCTGGAGACACCAAAGGAGCCACGCCTCAAACATTAGGGGATGAAAAGTTCCACTGTCACCTTCACACTCTGTTGACTGAATGAGCACTTCCAATACAACAACTGCCTGGTGCTGTCATGGCACAACCACCAATCAGAACACATACACCTTCAGTCAGGAAGGGAGGCATTTGAAATGGCAGCAGAGGAGTCAGAGAGTAACTAGGGCAGGAATAGTGAGTTCTTGACTGCTACACTCTGGAGATGAGGGCTTCAGAAGCAGTGTGACTATGCTGGGCATTGGGGCCCCACCATCCTCTATGACAGGAGTTTATGATTTACATGATATAAAATGCTTATGGCCATTGGCCACCCAAGTTTCTAAGCATTACATGAAAAGCAATGTTCCTGTAATTCTAATATGTAAATATGCTAACCATTCATGTTTGGTGTTGTTTTAATCCTAGTGAAACACTGAATACAATAATAGATGAATAATCTGACTCAGAGTTATAATGTAAGTATTATAAAGAAAATCAATATCTGTGTATGTTTGCTGAAAATAGTGTAACAGCAATATCTGTGTAAGAGACATGGCATAATTATTCTGCAAGAGCACAATTAGTCATCAAACTGGCCTAGCAAGGGTTTTAGCACCTATGCTTAGGATAGGAATAAGAAGAAATTCCAGGAGTTAATATGCACATTAATTTATGCAAACATGAAAACAGCTTTTCCACCAGGAGCACAGGATGCCTTCATCAGTTTGGTTGATGACAAACAGGCAAAATTGAGTTAACACTTGTGCTGCTGAAAGAGTTTGGGCCTTTAAAACTGATGTGCCAAAATAGATTTTGTTTTTATGATAATAATGATGGTGATGATTTACTGTTATTGCAGCAGCAAAGTACCTGACACTATACAATCATTAATTAGAGATTGGTCACTGCCCCAAAGGGTTTACAATTTTGGAAAGACAAGGGAGAGCAGGTAAGGGGGCGGGGAGCATGAGGGAGAGAGGGATACATTCACAAAGTTGAGAAGTGGCAGATGCATGTGCTTGGCTTAGTACAAATGGAAGAAGGCAGGGGAGAAGGAGACTCTGAATGATAGGACAGTGGAAGGAGCATCAGTGAGCATTAATCTATGGGGGTGAGGTGCTAGAGAAAGCCTGATGGAAGAGGTAGGTTTTTAGGAGAGATTTGACAGCTGGGAGGGAGGGAGCAGAGCAAATGCATTTTAGGAATGGAAATATAGGGATATGATTAGCCTGATTTTTGGACCAATCATATTGATCCGAAGAATCCAGTCCTGCTGAGGGATACAATCCAAAAGGATCGGTTCCCTTGGCAGGGTCTATCAAAGCTCCTTGGAGCACTGCTGACGCTGCTTCAAGGAGCTTTCAGGGAACCCCAGCTCTGCCTCCCCTGGACCCCTGCCCGCCCAGGCACTGGGCAGGAGCCTGGGGGAGGCAGAGTTAGAGGAGGCAGAGGGGCCACACACGGGTGGGGAGGGAGAGTGAGGTAGTTAATTAACTTACCTTTTTTTCCTTAGACTCCGGAGCCCAGCAGTGCCCTGCAGTACTCGGTGCAGCCTTTTCAGGGCTGCGCCGGGCAGAAATACTAAGGAAAATTGTGTATGTGCAAAATGGCCATTATGGCTGTTCTGTGCATGTGTGGCCATTTTCCAAAATGGCACTGGCACCTTCTGCTCCATTTTGGAAAATGGCAGCTGGTCTGCACATGCTCAGCTGGCAGCCGGGCATGCACAGATTGGCTGCCATTTTCCAAAATGGTGCTGATGCTGCCAGTGGCATTTTGGAAAATGACCACACATGTGCAAAATGGCTATAGTGGCCATTTTGCACATGCACGGTTTTCTTAGTATTTCTGCCCGGTGCAGCCCTGAGAAGGCCACACCAGGCACTGCGGAGCACCTCTGGACTCCAGAGCCGAAAGGAAAAAAGGTGCGTTAATTAACTACATCCCCCTCTCCCTCTCCACCCCCGCACAGCCCCTCTACCCCCAGTTCTGCCTTCCTTGGGCCCCTGTCCAGCACCAGGGCCCAGCAGGGGTCCAGGTGAGGCAGAGCTGGGGGCAGACACTGGATTTAGACCATATTGATGGGAATCCAATCCCGATTCCAGTTAATACAATCTAAAATCAGATTGAAAGTCGGGTCGGTCCAATCTTGAACCAATCCTAATTTTCAATATGATTTTCCATCCCTAAAGCATTCAGGCATGGGGGAGGGGGGAGCAGCACTGGAGAATGGGCAGACATTTCCAGGAGCAGGGGGCTGTGGGGGCAGGTGAGGGTAGCAGAAGAGGAGGAGCAAAGCTCCTGAGTGGAAATGTAGTGGGAAACAAGTGCAGAAAGATAAGGGAGAACAAGGCCGTGAAGATCCTTGAACTGGTAGTTAAGGAGTTTGTGCAGAATTGAGGAGAGGGAGCCAGAGGAGAGGCTGAAGAGAAGTGAGAAGGGTGAGGTGAGAGGAAAGCCGATTCCACTTGTACTAAAAAAGGGAAAATTGGCTTAAGAGCGGATGAAGCTGAAAAGGACATTACTGAAAGACTGAGTTTACAGGGTGAGGCATTGAGTGCGGGAATTATCCTAAATGCGTTGAGTGTGTGGTGTTTGGTTATTTCTTTTCAAGAGCAATTTTCTGTATGTCTTGACCATTCCTTCTGATTTATAACTTGATCTCTTTTCTTTTAATACAGATTTCTTTTATTTGAAAGCTGAGGGGTGTTTGCACTTTCTAAAAGTGGTTCCAGTGCAGCCCGGCAACATGTATTTTTCATAAGTGCCCTCTTTTAATGGGGAGGTATGGTAACCCTATGACCAAATAAGTATTTTCTATCTCCAGAGAACACCCCATATGCAGATGGCTAGTACTGGTTTCCACTCATGCATCTGGCTTTGTGTGCTTTGGCTAAGGCATGCTCTCATGAAAATGGGCTGGGGGGCCCCTTGTTGGAAGAGAAGGAGCCTGTAAAAGGTTACAAGAGGGGAAACTGAGTCACAGCCACATTTGGAGGTGCAATGGGGTTCAGTCGAAGAAACCCCTTCCTGGTAACAGCACCAATCCCTAAGACTACTCAAGGGCTGGCAGAGGGTGAGGAATGGGGTGCAATGGCAGAGCAGTGCCAAAATGGCAGGGATGAAGTGCTTCTCAACCCCCATTGGGAATAAAGTATTATTCACCATCCAAGGAACCAGCCAGAGGGAAGATTTGAACCTGGATTGGCTTGTTTTCAGCACAACCTGCTCCTGGCTGAGCTAAAGCAGCAGCCTCAGAAAGCACCAATGTCTTCCTTATTTTCCCAGGAACTCTCTCTCCATGAATCAGGCTAGGGAGTGTGCTAGGCAGAGAGGATGGATGGAGCTTCCCTCCTGATGTCAAACTCCAATGAAGCCCAGCATAGACAGCGCCCCCCACTCCCCGAACCTGCCTCCTTGCATGCCTGTGAACAGAGCCAGTCCTCTCTACAAGGCTTTGCCATGCTGGGATTCTGGCATCCAGAAGCTCCTGGGCTTGGGTGCGGAAATGCCTGGAGGTGCCAACACGTCGCTCTTTGCCTCATTGACGAGACAGGGCATTTCTTCTCTCCTGGGTTGTCAGTCTGCAACCAGCTGCTGAGCTGAATATTGTGAGGACTGATGCAGGTCTTTACCATCTGGCTCCCCCACCCAGTCTATAGGCTATACTCCATTCTGGTGCCTTCCCTCCTAACAGCTTGGAGAGGCCACACACCACAGACTTTTCCCTCTTCCCCATCCGCTGCTTTGGCAGGTAGCTCAGCAGCAGCTGACTCTCTTGGCTGCTCTTCCAGACAGACAGATGGGGCTGTGTCATCTGAACTACAAAGGACAAGCTAAGCACGTAGAAGCCTGGCCAATCATGTGCCGGCATAGCGGCCACTTGATGCCTGTAATGGTGATGCACAGCTCATCCTCTTCACCGCTATGGACCCTGCATACCACCACTTCACTGGGGACCTCTCCACGCGTGCTGCAGGGGGGCTGAGAGGAATGGTGGCCATATTAATCGACCTTCTATGCCCACAGCCAGTGCCTTTCACTCCAGTTCCTACCAGGCCAAAGCTGCAAGAGACTCAGGAATCTTCAATTCACCTTCATGGCCAGTAAATTTTGTGCCTCCAAAAATGGCTTTTGTAATCTTGTACTCCTGCCAGGAGCCGTAATATTACAATAAACAGACTGGCTTTCCAGGCTCATATGTACCGCCTGAGCAGACTGGATTCAAGAAGGGCAACTGGCACACGGGAGACATTCATTGGTGGGGGTGGGGGGGAGTGAAGAGGGAGGTAGGGGGACAAAGGGAAGAAGGGGAGGAATGGAAGGGAGAGACTTAAAGACATACAGAAGAAAAGAATGGAAAAAACTGGAAAGGAAAAACACAATGAGGAGAGAGCAGTGGAAGGGAAAGAAGGGCAGAGGAGTAAAGGAGAGAGAGGGGAGTGTAACTGTGATCTCAAAAATCAAGATGCCTCAACCTCAAAATTGCAGCCACACTAACGATAGATGAGGCACGAATCAGCTCCTGAAATCCACTTCCCAGCAATTCAGATATGTCACGCCCACCCAGAATAGGAGACAGACCTTTGCAATGGCTCCCAAAGACATTCTTTAGCAATCACTTCCAATCCAAGGTAATCACTTTGCTACCAGAACAAGAGAAACCTTTTCAAATCCTGACTCTATGATGGGGACCTCACCAATAGTTCGGAGCAAACTAGTGACTTGTGGGAGGAGAGAATTGCGCAGTATAGGCTAGAAGAAACGGGGCAAGTGGGAAGCCTATGGCAGAGGGTATATAAGAGGGCAGAGCCATTTTGCGAGTGGCAGACATCCAGACAGACCACCATATCTGATCAGCTGTTTCCCCCAAAGTTAGGCTTTTTCAGGGGTAGGGAACCTCCAGTCTGCAGGCAACACCAAACAGCCCCCAGAGGTAGGTTCCCCCATGCCCCATTCAAATGGCTCAGCGGCAGTGCTCCACAATATGCCAGCTGTCTGTCAGCAGCTAGATGCCCCCTACAGAGACAACATGATCTCCTATATAGGTGACATGACGCTCTACTTAGGTGATGGTCCATGGCGTCTTGCAGTGGTGGGGCCCTGGCCCTCAGGGGAGGAAAGGCTTCCTACCCCTGGTCTATATTTTCCTATGTAATTGCTGTATTTAGTTTGTCACAGCACTAGAGTTGCTATGATTGCCAGGAGGCTAGGAGCTGAGTTCTGTCTACTTTGGAGGATTGTGCCCAACCCACACTCACCCCTTATTCTTGGAGTAGCAGGAGGTGGGAGGAGGACGGGGGAAAGAGAGGCAAGCACAAAAGAGGGGGGGATTAAAATGACTCTGTATGTTGCATCCCAGTGTTATTTCCTTGCAGAGCTTGGCTAGTCCCAACCCTGGCTACATTGTGGATTAATCTGGGAATTGTCTACAGGATTTAAAAGACAGCAAACCAGCTGGTTGCAAGATGCACAGAGAATAGCCGAGCCAGCCTAGCTTGTTGCAGCTTGTACCGGTTCAGGACAGCTCCCAGCCAAGTCCAGCTTCTCCCAGCAAGCTTCCCAGGGCAAAGAGCCTGTAGGATGACCAGATATGCAAATTTTAGAGGACACTTATGAGAAATACAGGTTGCAGGGCTGCATTGGCTCCAAATGCATCCCTGCAGCCTGTATGTCTCATAAGTATCCTCTAAAATGTGCATATCTGGCCACCCTGAAGCCTGTCCGTGGATCATGCAGGCCCCAATCTGAGTGAAAGAACAGTCAATGAAGCCACAAGTGAGTGCAGCAGGGAGTAAGATGACTTGACAAGGCCATCTGCTTCACAAACAACCATCCTGTGAGCAGCTGCAGCAGTTTCAGGAGCTTTCACTTGGGTGAGAGACCTTCCTGGAAAACCTGGCTCCCTGATGTGCATGCTTCAGGAAGAGGTGGAGGGGACTAGTGGTGCACTCTCCCCTGTAAGTCAGCATTGAACCACTGGTAAGCAAGAAGCTGGAGCAAATTCTCAGCTGATGTAACAAGTCTGGAGCTTTGCTCATTTATACCTGTTGGCATCTGAATTCCAGTACATTTTCCTTTGACCTTTGATGGCTTTTGCAATGGAATGCAAAGGCATCCCTGAGTGCCTGTTTTGTCACTACCTAGCTACCTAGCTACCCAGAAGTGGCTGCATTCCTGTGGCAGGTGCGAAGATTCCTATTATGCAGCTCACAAGATTTGGGGAGAATTCTGGGGTGGGGGAGCAAGACAAGCAGAAGAGCCAGTTCCCCCCAAAGGAGGGTCTATGGAGTCAGACCGCATACGCAGTGCGGTGCTGGCATTTGGAGAGGCCGCCTGTAATCCTGCCTCCCCCACTTTCCTTACAATGCCTGCGATCGTGGCACTCAGCACAGAGAACAATGCCAAACAAAGGAGTTGCTTATGAAACACAGCACTGTGTTGTGATAACAGAGAAGGGTGAAGCTTTGTCAGGATAACTCTGATTGCTTGCGCACACCAGCACCAGTCTCACTTCAAGTGCATCTGTGCTGGCAGACCATGTGCCCTTGGCATTCTTATGCTCACGACTCTACTTCCTCCCCCTCCCTTTTTAAAAAAACAAACAGTTGAGGCAGTGCTGAATGGCAGTATCTTGTGGGTGTCAGAGCTGCGCCTGGATTTGGCCAGGACTGGTGCTGCATGGGGTGGCATCACTGGCGTCATACAAGAAAGGGTCCTCCTCCTCGATTCAGGGCCAGCAGTGCTAAATGACAAGAGGATTCTTCAAAGCAAGCCATGATCTTGAGCTGTCTTCCTGAAGGAGCCTAGAGGACACCTTACGAGCACAGAAGGGAGAAAGAGGTTGAAGTGAGAATCCTCCTCTTTCCCACCTCCCTAGGTGACCTTTTTTATGGCACCTCTGGACACAACTGTGATTCAGTTTCCCCAATCACAATCCTTGCAAGCTGCACTATCCTAGGAACCCTCCAGCTACAAGGATCATGTGATTCCCTGCAAAGGCATATGTCTAGGTAGGTAGGGTTATAAGTGCCACACAAAAGCCACTCATGTTCCCTTGTGGTGGAATATTTTTAAAACAAAGCAAAATGAAGCACACCCCAAACTTGATTGGAAAAGAGAGTTTCATATGAAGACTGAGTTCTTCAAGGAGTGTGTTTCAAATAAATAGGACAGAAGGGAATAGAGGCTGCTACAGCAAAGACCTAAACTCACAAGCTCTGCTTGGAAGGCTCTCTACCTTGAGTTTCTTACCCTCAAACTCAGCTCATCGGCAGGTTTCCTCACAACTGCCGAGCTGCCTGTAGCAGGAGGGGCAGGGTAACAAATTTTTAAAATAAAAATAAACTCCTCAGCCTCTGGAGTCAGGCCTTTCATGGTAGTAGTCGAAAGATAGTATGCATGTCTGTACCAAGTCCAACCATATTTATTATCCCCAAACCATTTGGATGTTGTACCCATTGAAATGGAAAGGACTGAGTATGTATGAGAGACAGATCTTAGTAGACTCTTCTGTGAGACACACAAGCATTACATGAAGAACCACTCCTGTCATAGCCAGCCACTTAGCTTCTCTCCGCGACAGTTCTCCAAACTGGGATAGAAGCATTTCCCTGCCACACTGGAGTGCTGGGAGGATACTCAAAGTATTCAAGCACAGGGGATCTCCTAGAGGCTCTGTGGGGTGCAGAACACACAGCCTGCAGGCTACATGTGGCCTGTCGCCCTCTTTCCAATGACTCCTGAGCTGGGATGGGAGTGGGCAGTGGGTACCAGGGTTTGGGAGGGTAGAGTGTGCTGGAGCCTGGCAGGTGCCCTACCCACAGGCTCCAGAGGGCCTGCCCACAACCCCATCATGTCTCACCCCCCTCTCTGATGGGTCCCACTATGGGCTCCTGGGGGGGAGGATCCCCTGACTCCTTCCTGGCCCTGGCCCTACCCTGCCCATTTGAGTCCTTGTTGTGGGGGACAGACTGGAAATTAGCAGGGGCATAGGAACTCTCCCGGACCTTTCTTACATGGTCACATCCCTTTCTAAGTGTCATGATGTCACATGCTTGGAAAGGGGACGTGGCTATGTCAGAAAGGGGTGTGGTGGGGGTCTGTCCCCCCCCTTTCTGATGTGGCTCCTGCCACCACCACTCCCAGTGAATTCTGCTGGTACTCCTGGGCTCCACCCTAGTGCTCCTTTACCACAACAGGGTAAAAGGTTTCCCAACCCTAGGCTATAGGAATAAGAAAGGAATTGCTGATGCACTGAAGGAGACAGGACACCATTGCTGGGATTTTAATGGCCGCACTCTTTATTCAGCAAATTACAATCAAAATCAGGTGGGGGTAATCGCCTAGTGTGATATGGGTCCAGTACCTGAACTTTTAACCACAAACCACCCAGGGGTGGTTTCGATGTACCCTCGGTTACCACCCCATTGCATACAACATCTCCCCCTCTCAGTAGCCCGGCCACAGGTGAGGGGGACCAAATCCTTCAAACTTGAGTAAGGTTGAGGGCACCTGCCAACGGGGGACCATACTTGTCCCTACCGCCCTCGCTCGACACCCCTCCCAGGGAGGCTGCCCCACTGCTTGCTGTACCCTGCTTTCCAGCGGATGGGCCTCCCCATCTCTTAAGGAGATGACTCTTGCTTATAACATGTCTACCCTATTCTAACCTATGGTACTGGACCCCTGTCACTAAGGGGTCGCCGGGGCTACCCGGACGACCCCGACCCCCACCTACCCTTCAAACCTTTCCAACACCCAAACCAGCATCTACTTCAGGGCTCCCAGGTATCAATCGTTTCCTTCAGACGACAGGTGAACCTTGTCCTGTCTATACAGGGCAGGGCATGTGTGCGCCAGCACTTGGCTGAAGATACGCTCCCCGCCCAGGCCTATCAGCCATCTGCCCACATCCCTGTTGACCATTTTCCGGATCCTGTCGATCTTTCTGGGGTGCACCCCTCAGCCTCACGTAATCGGCTCAAGCAAATTGGTCCAAATGATCAGCGTGGCCGGGAACAGGTTCTTATTGACCCACAAGCCATTCTTAATGTCCTTGATAAGCTGCACCCCCTTCGGGCAGGATGCTGGGCTGGATGGAGCATTGATCTGACCCAGTCTGGCACTGACTGTGACACTGTCGGAGACAGGATGCTGGGCTGGATGGAGCATTGGTCACTGACCCAGTCTGGCATGGACTGTGACACTGTTGGAGACAGGATGCTGGGCTGGATGGAGCATTG
>QEPC01003915.1:1472089-1488226 GCA_003113815.1 Sphenodon punctatus | reverse complement strand
ATGGCCCCCAGGCCTATATGCTGTCTGTGCCAAGGGTTCTGTACCCTGGCAACCCACTGTCTGCTGCTGCTAGTGCCAATGGCCCCCAGACCTATATGCTGTCTGTGCCAAGGGTTCTGTACCCCAGGTTGCTGCCAAACTCAAAGCCTGCCTCAGCCCGCCTTCCTGCCTCTCATGCCAAGGTGCCTGTCTGCCCGCCCGGGTTGCTGCCAAGAGAGAGAGAAAGAGAAATAAGAGAGAGAATGTCTCCCCACTGCTAGAAGGAGAGACAGACACGATCCCACCCATGCTATCACCTGCACTATATGGCCAGAGAGAGGGAGAGAGAGAGAGACTCCCTGCTAAAATGAGAGCGATGGGGTGGAGGGGAGGCCAGCTCAAGCTGCCACCTGCCAGAACCAGGAAGAACTCCCATCTGTGCCCGATGCCCATATCCAGCAGCAGCAAACCTACCAGAATGAGATGGAATATAACAAAATGTGGAACGTATTATGTGCCTGCCTGTGTGCGTTCCTATACCTACCTACCTATCGCACGATTGAATGAAGTGTGCCCAACCATGCACTAATTCTAGGGACATCATTCAACTCCCATAGTCTTTAGGCTGTCATTCCACTGTACCTGAAGCAATTATGCCCGCCTGTCTCAGGAACCATAAATGAGATTCTGGGACCATCATTCCAGTCACAGGGGGCTGTCATTCCATTCTTGGTGCTGCCGCTGCTCATGCCTGACTGGCCAGCGGCCACCAGCGCCTGCCTGCAAGCCTGCTCCCCCCCCCCAGCCTACTCCTCTGCACCTACTCATGGATGCCCACTGCCAAAAGAGCCTCTCTCTCTTTCTCTCTGGCACACCCACACAGACACAAGCCCTGCCCCTCCTGAGGGGCTTTCTGCAAGTTGCGACCCTGCTGCTGCCTGGCACATCTTTGGGTTAATACCTTAACTACGCTACATGTGGTGCCAGGTGCTGCTGGTAGGGATCGACAAGCTTTATGAGATTCTGCCACCTGCCAGCCAGAACCTCAGCACAGAACTTCAGAACTACTCCTCCTCCTCCACCACCAGCTCCAGGGGCACCACCTTGCTCCCCCCACCCCCCAACATTTAATTAGAACAACAGTCTTCTTCATTTTTTTTTTAAAACAACAGACAGCCAACAGTCACCCACCAACACTCATCAACCAGCCAAACCAAAACCAACAGTCAAACCAACACACCACACAGCCAAAACACACAAATCAAAACCAAACACCCAGCCAGCCACAACACACATGCTCTCACCCACACAAGCTCTGCACGCACTCAAATTTCCAGTTCCCGGCACGATCACGGGATCTCACGATACCTTTTTCCAAACAACCGAACCAAACCGAACTCGACCAAACCGAACGACCAAACCCAAACTCGGCGACTGAACCAAACAACCGAACTGAACGACTGAACCGAACGACCGAACCGCGATCTGTTCTCACATCCCTATTAACAGCAAACTCACCCACCAGATTGGAGTCCCAAGAAAAGAAAAATCAATCCAAACTGCAGTAGGGATTTAGGAAACAATGGTGCACTTCCCCTATGTGGAATTTAGCCAGGGTCCATAGGGCTAAGATCTCTGCCTTAAATAAGGTGGAGGTGAGGGTGGGCAGTGCTAAATCCTTGGTTAGGGATGGGGCCACCAAGGCTAGGGGAAAGACATGGGGAAGGGACACGGGCTCTGGGCCCTGCTACTGTGGGAGATTACTGCTTAGGGTGGCCATACCTCCCCTTTAAAAGAGGACACTTATGAAAAATACATGTTGCAGGGCTGCATTGGTTCCAGCACAGCCTTACACCATGTATTTTTCATAAGTGTCCTCTTTTCAAGTGGAGGTATGGCCACCCTATTACTGCTATAAGTGACTCTTAGCCCCTGGGACAGGCACTTCTATGAGACCCTTCTCTGGGGGAAAGCCGACAGGCACTGAGGAGTGCATGGTTCAGGCTGAGCAGGGTTGGCACTACAATAGGCAACTGCCTAAGGTGGCAAACTGAAGGGGGCAACTCTCCGACCCCTGCCTCTGGTCCAGCTGTCAGTGGCTGTTGGCCATGGAGGCTGTGGAGATGGTCTTCAGGAAGCAGGGAAACACTGTTCCCATAGGCGCTCATGGGCAGGGCTGGGGTGCTGTCTGGGGACTCAGTCTTGCTGCAGTTCCAGTGAGAGCAGCTTGACCTTCACCAAGGTGTTGCAGTCCGACACCTCTGAGCTGCCCAGCACACCCTACCCCAATCCCCTGACTCCACACACAGGCTGCAGTGCCTTCCCCTTCTTCTCGGGCCACCTGTCCTTGCCACCACCCAGCTGCCACGAGTGCCCAGGCCCTGTGCCCTGCTTCCCAGAGAGTAAGGCAGGCGAGCCAGGGTGGCTGCTGCAGCAGCAGCTCTTGGCCAGTGACTAGCTGGGCACATCCTTGGGTCTGGCTAGGGACAGCAGCTTCTTGTCAGGCTGACTGGGTGGCTGCAGTGTGGGTGCCAGGGACTGGATCGGACCAATTTGACTGTCTAGCTGGCTGAGCAGGCAGCTCCTCTTCCTGCCCCCCAGCCCCTGCAGTACTTGGGGCTAGGGATGGCAACTCCCCTGCCCCTTCCATGAGGGCAGTCAGCTCATCTTCCATTTGTGGGCATAGCTGATCCCCTTCTCCTTGCATGATTCCACCAGCTGGGTCTCCTTCAGGGCTCTGAGCTCCATTCCCCCAGCCCCTATCATGCTCTTGCTTCCTGTCCAGACAGCTACCTGTGTGCCTGTTCCTTAGCACTAAACTCACCACCCCAGCTCTATTGCTCCAGTCTCTCTCTCACCAGTGCCTGCCATCCCACCGCTGCCACCGGTATGTTACAGACCCCCGTTTGCCTCACCGGGCCCCAGCCCCCTGTGTTCTGGTGCTCAGGTAGTACCGTGCCTGTCCTGCAGCCAGCCAGGGATCACCTTGCTGGGCAAGCCCCTGGCAGGTAAGGCTGAGCGGGAAAATCCACCCCTCTGGGGTGGAGGTGAAGGCGGAGAGATTCCCCCTCCCCTGGAGATGTCTCTACCTGGAGCAATGACCAGACTAACTCCAGAGTCTGCTTAACACACAACTTTACTAACAGCGGAGACAGAGGAAGAGGCTAGACAAGATACAGCACACAGACAGTATAGAGCAAAAGGGCAATAGTCTCATGTTCTGTTTGGCGGTTCCTCTTCCATGGCGCTCCCCAGGTGGCCAGGAAAGAGGGGTACAGTCCAACAGNCCTGAAGCAATTATGCCCGCCTGTCTCAGGAACCATAAATGAGATTCTGGGACCATCATTCCAGTCACAGGGGGCTGTCATTCCATTCTTGGTGCTGCCGCTGCTCATGCCTGACTGGCCAGCGGCCACCAGCGCCTGCCTGCAAGCCTGCTCCCCCCCCCCAGCCTACTCCTCTGCACCTACTCATGGATGCCCACTGCCAAAAGAGCCTCTCTCTCTTTCTCTCTGGCACACCCACACAGACACAAGCCCTGCCCCTCCTGAGGGGCTTTCTGCAAGTTGCGACCCTGCTGCTGCCTGGCACATCTTTGGGTTAATACCTTAACTACGCTACATGTGGTGCCAGGTGCTGCTGGTAGGGATCGACAAGCTTTATGAGATTCTGCCACCTGCCAGCCAGAACCTCAGCACAGAACTTCAGAACTACTCCTCCTCCTCCACCACCAGCTCCAGGGGCACCACCTTGCTCCCCCCACCCCCCAACATTTAATTAGAACAACAGTCTTCTTCATTTTTTTTTTAAAACAACAGACAGCCAACAGTCACCCACCAACACTCATCAACCAGCCAAACCAAAACCAACAGTCAAACCAACACACCACACAGCCAAAACACACAAATCAAAACCAAACACCCAGCCAGCCACAACACACATGCTCTCACCCACACAAGCTCTGCACGCACTCAAATTTCCAGTTCCCGGCACGATCACGGGATCTCACGATACCTTTTTCCAAACAACCGAACCAAACCGAACTCGACCAAACCGAACGACCAAACCCAAACTCGGCGACTGAACCAAACAACCGAACTGAACGACTGAACCGAACGACCGAACCGCGATCTGTTCTCACATCCCTATTAACAGCAAACTCACCCACCAGATTGGAGTCCCAAGAAAAGAAAAATCAATCCAAACTGCAGTAGGGATTTAGGAAACAATGGTGCACTTCCCCTATGTGGAATTTAGCCAGGGTCCATAGGGCTAAGATCTCTGCCTTAAATAAGGTGGAGGTGAGGGTGGGCAGTGCTAAATCCTTGGTTAGGGATGGGGCCACCAAGGCTAGGGGAAAGACATGGGGAAGGGACACGGGCTCTGGGCCCTGCTACTGTGGGAGATTACTGCTTAGGGTGGCCATACCTCCCCTTTAAAAGAGGACACTTATGAAAAATACATGTTGCAGGGCTGCATTGGTTCCAGCACAGCCTTACACCATGTATTTTTCATAAGTGTCCTCTTTTCAAGTGGAGGTATGGCCACCCTATTACTGCTATAAGTGACTCTTAGCCCCTGGGACAGGCACTTCTATGAGACCCTTCTCTGGGGGAAAGCCGACAGGCACTGAGGAGTGCATGGTTCAGGCTGAGCAGGGTTGGCACTACAATAGGCAACTGCCTAAGGTGGCAAACTGAAGGGGGCAACTCTCCGACCCCTGCCTCTGGTCCAGCTGTCAGTGGCTGTTGGCCATGGAGGCTGTGGAGATGGTCTTCAGGAAGCAGGGAAACACTGTTCCCATAGGCGCTCATGGGCAGGGCTGGGGTGCTGTCTGGGGACTCAGTCTTGCTGCAGTTCCAGTGAGAGCAGCTTGACCTTCACCAAGGTGTTGCAGTCCGACACCTCTGAGCTGCCCAGCACACCCTACCCCAATCCCCTGACTCCACACACAGGCTGCAGTGCCTTCCCCTTCTTCTCGGGCCACCTGTCCTTGCCACCACCCAGCTGCCACGAGTGCCCAGGCCCTGTGCCCTGCTTCCCAGAGAGTAAGGCAGGCGAGCCAGGGTGGCTGCTGCAGCAGCAGCTCTTGGCCAGTGACTAGCTGGGCACATCCTTGGGTCTGGCTAGGGACAGCAGCTTCTTGTCAGGCTGACTGGGTGGCTGCAGTGTGGGTGCCAGGGACTGGATCGGACCAATTTGACTGTCTAGCTGGCTGAGCAGGCAGCTCCTCTTCCTGCCCCCCAGCCCCTGCAGTACTTGGGGCTAGGGATGGCAACTCCCCTGCCCCTTCCATGAGGGCAGTCAGCTCATCTTCCATTTGTGGGCATAGCTGATCCCCTTCTCCTTGCATGATTCCACCAGCTGGGTCTCCTTCAGGGCTCTGAGCTCCATTCCCCCAGCCCCTATCATGCTCTTGCTTCCTGTCCAGACAGCTACCTGTGTGCCTGTTCCTTAGCACTAAACTCACCACCCCAGCTCTATTGCTCCAGTCTCTCTCTCACCAGTGCCTGCCATCCCACCGCTGCCACCGGTATGTTACAGACCCCCGTTTGCCTCACCGGGCCCCAGCCCCCTGTGTTCTGGTGCTCAGGTAGTACCGTGCCTGTCCTGCAGCCAGCCAGGGATCACCTTGCTGGGCAAGCCCCTGGCAGGTAAGGCTGAGCGGGAAAATCCACCCCTCTGGGGTGGAGGTGAAGGCGGAGAGATTCCCCCTCCCCTGGAGATGTCTCTACCTGGAGCAATGACCAGACTAACTCCAGAGTCTGCTTAACACACAACTTTACTAACAGCGGAGACAGAGGAAGAGGCTAGACAAGATACAGCACACAGACAGTATAGAGCAAAAGGGCAATAGTCTCATGTTCTGTTTGGCGGTTCCTCTTCCATGGCGCTCCCCAGGTGGCCAGGAAAGAGGGGTACAGTCCAACAGCAGAGCCAACTCTCCAGAAGCTGCAGCTCCAACTCCCAGCTCAGGTCCCAGCACTCAACAGTTCCCCCTGCAGTTTCCAGCTTTCTTTTGTTTCAGGGTCTGAACCCTGAACTCCTCAACAGCCAGAGTATTTAAGGCCAATTGACCCCACACAGTCCAAGTTTTTGGCCATCCTGTGCTTCTGTTTACTAGGGGAGGGAAGTTCGGTACATCTGGTATCCGATACTGCTGGTATTTTGCTGAACCGGCAGTAGCGGATTACTCCGGTATTTGGGGGTACCCGTACCGGTTCCCCGTGCCGGACTTTTTTACATTGCGGTCACTGAAATAAATGGCCGCAATGTAAAAAAAGAAACTAAAAACCCCCAACCACTTTCCCTCCCCAGCCCAGGTTGCATGGGTGGAAGGGGGGGACACCCCCCACCCACCCTGCCCAGCCTGGATTTTTTTAAAAAAAAAATTCCCCAAAGTCCCTGCTAGTCGCCTGGCCCCAAACTTCTTGATATTTTGGAAAAAGTGCAAAGCCTGGTTGTTCGCCCAGGCCTTTGGGGAGGGCGGGGAGGGTGTAGTAGGTCTTTTTATCTCCCCTATCCTATTTATTGTTTTATGTATCCTGGCCCCGGTTCTTTTATGTAATATTTGATAGTGGATTTGTATGTGTTTTAAATTGTTTATATTATTGTATTTTATTGTTGGAAGCCGCCTCGAGCTGTGTTCAGGAAGGGCGGGGTACAAATGGAATAAACAAATAAATAAATAAATAGTGCACCCCCGGTGACCCAGAACCCGCACTAGCAGGTAGGTACTGTGGTACTAGGGTGATCCCTGGGGTGGGATCACCCTAGGGATCACCACCCCACCCCACCCCAGGAATCACCCTACCTCCCCACCCAGGGATCGCCTACCTTTGGTGCTCTGGGCAGCGGCAGCAGCACGGCGGTCTGGCGGCATCAGTGTTGGCTGGTGACTTCAGCGCTTACTAGGCCTTCCGGGGAACTTCCGGGTTTCCCCGGAAGGCCTAGAAAGCACTGAAGACACCAGCCAGCACTGAAGCCTCCGGACCGCCATGCTGCTGCCGCCGTCTCTGCCACCACCGCCACCTGGAACGCCAAAGGTAGGCGATCCCTGGGTGGGGAGGTAGGGTGATCCCTGGGGTGGGGTGTGTGTTAAACCACCCCCCACCCCAGGGATCACCCTAGTACCTGCTGATGCGGGCTCTGGGTCATCGTTGGTGGCCCGGAGCCCGCACTAGTAGGGACTTAGGGTAAATAAATAAATAAATTTTAATCCAGGCTGGGCAGGGTGGGTGGGGGGTGCCTCCCCTTCCACCCGCACAGCCTGGGAGGGGGAGGGGGGAGGTATTGGTTTCCCCCCCCATTGATTTCAATGGGGACAGTTCCCCATTGAAATCAATGGAATAAATCCGGTACCGGTAAACCGTTTTTAATCCGGTAAACCGTTTTTTTCTAAACCAGTAACCGGTAAAACTAGTAACCGTTTTTTTGCAAAACCCCTACTGTTTACTGTAAATGACTGATTCCCCTGGTGCCTCTCCAGCCACCCCCATGTTCAGTTCAGCATTCATCACACAGGGTGCAAAATATATCAAAATAATAGAGTAGATTGAGCTGGTAGTGAGGTGGTGCTATATGTAAGAGATAGCACTGAGTCAAGTAGGATTAAAATTTTACAAGAAGGGAACTGTACTCTGGAATCTCTATGCATAGAAATTCCATGCGTAATGGTGAAGTGTATAGCAGTGGGTCTATACTATCACTCCCCTGACCAGGATGGTGAGACTATGAAATGCCAGTGGAGATTAGAAAGGCTACTAAAGTCAAAACGCAATAATAAAGGGTGACTTCAATTACCCTTATATTGACTGGGTGAATGCCTCTTTAGAGCATGATGATGTGATGTGGAGGTAAAATTTCTAGATGCCATAAATGACTGTTTCTTGGAGCAGCTGGTCCTGGAATCTATGAGAGGAGGAGCTACTTTGGATCTAGTCATAAGTGGAGTGAAGGACCTGGTGCAAGAGGTAACAGTGATGGAGCCGCTTGGCAATAGTGATCATAATATAATCAAATTTGACATAATTAATGGAGGGAGAATAGTAAATAAAACTACCACAGTAACATTTAACTTTAAAAAGAGAGTTAAATTCCACCATCTTGGAAGCCCAAATTAAATGTATTCCGCAGGTTAAAAAGTAGCAAGGGGACCAAACACCTGCCAGCATGGCTAAATGGTGAGGTGAAGGAGGCTATTAGAGCCAAAAAGGCACTGTGGTATCTGGGATGCTGACAATTCAGTCAGAAGTAATGTCAAGCTGCCCACCGGGGGATAAGGGAGTTCTAGCACCACACCGGCACCTCCAGCTGCATGTTTTGCTCTGCCATTGTAGCCACAGTTGTATCAAAGTAGGTTCTGGTCCTTGCTGGCATCTCAGACATCTGCAGAAGTTGGGAGTGTGGGAACAGGAGTCCAGCCCATATGGGGGTCTACAAGAATTTTTTTTTGAAAGTCGATGGGTTCATTGGTCAAAAAGCTTGGGATCAGCATTTATTTGAAGATGACAATTTTAAGGATCAACAAAAAATAGAAACTATATTACAAGAGAAAGATCCCTTTTTGGACTATTTGAAATTAAGATCCCTTTTCAATAAAGAAAAGGAAGGAACAGTACTCCAGAAAACCTTATGGCTTAGAGAGGCTACTCTTTGAAAATTCCCCAGACAATAAGTTGTATTGTCTGGTGAATTTATGCAGTTCCCTTAGAATATATGGGGAGCTACATAATATTTTTCACTTGTCTGATGCAGGTTACATTGCAAAGTGGGCTGATGATATCGGTAGAGTGATTGAAGATAAAACTTTTGGTCCCTAATTTGGCCTCACATAAATATGGTTGCTGGAACTGAAATTCCAATTTTACCAGAGTGGGCCTCGCTCGGTATTTTCCCAGCTCTAGGGATATTAAAACACAGACAACAGGCATGTAACCAACTACGTCTCACAACGATACACATGATTGCCTCTTTATGGAAATCGGCAAGAGTATTGAAGATACGGCGTATTGAATCTGTTGTGTTCAATACAGCGTACTGAAGATATGGCATAATCATCTCTGGTTTATGCTCACCATGGAGCATGTATCAGTAGAATTAATGGATGAATTCAAAAACTTTTACATTATATGGACACCATGTTGGGACATTATAAATAACTTATGTAAGAAAAACACCAAACAACCAATATTGTCTCTGAAGGACATTTAATCCATGCTAACACTTGACTCTGCAGGTGTGGCTGTTATATTATGCAGGTAGCATCTGATATGAGTTTGGTTGTCGCTGGCCATAGTATTGGAGGCTTCCACAATGGACGTATCTGCTGTATAATCTCAGCTATTGGAGACACTGGATTGGTGGCTTTTGTTTGTTTACTTGTTTTATTATTTCTTTTTTTTTAGTTGTGTTATAATCATGCACTGTAATGCAAACAAAATGTACTGATGGTACTTAGTGATGTAATAGCTACGGTGTACAATACATTTACAAAATCAATTAAAAATATATTAAATAAATAAAAAAGCTTGGGATCGGCTGATCTAGATGAGCTTGACTTTCTGGCCCAAAGGTAGGGAACCTACACCCCATAGACCAAATCCAGCCCACTCCTTTTTATTTGGCCCCTTTCCAGCTCCTGGATTTGGCCCATGGATCCAGTTCCTACTCTCAAGCACTGAAAGAGTAAACTCAGAGGAAAGGAGCAGAGATGGGGGCCTGCACTCAAACAGAGGGGGAGACCTATAGCATAGATTCATTACCTGGACCCTCGTCTCCTTTCCCCCATTCTGAATCCAGGAAAGTTGGGGGCCCATGCAAGATGATGATGTGGACCTCCTCCTAGCATAGGAATATTTGATGGACACACAGTGACTCACCCATTAATAAAAGGGAAATGTTATTGGAATTATTTTTTTATGTTCAATTAAATATAATGTCCTCCTTCAGGCATCAGGGCTCCCTGCATTGCAGGCCCTGTATGCTACACCTATGTTATTACTCCTTTACTCATGGCCCCCATGTGTTGAGGGGCTTCCTCCTGAATTGCTGTAGCCAGGCCCTCCATACAGTCGGAGTCTCTGCATTTGAGATTCCCAGGGGCAATATTTTACTTCAGTGCTTCTCACACATGCTGCCTCACTTCCCCCACGCACGGGGCCCCCGGCCGACTCCAACTGACAGGCAGCGGAGGGGCCAGCAGGAGTGAGTGAGAGGCAAAGGCACTCACTCCTGCTGGCCCACTCCTGCTGGCCCCTCTCCCACACTCTGTGCCCCCCCTCCACTGCCTGTCACAGTCTTGGCCAGGGGAAATGAGGGAGAGAGAGGCAGAGGCCCGTGCCTCTCCTTCATTTCCCCTGGCCGAGAGACTGACAGGCAGGAGGGGCACCCATGGAGTGAGGGAGAGGCGGGGCCTCTGCTTCTTCCCTCACTTCTGCCGAAAGTGAGGGAGAAGCAGGCAAAGGCCCCGCCTCTTCCTCATGCCGCTGGCACCCTCCGCTGCCTGGCTGTTTCATCCAGGGGAAATAAGGGAAAGGAGGGGCCTCTGCCTCTCTCTCCCTCATTTCCCCCTGGCCGAGACTGTGACAGGCAGTGGGGGGTGGGGGGGCAGCGGAAGTCAGCGTGGTGGCAGATTTAAACTGCTTCCATGGTGCCTGCCCAGCCTGAAGCTCTGAGCTCGGCACGGGGCCCAGGCCAGAGGTGGCAGCGACGACAGTGGCAGTGATGGCGGTGGTGGCAGTGATGACAGTGGTGGCGGCAGTGATGACAGTGGTGGCGGCAGCGGTGACAGCAGATCAGGTAAGTGATATGAATGGCTGCTCAGGCTTGGGGATGGGCAGGGTGTGTGTGCCCCTCTGCCCATTCCCGAGCCCAGGTCCAGGAAACGTGCCACTCCTGGACCGGGGAGCACTCCCTGAGCCGGGAAGCATCCCTTGGTTTGCCGGCTGCCAGCAGCTTTGCTGCCGGCGGAACATAGGGGCCTCGCATTTGTTCCCTGCCCTGGGCCCCACTTACGCTATGGCTGGCCCTGCTCACTTCAAGTTTATTAATCGATCCCATGTGTTGAGAGACGGCTCCCCATGAACCGCAAACACTAACACAGGGGGCTCTGTGCATTCCTACCATCTACATTTTCCTGACTCTGACTCTGCAGAGCAGGGCACCCCTACTCTCAACTCCTATCCGGCACGCGGAGCTTGTGCAAATTTTCAAAGTGGTCCCTGGAAGGAAAAAGGTTCCCCACCCCTGGACCAGCTAGATATCTGCCTGCTAGAGCCTCCTTCTGATGGGAGAGTCTTTTAACTTGTCAAGGCAAAGAGAGCAGGTGGGTAAACATCTTAATTCCCATTAATGCTTATTAGGGGTTTTGTTTGTTTCTTGGTTTTAATAAACAGTTTACAAATGTCATCTCGTGTTTTTTTCCCATGGTTTCCCAGTAATTGAAGGTTCATTAATAAAGAATGACTTTCTCAAACGCAGCTCAGCATTCTCCCTGACAAGGAAGGGAGCCTGATTAATATTCATGGGTGCTGCTATTGTGTTTGCATCCTTTCCAGAGATGCCTAAACAAACAGCGCTTCCTTCCCCTGCATGCGCTCAGATAAACACAACCTGCTGCCCGACAACTCCACTAAACTCCGCCCAAGCCTACTTAGCATCCACTCCTTACCCACCTTTGGAAATACAGTCACGATGACTAAACACCCATTTGTCACAGCTGGTTAAATATGACAGCATTCCAGCATTCAGCTTCCAGAAGGTAAATACAAACAAGGGGCTGTTGATAGCAGAGTGTGGGGATTAGCTTTGCAAAATGTGGAGGGGAGCAGTTTTAATTAGTTTGGAACTAGAAAGTGGGGGAGATCTTGGTCTTTGAACAGCTGTGGCCTCCTTGTATGTAAACCATAGAATGCCTGGAGTGTTGGTGGGAATCGATTTCATTTTAGGTGTTCTCCAATGCACACTCTCGAGAGGGTGTTAAGGCCAGTTTATGAGCAGCTCTCAGGATGGCCTTGGTAAATTATTTTTAAATTTTTTTAAAAAGAGAGCCTTGTGGCACCTTAAAAACTAACAAAAAAATAAAATTAAAAAAATTAAAAGAGATTTTTTGATTAGTCTTTAAGTGCCACAAGACTCTTTTTTGCTGTTTTAGAACTATAGACTAACCCGGCTACTGTTATGGATTTGGTAAATGATGTCAGACTCTGATTCGGGTGAATGGTCTCAAGATCCAGACCAGAGCAGCAGTCTATGCCAAAAGGTAAGTTCAAAAGAGAGTTACCAGCCAGAAGGTAAATCCAAGGGCAGTGTCAGAGGATGGTGTGAGGCTGATTAATGAGACTTGAGGGCATCACTGCTGCTGATCATGCTAACTAGCACCTGGGTGTAGCTCCCTGGGTAAAGCTGGTACCTCTGGAGCCAGCAGCCCTGGATTTGAATTGCAGGAACCCTGACAGGAGACTGTTCTGTTCTAGGTCAAGTTACACCCAGGCCATTGGTGTTGAAGCACCTTGAGTGGATTGCAGAACAAAGCAGATGACTTATCCACCCATGGAGGTGGATAAGTCCACCCATCAACACACATCTACACCTACAAAGCAGCTGGGAAGGAGTCGGCATACTCCATGGGTGGAGGTGGGTGATGGGTGGAAATGGGTGTTGAATACCCAGCTGTCTGTGTGAATGGGGAAGCACACCCACCCACACGAAGGGTCCACCGAAACCAGCTAGAGAGGCACCACAGGAGCCCGCAAGCAGACATGCCCACTGGGAGAGACACTGAACACCCGGCCAGGAGTCCTTAAAGGAGAAGCGAGCGAGGACATGGGTGCGCCAGCTCCCAACATGTCAGGCAGAAAAATTACAGAAAAGACCAAGGGAGCCAGCACCATGCCTTGCGCAGGAAGGGCAGGGTAAGCTGAAGGACCCTGGGCCACCCAGAGGAAGGGGGCCCAGGCCACCGGTGCCGGGGGTGGGGGCAGGATGTCTACTGACAGCTCTCCCATTCCGACACAGGGCAGAGGGTGCAATGCAGTGCCGGCTGCACCCCCAGCAACAGCAACATGGCCCAGGGAGGAGAGCATCTCCGACAGTGAGGTAAGACAGGGGAAACCTACCCACACAGGGGTGGGGGACGGCACAGACAAGCCCCAACCACATGCTGGGGTACCACCGGGCAGACTGCTGACAGCTCCACACACCCCAACAGGAGAGCACCCACACCCTGGAACACCTCTGGGGAACACCTCTGGGGACACAACCGAGGAGGGCCTCCATGTCAGTCAGGTAAAACAGCGGGAACCCCAGAGGAGAGAGGGAGGGCAAGGAACACCCCACAGGAGACCACCTGCTCCACTGCCACCACAGCCACCAGGTGGATCCCACGCAACAAGGCTGGATGCCCCCCCCAGGTGGACTGTCACGGAGAAACATGGGGTCACATACGTGTAACACGGGACTACATGTTTGGTAAATGTGTGGTGCCAAGGGTTTCACATGGATGTAATGTTACTATACATGTACACTATGTAATGTCAAAGTTTCCACATGTTTGTCTCTCTAAGCCAAGTGCCCAGCCAGTCACCTTATGGCTGAGAAACCAGAACTTTTGGACTCACTAGGGTAAGATGAATAACTTAGGAACTCAACCAGTATAAGTTAGGAATGCGTTATATTTACCTTTGATTTCTAGTTACCACTCTGTTTAACTATCTTGTTTATGTAATCAATAAACTTACTTCGTATTTTATAAAGAAGTGTAAGTGTCAAATATTGGAACACAAGTGAGCTACAAGAGCCCTCAAGCTCTTGCAAACCCAGAGAGTAAAGAGTCTGTAAACGGGAAGGATTGGGCCCTTGTGTGGCAAAGGAGTTTCATTGTGGCACACTTGAATTAGCCAGAGAGAGAACTGATTCAAGAGAACTGTGCGCAAGGGAAACTGAGTCACTCAAACCCAGTAAAGTGGGGGTGAGGACCCCGAAACCCGTGACAGTGGCGCCCCAACGAGTAAGGGTAACGCTCAGCTTGTGGACCAATGTGTAGACAGTAGAGGAGCATCCCAGGTGACTGGACTCCTCTGAGGGGAGTAAAATCCCAAAAAACTGCAGAGCCGGAAAGCCCAGGAGTTGGCAGCTCTGAGAGTGGAATAAGCAGATCCTTGAACAGAGTGTGTTAAGTTTGTTATTTTTAATTTTAATTTAGGGCCAGGGAAAGTGTCAGAATTGGGCTACCAAAGCACTTTCATCACCTGAGAAAGTCAGAGCTGAGAAGGGAAGCGAGGTCTCGAAGCAGAAGGAAAAAATAAGCAGCAGCTGAGCTGATACACGAGTTTGAAATGAGTACGACTGGAACAGATGAGAATGGGGCGGTGGCAGGAAATTCCCCTCCATCTGACCAGCAACAAGGAGATGGAAACACACTGCCAAATGTGCCCACAAACCCCCTCCCAACTAACCAGCAACCAGGGGGACAAGGCTCAATCTCTGAACTCGAGATGGCCAGAATGAGGATGGAGCATGAACTCAGGATTGCAAAAATACAACAGGAAGAAAAAGAGAGGGAGAGAGAGGAAAAAGAGAGAAAGAGACAAGAAAAAGAGAGAGAGAGAGACAAGAGAGAGAGAGAGAGAGAGAGAGGTAAACAACAAACAGAGAGAACATCAACTCGCTCTCCTCAAAATGCAGATAGATGCAGGAATGCAGCCCACACTAACCTCGAGAAGCATCCCAGAAAGAGACAGGAGGCAACTAATCAGAGACTGTTCAGCACTTCTCCCCATATACAAAAAAGCGAATGCATAGATAAATTTTTCACAACTGCCCAGCACATCTTTCAACGGGAAAAGATTCCAGAGGACTCGTGGATCAGTTTGGTGATACCTAAGATCCCCGAGAAAGCAAGAGATGTGTGCAGCTTAAAGCTGGCAGAAAACGAAGCATTGACTTTTGAGAAATTCAAAAAAGCTGTTCTCGAGGAGTACAGAATAACTCCAGAAACTTTTCACCTGAAACTACGCAACTTTAAGAAGGGAGATGTTGTCTTATTCAGATATGGGCAAAATGTTGCAGCAGTTCGGGGGGAAGTGGTTGGATCAACAAGGAAAAGCTACAAAGGAGCAAGTAATGGACCTTGTAATCCTTGAGCAATTCCTAAATAATTGTACTCCTAATCTCAAATCATACTTGCTTAATCAAGGGATAACGAATGTCAAACAGGCTGGAATGTCAAATTTGAGTATATTTCAAATGGTATTTCAGCATATGGGGAAAGAAAGCCAAATAATGGGGAAAAGAAACCACATAATGGGGACAAATCCAAACAAGGGTTGTACCATAAGCAGAATGGGTACAATCCACAATCTGGACAAGCAAACTTAACTCAGAACAAACCAAACGAGAATGGGGGTGGAGGGAGACAGGGATCACCCAGACTCCAAAGAGCACACACCTTCCAACTCCCTACTAATGATCCAAGAAAATGTTATAATTGTAAACAAACAGGGCATATGGTAAGAGAATGCCCCCCCCAAAAGAGAATTTCATAGCCCGAACAGAGAGGCTAAGGAGATTATTGGGACTGTTAGTGCAAATTTTTTATCTGTACTCCAGCCAGTCCCCAGAAGGGTTAATGATTGCTATACCATTCCTAACCCACCCGATCAGTTACTAAGCAAACCTGCTAAAGTTAACAGAATAAATTGTGTGGGAAGACTTGATAACAGGGCACAAATGGTAATGGTGCGGGAAAATTTGATCCCAAAACATAAAATAAACACTCATAGAAATGTTGTGGTCTCACTGGCAATGGGGATTACAGATATTTTGCCCACTGCCACTGTAGAATTAGAATGGCAAGGTGCAAAAGGACCAATCCAGGTGGCTGTACTCCCGAGAAAGGCACAAAATGAAATGCTAGTGGGAATGATATAAACAAATGGATGCTGGGATGGAGGCCTGGAAAAGCCCACTCCCAGGAAAACGGGGAGCCAAAGAGCAACCCAGTAAGGGAGGGGGAGGGACAACAAGACTCAATTGCACCTCTACCCCTAAACCATAGGGAGACACAGAACAACCCTAGTGGAGGGGAAGGGTTACAGGAAGGCTTTACAGGTCCTGTACCCCACCTGGTGAACTCCACTCAGGGGCAGGAAAACCCCA
>QEPC01003915.1:1428134-1446293 GCA_003113815.1 Sphenodon punctatus | reverse complement strand
GCAATACAGGATGTGTGTATGTGTGTGTGACTTGACGTGTGTGTGTGTGTGTGTGTGTTATTGGCTGGTAAAACAGCAATGGGGGGAGGAAGGGGGGAGTGGAGAGTGCTTGTGAACTGTTTACTTTTAAATTTATTCACTGTCTCTGAGTGCAGGCTTTTTCTGTTGACTCTCACGTGGTGTGAGGGTGGGGGCTGCCTGCTGCAGAGATCATATATAACGGTGATTTCACCAGATGCCATTTTCTCTCTCTTTCACTCAGTTCTTGAGAGAGAGAGTGAGTTTGCAGTTGGTCATCTGGCTGGTGGTCAGACTGAATCTTTGGATCAGTTCATTGTTACTTAGATTAGATTTAGATTTAATAATCATCATCTCAAGGAAGCAAGTTAGTTAGTGGTGCCATGTCAGACCAAGGGTCCATCATAATCAAGCCCAGCATCTTGTCCTCGAGTGGGGAGGAGATGCTTCCGAGCTCAGCCTGCCTTGTCTGGGCTCAGTCCTGCTGGTGATGAGTACATTGGGGACCGTGGGGCTTGGCCTTTGCTTTTGGGGGCAGGACCCAGGGGCTGCAGGACTTGTCTTGGGAGGAGGGAGGGATGTTATAATAGTGATTATTATGGGATGATATCACATATGGTAATTACATACAGATTGGTTCTGCCCTTTTAGTATATTTTTTGTATTTTTAGGATATTTAAAATTATTTTTTAAATGGTGAGTTATAGTATGTTTTAATTATGAATTGTAATTGTTAATTGTGTGTGTTGTAAGCTGCCCTGAGCTGCTCTCTGAGCAGGATGTAGTGGGATAAAATTGAAATAAATAAATATGATTATGCTGCCAGCTGCCTTGGGGGGGAGGGGATCTGGGGGAGGGGGTTGCACTGAGAGACATGGGGGTGGGGGGAGGTGGGGACTTGAGGAGTCTGGCTGGGCAATGGGGGAGGGGTGCACTGGTAGACATGGGGGAGGGGTGGTGTGGAGTGGGGTGCACTGGGGGAGTGGAGGGACTCGGGGACTCTGGCTGGGCAATGGAGTATGGTAGGATTGCATTTTGTTGGTGTAGCTAATAGGGATGCTGGTCTGGAGGGGCCTGGGTTTGAGGCAATGCAGCCCCAAAAGGGGCCAAATATATTTTTTTAAGGGCCCATGTGCTTGGGCAGGCATTTTGTTTACAGTTAAACACTTGTTTGAGTTTTTAAAAATCGTTGGTGCTAATGTAGTTTAGAAGTAGCTAGTTATTAAGAGCAGGTGGCTTTTATATTTTGGACCCACCCCTGCCCCCAAGAAGAGGTACAGTGGGCATTCATTGGGAGGGTGGGACCTCTTCTTGGGGGTAGGGGCAGGCCCACAGCCAGGGGACATGTCTTAGGGCACCCTGAACAACTCATGTGGGCTCCAGAACCCCAGCCATAGGGGCCTCTACACCAACTGGCCCCACCACCACTGTGCCTCCAGATGCAGTGTTTGACTTTAGGAGTTACTGGGCTTCTATAGGTCCAATGAAGCCTGAAGTCACACTGTGTCTGGAGACTTCCAGAAGAACAGCTGTGGGACCTGAACAGTGAACAGTTAATGGTCTCAACAGCAATTTCACCCCACCCCTTTGTCTCTAGACACAGTGGGACCTTGCACTCCAGTGGGTTTCTTTAGACCAACAAGCGCAATGATTCTGCTCTATCTGAGGCCTCCAAAACACCAGAAGTGGGACCTCCACAGTGACAGAGCTCCACAACAACATAATGCAATTTTCCACCCACCACTATGCCGCCAGACGTGTTGTGACCTCAGTCTACAGTCGGGTTCTGTGGGTACCTACTGTCTTCAAGACACATTAGGACTTCAGAATCCAGTGGGGGGGTTCTTGATGCCCAATAGTGTCAGGGGACGGTGTGCAAGGGGGAGATGGCCAGTAAGGGCAACCAGGAGGGGCTACAATGGGAGGGAATCATGTGGCCAGAGGAACAAAGGGGAGCTATGATACAGACCAGGCGGAGCTTACTATCAGGCTCTGGGGCATGGAGCCAAAAAAAGGGAAGAAGAGAAGGGCAGATAGGAGGGGAATGGGTGGAAGGGAATAGGGGATGTCCCACGGAGCAAACAAGGAAACCTCTCAGCTGTTCTCCGATATCCAGGAGACTGAATACTCAGCATGAGCGCCAGACAAGCTGTCCTACGAACTCTGATGGCTCATCATTGAGGTCAAGGGACAAGGGGCTGGGGAACCAGAGACAGGGAACTGGGGGATCAATGGAGAACTGGAGACAAGGGGCTAGGGAACCCAAGCTGGGGGATCAACAAGGAACTAGGAGAGCAACGAGGAACTAAGGGAGCAACGAGGAACCAAAGACAAGGGATTAAGGGAACCAGAGCTGGAGGAGCAACAGGGAACTAGGGAAGCAACAGAGAGCTAAGGGAGCAATGGGGAACAAGAGACAAGGGATTAAGGGAACCAGAGCTGGGGAAGCAACAAAGAACTAGGGGAGCAACAGAGAACTAAGGGAGCAATGGAGAACAAGAGACAAGGATTAAGGGAACCAGAGCTAGGGGAGCAACAAGAAACTAAGGGGGCAACAGGGAACAAGAGACAAGGTATTAAGGGAACCAGAGCTGGGGGAGCAACAGGGAACAAGGGGAGCAACAAGGAACTAAGGGTCCAACAGGGAACGGGTTAGAAACTGCTAATGAGAAACAGGTGGGCAGGAATCAAGAGGGCAAGACAATCAGAGCTACCAGAAAGGGAAAGGGGGAACAGAGCCAGAGGGGGCTAGACAAGAAATAGGCCAAAGAGCTGTAGACCAAAAGGCTAGTAGGCAGTCAGGATCACAGTCACAAGCTGATGTCCCACAGCTTGCAACTGCTCCCATCAGGCCTTTTATCCTGCTGGGAGCTAATGAGGAATCCAGGGGGGAGGAGTCAAGCAAGGCAAGGCACCAGGCATAAAGGGGGAAATGTTATATCAAGCCCAACTGCCATATGGTGCTGGGGAAGCTTCGCTACCTGTCAGGGTCACAGGTTCAAACCTGGACCCTGACAAATGGAGACTTAAGGCCTATTTTGTCTGTGAACTGGGAGCCTACCCTTGAAAACTACAGGCAGCCAAGGAGAGCATGAAAATGAAGAGTGTTCAGGATACTAGTAAGCGATGGCATTGGGATTGGGAGAGTCTAGGAACCCTTCTTTGGCAGAGAGGTCCACAAAGAAGCAAAATTTAAAACTGCATTCAAAATGCAAACATCTAAAGTAATTTGCTTCTTTTTTCTATCCAGTTTGTTTGAGATCTGGCATGATTCCACACCTCAGCTCGCTCTCCTTGTGAACATAGGAGAAAGTAGGTAGGAGTACAGGAGAAGAGAAGGCTGCAGACAACAAGGAAACCCTTTCCCCCCGTTCCCCACTGAACCTATCTCTTCCCCCTTCCTCTTCTCGTGCTCCAAAACCAAACCCTTTCCCTCCTACTTCTCCTCTGTCCTGTCTTTCTCTTCCCTTTCATTCTCTTCTGATTCAGCTTGTCACAGAACAGGGAGCTAACTCAGTCCTCCCAAGTTCTCCAAGCCAGAAGGAAGGCTTGTCCCAAATCCTACAACTTCAGAAGACTACAGGTGGCCAAGCATGCCATGAAAATCGAGACTTCGAGGGTTCAGGATAAAGGTAGATGATGGCAATGTGATCTATCTTTTTAACCTACTATGGTTAATTTGGGCCAGGTGGGAAAGAGAGTGTACAGAACCCCAGTAAGAGGGTTCTCTATTCCCCGGTGGCAGTGCTTCACACAGCAGCATTCCCAGCATTAGGTAAGGTAATGTCCATCCAGTGTTAACCCTGAGAACTCCTTGCTGCTGGGTTATGCCCTGGCTCCACCTACCATTGCCCTGGCTCTGCCCCTAGGCTAGGCTTCACCTACCGTTGCCCTGGCTCCGCCTCTAGGCTAGGCTCCACCCCTAGGCCCTCCAGCCTCAGGTTGAACCTGCCTATTGCCCCACCAGCCTCCAAACCCACCAACCACTCCTGCTAGTGATAAAGGATTCTTCACAGGACTGGATCTGAGCAGTAAAGAAAGGATCTACCTTTCAGATGGGAGAAGCATCAATGCGGAAGGAATTGGACAAGGATTCCTGTACTGCAACCAGTCACAGGGAGGCACACTGACCATACCCATGAAAGATGTACTCTACGTGACCAACTTAGAAGGGGGACTCCTGTCCATGAGATGCCTGGCAGCGAGGGGGATCACCATCCATTTCCAGGAAGATGAATGCACAATTCAAAGTGGGACAAAAGTACTGGCCAGAGCCACTGCAAATGAGCACCTATACCATCTGAGCACAGTGAAAGAACAGGCGAAGCTCACTCCACACAAACCACACTATGACTGCATCCACCTGTGGCATAGACGCATGGGACATAGACACTCAGACAGAATCAAGAAAATGCAGACAGCAGTTGACCAAAGACCTCAAGGTATCAACGTGTCCCATGATCATGAAATGCAACTGCTGCATCAAAGCCCCGAGGGCTACGCTTCCTAAGAAGAGTCAGAATAGAGCCACGAAACTGCTCGATCTTGTACACAGTGACGTCTACAGCCCCATGAAGGTTCTCACGCCAGGAGGCAACTAGTATATGGTAACTTTCATTGACGACTATTCAAGGTATACGATCACATACGTCATGAAGAGTAAAGATGAAGTATTCGACAAACTTCAGGACTACGTGACCATGACGAGCAACAAGTTCCAGCGCAGACCAAAGACACTGCGGACTGACAATGGAGGAGAGTTCACAGGAAAGGAAGTAGAGGACTTCCTGAGACTCCATGGAATTAAGCACCAAAAGACAGTGCCATACACCCGTGCAGAATGGAACAGCTGAAAGGAAAAACAGAATGCTAANAAATGGTTAGATGCATGTTAACAGACTCTGGACTACCAGAAAGATACTGGGGCGAAGCAGCAGTTGCTGCTACCTACCTACAAAATTGGCTGTATTCTAGAACAGTGAGAAAAACTCCATATGAATTGTGGCACGGTCAAAAACCTAGTGTGGGCCACATCAGAGTATTTGGAAGTAAGACTTACGTATATACCCCAGAGGAGAAACATACCAAGCTGCAAAACAGAGCTGTGGAAGGCATCCTCGTAGGATACAGTGAGCATTCCAAAGGCTACAGGATCCTGGATCCACGCACAGACAGAATAACCATTAGTAACAGTGTGACCTTTGTGGAAAACTCAAGCAACAGTGTGATGACTCTCCAAGGTCCAGGCGAAGGAGAACAATCAACCACGGACGAAACCACTGAAAGGGAGCAATCCTCTGAACAAATAGTCAAAATCGGCACAAAGGTAACAGAAGTGCAGGAACAGGCACAGTCAGCTGCTGATGCTGACCCAAGGCAGTCGATGAGGTCTAACAAAAGCATTCCCCCCCCCCCTCGTCTGTCCTACAAAATCAGAACCAGTAAATTGTCAGAGCCAGCATCCTGGAAGGATATCTCGCAGATGTCAGAAGGGGAAGCAGAAAAATGGATAAGAGCTTCTGAAGAAGAAGTAAAGTCCATGCAGGACAACGCGACGTGGACACTTACTCCACTGCCCTCAGGGAGAAAGACTATAGGTTGTAAATGGACATTTAAAATAGAGTACAATGAGCAGGGAAATATTGAACGGTACAAGGCCCGACTTGTCGCAAAAGGATACTCCCAGAAGTACGGGATTGGAACGCAGTTAAGAGGGTCTTATGGTACCTGAAAGGGACTGTGCACCTCAAGCTACGGCTCCCACCAACTTCTGTGTCAGACCTGATAGGATACATGGATGCAGATTGGACTGGAGACCATTTGGACCGAAAAACTACCAGTGGGTACCTATTTTTGCTTGGTGGAGGACCCATCAGCTGGTGCAGTAGGAAACAAGCCTCTGTGACACTTTCCTCGATGGATGCAGAGTACGTGGCAGCGGCACATGCCAGCCAAGAAGTTATCTGGTTCTGAATGATCTAGGGCAAAAATTGGACAGACCCACGCCGATCCTGGAAGACAACCAAGGATGTATAGCGCTAGCGCAGACAGAAAGAATCAACCCCAGAACTGAGCCCATTGATGTAAAATACCATTTCCTGAAAGACTCACAGGAACAAGGACTCATAGATCTGCAATACTGTCCTACAGAGGATATGACAGCGGATGTGTTCATGAAGCCACTAGCAGGGGAACGCCATCGCAAGCTATTGATAATAATAATAATAATAATAATAGTTTAATAGCACGGGCTTTCACCATGGCTAGCACCCAAAGACATACAAACAAACATACCTAATAACCTCAATTGAGTATCAAAACATGTTGCCAAAAATTGACAATTTGGCAAACATGTAAAGCAAGCTATTAAGAAGAATGAACCTAGTGGGTTTGACTAGTGACTGTTGAGAAGAGGACTGTTGAATTTTGCAACAGTCACAAGTAAAAGCCCATTGCAAGCCCTGCAAGCTCAATATGGGGCTTGTCCAGTCGGGGGAGGGTCAGGGGATGAAACAGGTTTTTCCCCTTGTCTCCTCTCTTCTCTCTCTGAGCGCATTCACACATACATTCAAATGCTGCTTTTCCTAAATGCTGTCAATTTCAAAATGCGCTTAAATAAACCCATGCACTATTCACATATGGGTTTATTTAAGTGCATTTTGAAATTGACTGCATTTAGGAAGCAGCTGAGCCGAGAGTCGGGGAAGTGAGGTGCTGTGTAACTGACATGACACCGACAAGAGGATTTATGCGGGTCATTTCAAATGTGCGCTTGTAAAGGTGGCTTTTGGATGCCTCTCTATGTGCTTGAAAAACAAACAGGAGAACTGCTAAATAAGCGCATGGAGTCTTTCCCACAATGTTCTAATATGCGGGGGAAAGAAAAAAGCGTGGATTTAATGTATGTGTGAATGTGCTCTCTGTCCTCCATCTTGTCCCATGCAGTCTGTACAGTATGGAAGCATGTCTTCTGAACTCTTAGTAAAGTTCTGTTTTGAAGAAACTTCTGATGTGTGTTATTCAACAGAAAGCTAACTCTACAATAGATATTACCACCCACGCACATCCTGGATGCCCCACATTAGGGCTGAATCAGATCAGTCTGTTCCTCTTTATGAATTTAATCCTCATTTTCAGATTGGGCTGTGAAAATCCAGCACAGATTTTAATCCACGCTGCATCTCCAGAGTCCGTTCCAACTGCAACCTCTCCTCTTTCAGAGCACAATTTTGCACATGCAAACTAAAAAACAGTTACACTCTGGGACCTTCACACCCAAAGAGTAGTAGAGGGTATAAAGTATAATAAGAAACAATGCTACTACTTTGGTCTCTGCTAGAAACACAGTCATCTGCAGGGAGTAGAGATTAGGCGCATTGGGTGTCTTTAGACCGACATGTGGGTGCTCAATTCTGGAGCAAGTTGGGGAGGTGAACCCCTTCATTTGCCCACTTGCAGCTGCACCTGGGGAGGCTGACATGGCCCACAATCCACCCACGTTACACCCCTCCCCTACACTATAGAGCTGCAGGTGGATCAGCTGCCACCCGCAGCGTTATGGGGTTGCCCAAGGCAACCCCCAGCCAGGAGTTGGAGCTACAGTGGCCAGTCGCCAAGTAGATGGACCACTGCTCCACCTCCAGCTGGGACCCCTGGTTTGGGTGACCCGCTCCACTGGCAGTGCTCTGAGATATCCTGGGGTACTGCTAGCGGGGCTGGAGCAGCGCAGGTGCCGCTTGCTCCACTTCTGCTACGCCTGCACTTCTGGCGGCCCACCTTTACATGGATGGGCTGCTCTGGTGAGAGGCGGAGCCGAACCGTGGGTGTCATCTGTGTAAAGGCACCCATTGTGATCATTCCCCCAGCACCAGGAGATGGCTGTGGTGAGGCACCAGCAGGGACTGAAGCCACCCATCTTGTGCAGCCACAGCCAGCTTGCAACAAGCATGCATCAGGCCATGGCCATCTCTGTTGGGTGCTTGAGAACCTGCAAGAAATTCTTCAGGATGGCAGTGGGCTATAGGTCAGAAAAGTCTGAGAGTCCCTGGACTAGAGGATAGCAACCTTCTTGGACTTCCAGTCAGCATAGCTCTCCCATTAGCTCAAGCTTGAAAATAATCAGAGCCACAAGGGTAAAGACCTCAGTTCAGCCCTTGAAATTAAATGATCAGAGGATCTATAGCCAGGTGTGGCCATTCTCCTGTGAGTCTTTGCAGACTCTAGCCCGAATGACTCACCACACACTGGGGTTCCATATTCAGTAGTCCTTTATTTACAATCTTTTAGGATCAGCAACATGACCAACTCCCAACACACAACCTCTTCCAGTCCTGCAGGTTTGGTGGCCAATAGCAAACTGACTCAGTTCCAGTCTCTGTAGCTCTTATATTCCCCAAAGTGGGTGGGGTCAATGTAATGAGCAGGTCATATTATTTTCAAGGGAAACCGGGCCACTGTGTTTCACGTGTAGAGAAAGAAGGAATCATGTGTTAGTGTAACCCAATATGCATTGGGAGAGTGTCACATTAAGAGAATGGACTAATCCCAGAAAAAGGTGTGGCAGTTGTGAGCTAGCTCAGGAGTTGCACATGCCCAATGAGTAGCAGCTTTGGAAAGTTCTAGTGCTTCCTTGAATGCTATTGCAAATGGCTACAGGTAACCGTTTGAGTACTGCCATTAAGGGCAAAAGTGAGGGCAATAGCCCTATATAAAAAAAGGCTTGTGGAAGAGAAAGGAGAGATGGAGATATGAAAAGAAGAAGAAAACTGCTGCGTTTCTTGCTGTCTCTGCCAAGCCTGGAACAACTTAATTCAGGTCATTTCATGTAAAAAGAGGCAATTTAGAATTGTTGATCAAATCCATTTGTACTAAGTGTTCTAATTGGGGTAATTGAAAAACAAATGAGAGAAATTAGAACTGGTATACTGTTTTGTTGTTCTGCTCTGTGGCAGGGCTTCTTTTGGACTTCTCCTACAGGAGCAAAGGGAGAAGAGTGTCTGCCTGTTCCAGAGCCTTCAATCAACAGAAACACTGGATGATCAGAAGGCCTGCATGTTTCCTTGTAGCTGGATGTTAAAGTTATATGGACATTTTATTCTTATTACTAGTGAAATATTACAATTGTATTATTGAAAAGCATGCTGTTGATGTAATGTCGTGTTGTGCCTCAGTTTGCTCAAAAGGAATTTGCGCTTAGTGGTCCAGGCCTGACATGATCTGGATATAGGGTGCTCTTTTCCAATATGTGGAAACTCAGTTTACACTTTGCTAATAAGCCAGCCAGCTCAGCTAAGTATTGTAAAGACAATTCATTTCTAAATTAAGCTATGAGACTTAAGAATATTATAAATATAAAGCAATAGTTTACTTTGTCATGGGTTGGGAATCCGCACACCCACTTTACCGGGTTTGAGTGACTCAGTTTCCCTTGCGCACAGTTCTCTTGAATTAGTTCTCTCTCTGGCTAATTCAAGTGTGCCACAATGAAACGCCTTCATCACACAAGGGCCCGATCCTTCCCGTTTACAGATCTTTACTCTCTGGGTTCGCAAGAGCTTGGGGGCTCTTGTAGCTCGCTTTTGTTCCAATATTAGACACCGCCACTTCTTCATAAAGTAAGAAGTAAGTTTATTGATTACATAAACAAGATAGTTGATATAGAGTGGTAACTAGAAATAAAAGGTAAACATAACGCATTCCTAACTTATACTGGTTGAGTTCCTAAATTAGACATCTTACCCTAGCAGGACCCAGCAGTTCTGGTTTCTCAGTCATAAAAGGCGAATGACTGGGCTCTGACTTGGAGAGAGCAAAATCCTGTCTCTCAGTTCATGCTTTCTAGCCTAGCTAGTGGCTGGTCTTTCGTATGCAGATGTTCTCTCGAAGCAGCTTTGCAAGAAGTTCTGTTTGTCTTTGTATCTTACTCTCATTTAAATAGTATTTAGCTTCCTTTGTCTCGGATTTCCCGCCTTTGGGTAATCGTGGGTCAGGGCACGTAGTCAACCCAGGCAAACATGGAAGTCAATTTACATCTCAACAGACTGTCTATCAAGTGTCTCCCAAAACACATCTTTGTTATCTCTTTGTATTTCCTGTAGGCTAGTGACGAGAGCCCTAATTCGAGTTGTATAGTTCTCAGAGTCCTAATTTGAGTTTTACAGTTCTCCATTTCAACATTACAAACATGTGGAACCTTTGACATTACATAGTGTACATGTATAGTAACATTACATACATGTGAAACCCTTGGCACCACACATTTACCAAACATGTAGTCCCGTGTTACACGTGTGTGCCCCATGTTTGTCCGTGACATACTTAAGTTCAAATAAAGACATAGTACAAAAGAAACAGTGTCAGTTAAAATACATGACTTAAGAGGAAATTTCTGTTCAAGGAATAGCTCTGTTACAAGTTCAAAGATCTTAACATCTATAAGATATAACATATGCTCTAAGTATTATTGCTATGGTTGACTCAATGCATCATATTACCCAGTACTTTGCCCCATACTGCCATATGGATGTGAGAAAAGCTCCAAGGAAGGAACTGTTTCTGAAAAATCCATTTCTCCTCTCCCTTCTTATAGAATGAAAATTGCTTGGAAGTCAGCTAAAAATGACATCAGGTCAAAACTGCTGACAGGGAGGGTTTTCTCAAAGTACATAGTAAGAAGACTGTTAATACATCCTAAAACAGGTTGCTATCATCTAAGAGAGGATTAACAATGAGTAAACTCCAAACAAACAAGACCTCTTCCTGCCCTGCTTGGGAGTAACGTATCTTGAGACTGGTCAACAGAAAATGTTGCTTTCTTTAAGAGACAGACTGGTTAATTACATCTCCTATTCCAGTATACAGGCTGATTACATCTCCTATTCCAGTATCTGGTCAAGAGTTCAGTTTAAAGATCACTATAGGACAGGTCTTTAGGAAGTCATCATACAGAGAGGCCAGTTCTGGTTTCCAATAAATTGAAACACAGATGGTAAAAAATATATGCTTTTTATACGGAATACATGACAGTAAGAATAGTATTTAGTTATTGACAGAACATAGTTTGGTTGTGAATATATAGTAGGTCTAAATATATTTATCTACATGTTTTAACTTAGGCTGCATTCCCATCTGCGGTGGTGGTGGCAGCATCCTGCCCTGACATGCGCGAGCGAAGCCGTGGCAGATCCCCGTTCACACTGGCTCTTTTCCTGTCATCTGTCTGCTCCACACTGCCGCGTCATCCCTCACCCCTCCCTCTGCCATCACTGTCACGGAGAAACATGGGGTCACACACGTGTAACACAGGACTACATGTTTGGTAAATGTGTGGTGCCAAGGGTTTCACATATATGCAATGTTACTATAAATGTACACTATGTGATGTTAGAGGTTCCACATGTTGGTAATGTTGACTCTGAGAATTGTAGAACTCAAAGTGGGGGCTCTCCTACATCATCAGCCTGTAGGAAGTGCAAACAGATAATGTGCATTGAAAGCTGGCTTGCTAGACAGGCCTATGGAGATGTTAATGAACTTCCATGTTTACCTGGGACTGCGTACGTGTTCTGGGACACATTCCCTAAAGGCGGATTCCCCAAACAAAGAAAGTAAAATGATATATAAGGACAGAGATCCCAGAGGGTAGGAGAGACTGCTTGGAGACATCTTGCAAAAGCCATCTTGAACATCTACATACGAAAGCCAGCCATCAACAGGCTGGGAGAAACATGAGGTGAGAGAAGGATTTGATCTCAAAGCCAGAACCCAGCCAGTTTCCTTATGGCTGAGAAAACCAGAGCCTATGGACCTTGCTTAGGGTAAGATGAATAGTTTAGGAACTCAAAACAGTATAAGTTAGGAATGTGTTATATTTACCTTTGATTTCTAATAACACTCTGTTTAACTATCTTGTTTATGTAATCAATAAATATACTTCTTACTTTATAAAGAAGTGGTCGAGTGTCTAATATTGGAACACAAGTGAGCTACAAGAGCCCTCAAGCTCTTACGAACCCAGAGAGTAAAGAGTCTGGAAATGGGAAGGATCGGGCCCTTGAGAGACAAAGGAGTTTCCCTGCGGCAGACTTGAAATAGCCAGTGAGAGAAACTGATTCAAGAGAACTGTGCGCAAGGGAAACTGAGTCACTCAAACCCGGTAAAGGGGGGTGCGGACTCCCCCAACCCGTGACAATCACCACCGCCGCAGATGGGAATGCAGCCTTAGTTGTGAAGTTATCTCTTGGTGTCTTTGATGTAAGTCTCAAATTGAACCCAGAGTGTTACATTAGCACCTGAGATGGGAGTGTCCTAGCCTGCCAGTCAGATTGCACTTACTCTAGGGGTATATCTGGGGTCCCAGGGACACCATGGTCATCCTGCCCCCCAGGGGCACTTGCCCCTATCCCTTCCCCTGTTTCCTCTGTAATCCCCCCCACCCCCTTGGTACCTTACTGGTATCTCGAATTCAGCAGGGCTGCTGCTCTGGTCCTTGCTATCCCCTGGCACTGAGGAGCCAAGCCCACTGGGCAAGATGTAGGTAAGTGGTGGGGGCTGCATGGCATCTCCAGGAGGGGAGAAAGTCCCAGGCAGAACTGCTCCTACCATCTCACCTCCCCATGCCAGGCTGCCTGCCTTCAGCAGCAGCAGCTGCCCAATCCCCTTCCCCCTGAGCTGGGAGGGGATGTTGGCGGTTGCCCAGTCTGCAGTCTGCGGTATTTGCAGGCCCGAGAGGGGAGGGGAGCATTAGCCCTGGACAGAGGCTGCTGAAGCCAGCCTGAGTCCCTCACCCCTCAGTGTCACTCTCCCGTGTGGGGAAAGGGAGGAGTGGGTGGGCTCGGCAGGGGCAGCTTTCTTGTCCCCAGTGGGCTTGAGTAGGGGGAGGCTGTGCTGTCCCACCTGATCACCTCAGTGGTTGGGCACTGGCTTCAACAATTCTGGAACTTTTGCATTAATTTTTAGCAACCGGCCAGGACACTGGGACAGCCAACAAAATCCTGGATTGTCCCAGCCAAACCAGTACGTATGCTAGCCCTACTCTTATAGGGCCATAGTGAGACCCATCATAGAGACATTCAACAGTGGCAGATTTTGGCCTTGAGTTTTCAGAAGATGAGGGAAGGGAAAGGAAGAAGAAGAAAGTAGCAGGCAGTACTTTAGTCTTGTAATCTAGCTGCATATCAGCCAACAACTTCCTCCCCACTTGTTCCAGCCTCTCACCAGACTTTACTGGCCTCTTTTTGTTAGATGTCTAAGCCCATTTCCTGTTCTGCCATCATTGACCACCCCAGAGGTCCCCAGCAATATCCCTGAGTCCCCTGATTGTCTTTATTGTCACTAACTTCCATCCAAAGCCATTCCTGCTGTATCAGCAGGAATATTTCTCTCTGCAGGCTCGGGATCCTGCCTGGCCAGCCTTAGCAACTCTCTTTCCTTGTGCGATTTCTGCCTGTCACCAGAACCAGCTGGGGATTTTCAATCCTGTTTAAATGAGGTTTATGAAGCCAGCAATATCATACTTTCTCTGTGCTGCAACAGGTACCTAGCCCAGAGTGTGCGCAGCAGAGAAGGGGGAATCTTCTGAATCCGCTGACCTGGCAGCAGGGTTTTCTGTCCAAGGTCCTCAAACTGGTTCTATAACAACTAATTATATTGCTCATCCTGGTGGGGGAAACACTTATTTGGATATGGGGAAAATGAGACACAGAGCAGTAAAAGAATTGGCCCAAAACAGGGGAAGAGCTGTCTAGAGAACCCAGGCTCCTGACTCGCAGTCTGCTCTGCTCTAAACGTTAGGCCAGCAGTTCCCAAAATTCTGCAACCTTATTTTGAGACTTAAATGTAATCCCCAGACACCAACAAGGACATGCACAGTGTGTAAATATCAGCTGGGATCAAGACCCCATTTTCAGTTGGTGTGACAAACACCCCCCCCAACTGAATCTTAGAATCATCGAATTTTAGGGTTGGAAGTGACCTTAAAGGCTATCTAGTCCCTGATCCATGGTAGGATATCCCTGCCTACACCATTGTGGACAGATGCTTGTAGTCTTTAGGATAGTTTCAGGGTGATTTCAGACGATACTAGATCACGCTCAACCACAGTGAACCACAGTCAATCCCACAGCGGGGTCAAAGTGCCCTGAATGTCTGTTCGGCAGCTGCCAGATGTTCACCACAGTCAATACCCACATGGGGTCAAAACCAACCATGCTTCCAGAACTCCGGACTGGACCATCTCCGAAAGCGTGGTCAAAGGGATTCCCAGTGGGAAATAATAAAAAGTAACATCTGCATGGCAATCACCGGCCGGAATCAATCAAAATGATTCCCAGCTGGGGACAAAGCACACAGCGTCACTGCCAGGCAACCAGCAACAACACAGGCACCGGAGGGAGATTTAAAGGGCACACAGCAGCAGGGGAATGTGGCAGGATGGAGCGAGGTGGGAGGCAGAGGAGAGCGGAGGGTGAGAGAGCGAGGGAGGAGGAGGAGGAGGAGGAGGAAGTGGTAGTGGAGGCGCAGGCGGGGGAGGGGGTGGTCGTGCTGCATGTGCAGGAGGTGCAGGGAGAGCAGCAGCAGCAGCATCCGGGACAGGCAGCCCCGGGGACATCGACCGGACTGGGGGAGGAGGCACCCCAGAAATGGGTAAGGGGAATGAAGGGGAGCGGACCCGGCACCACAGGGGCACCAGGGGGGGGGGCGGTGGAGTGGCCGGGTGGCCGGCAGGCGGGGGGGAAGGGGCAGGGATGCGGGACCGGGGCAGAACAGCACCTGAACACTCAACAACCCACCTCCCCTCGCTTCTGTTCCACAGACACGCAAATGGGCCCGGGAGCCCGAGAGTCCCGCTCCATGGTGGGGTGAGGCCCGGGGGGCCGCTGGCAGCCCTGATATAGGCTGGGACGGGCATCCCCCCCCCCAGCTGCCTGTGCTGGCTCCTGCAGGGTGGGCAGTCCAGGGCAGCGGGTGCGTGGTATTGCGCGCACCTGCTGTCCCTGGCAGGAGCCGTGCACACGGCCTGGCACGCACTCAGGCATGCAGGCTATAGCTGCATGTCTCCTGTCATCACCTCCCACCTCTCCCTTTTGGCAACATCGTGTCCTTGCCGGCCTGATTAGTGTGTCAGCTGTCCTGTCTGCGTGTTTGGTTCCTGCAGCTGTGCTGGGTCCGCACCCCATGCCTCGCTCTGTTGCCATACATTGTTGCAGCCTGTGGCTTTCTTGGCCGGCCTTGGTGCCCCCCCAAGCCCCTTCCCAGCCCTGGAGGGAATGTGGGCCCCCCTGTCCGTGGTGTTATTCTCCCTGGCGTGCTGGACCATGGCTGGCTGTGCTTCCACCGGGCTCCCGACCCCCATGGGGCCCCCCATCCGTGGTCCTTCCGTGAGACCATGGCCCTGTGTGACCTGTGGCATACCCTGGCCATGCAATTGCTGCTGAGCTGCCCGGACAGCCTGTCGGGTGCTTATGCGAGCCTGAACTCTGGCCTTCATTACTTCGGCTATGAGGCGCATGCCCGGGACTGTCAGCTGCATGCCAAGACGCTGGGGCTGGTTCCCTTTCCCGATGGGCGCATCCCGGAGATGAGGTGCTCTCATGTGGTTTGGTCTGCAGCAGAGACCGTGTCCGCCCTGTCTGTGTGAAACCTGGCCGCCTACACGGTCTATCTTGAGGAGGGGGGCCCTGCCTTGGCCATATCCTATTTTGGCTGTGTTCACGGGGCCTGTGAGTACCAGCGCTCCCGTGGGGCAGTGTATCACTGGCTGTTGGAGCTGGGTCAGTTTCCATGGCCCCCTGCTGCCGACTGCTGCGTGTCTGAGTCTACCACAGAGGAGCTGGCAGCGCTGTCTGGTGTGTGATCCCGTTCTGATGTGCATCTGGGTCTCTCCATGCAGGATCCCTTTGAGGCTTACTACCTGATTGCCCACCACATGTCCATGCAGGGATACTGCAGGGGCATGCTTCATTGGCCACACCTCGTTCACCAGGTGGGGCACTCGGCCCCTGAGCCCTTCGTGGCCCCCAGCAACTGCCTATGAGTCCCCCTGTGCCTCCCGGACCCCTGTTTCTGACCCCTGTATGGGCTCCCAGCTCCGCCCTGCTGCCGTGGCCCGCTGCCTGCTCCCTCCATGCTGTACCAGTCGTGCTGCTGTGCTGCCTGCTTCCTGAGGTGTTGATGGCCCTGCCTGTGGCTCCGGGCCCCCTACAGGGGCCCCCTTGTCTACCTCTTCCCCCGGTGTTCCCCTCCGTGGCCGCCATCTCCATTGCCTTGACTGCCCCCCCCAGCTCCCCAGGGTGCTGCTGACTGTCCTCGTTTGCCTGTGCCCCCTTCTGCACCCCAGCCCCCCCCTTCCTGGGTGCCCATGTGATCTCGGCATTCTGGGGGCCCCAGACTGCCCCCCTGGCTTCCTCCGAGGGGGGGTTGTGTGAATTTGGACCTACTGCACTGCCCTGGACCTCCTGTCTCTTCTCCATCGCCCCCTCGCTGGCACTTGGGTTCTGGGTGTGCCTCTGGGCTGTTCCCTGCCCGCTCCCTGTTCTGTGTGTGTTCCCGCTGTGCCCGTGCCTGGACTACCTGGGGCCCCCCGTTCTGGGACTGCCTGTGTTGCTGTGGGGGTGCCTGTGCGGGTTGTTCTGTATTGGGGGTTCTGGTTGCTGTTGCTTGTGTTCTGCTGTGCCCCTGTGCCATTTCCCCTCCTCTTCCCTGTCCCTCTCCCCCCCTTCCCCCCTTGCCCATTGTGCCTTGTGTGGTGTCTGTCCTGCTGTACCTTCCCCCCCCTCCCTTTCCTGTCTGGGTGTGTGTGCGCCCAGGTGTGTGTGTTTGTGCTGTGTGTTCCACTGTGCCCTCGCTGTCTGTGTGCCTGTTGTGTGTGGTACCTGGGCGGCTCTTTCTGGGTGTTTTGACCACAGCCGGGAATCGGCATCACATCTGTTGTGCCGCCCTGGACCGTGATCTGGTGGCCCAATTCCCTGACATGGTCCCGTTCCCATCACGTCTGTTCAGGGTTTTTCTTGACCATAGGGGGTGGTTCTTTGGTTCACCACCGCTGGGAATTCACTGTGATGACTCCGGAACGCGTAACGTCTGAAAATACCCTCAGATGTTTGAGGTCCTTCTGATTTAAAGTTTGGGATCCTCTGTATTAATTATTAATTAATTATTATTAGTAGTAGTAGTACTAGCAGTAGTATCATTATAGAGCTGCTGGTGAAGCTCTATAGTTAAGGTGGCTTTTGTACACTGTTAAAATCACAAAAATTCGACTCATTTTTACTCATTCTATTCAGTAGTGGTCAGACCTCACCTGGAGTATTGTGTCCAGCTTTGGGCACCTCATTTCAAGAAGGATATTGACAAAGATGATAAAGGGTCTGGAAAGCAAGTCTTATGAAGGAAGAGTGAAGGAAATGGGTATGTTTAGCCTAGTGAAGGGAAGGGTAAGGGGATACACGATAGCAGTCTTCAAATATCTAAAGGCTGCCACAAAGAAGAAGGCAAGGATCTGTTCTTCATTGCTACAGAGGGCAGGATTAGAAATACTGGTCTCCAATTATAGGAACGTAGATTTTGGTTGAATATCAGGAAAACTTTTCTAACAGTAAGAACTGCAGCAATGAAACAAGTTGCCTAGGAAAGTCATAGGATCTCTGTCACTGGAAGTTTTCAAAAAGAAGCTGGACAGCCATCTATTGGGAATGTTGTAGCTGTAGTCATCCTGCACCCAAACAGGGCATTGAACTAGATAACCCTTACGTTCCGTCAGGCGTTTGGCGAGGGAGAGGGGTAATGGGATGGTGGGGGGTGGGGAACAGTGAAGGGGGGCGGGGTTTTTCTTTTGTATTGTTATTATTATTGTGTTTATGGAGGAATTATGTTTTAATATGTTATAATATTATTGTTTTTATTGAGATTGTTAGCCGCTCCAAGCTGCCTGTGGCAGGAGGTGGCAGGGTATCAATTTTTAAAATAAATAAAATAATAAATAAATGATTCTAGTGTGGCAGCTCTCGTCCCACCAAGGTAAGCCTGCCCCCACCCTGTAGACCCTTCCCTTTTGCCCCCACCTTAGAGATCCCACCGCCTTGCCCGTAGGAGGAGAGCATAATTTGGATATGAGCCTGGACCCTGCACAGCCTTGCTACACCT
>QEPC01003915.1:1400500-1428034 GCA_003113815.1 Sphenodon punctatus | reverse complement strand
TGTTCGTGTTCGGTTGTCCGAACAGGCCGAGTTCGGGCCGAACACCGAACTACCGAACCGCGTTCGCCCATCCCTAATCGCCAACACCACAGGGGCGATTTACATGAGGGCACCATGAAACGGATTGCTCTTGCCAAGGCAGCAACCCCCTGCTGCTGGACAGAGCGAGCCTATGTCAGGAGCAGTGCTGGGAGCAGGGGCTCGACAGGAAGGACTAAACTCAGAGCAGCTGCCCGCCTGCTCTTCCAGCCTCCTGCTCTCCGGTGCCCTCTGAGAATGGCTCTACCTCCATCTGTAGTGCAGCAGGCCTGGACAGAGCGAGCCTGTACCCTGCAAGAACAGTGCTGAGAGTGGGGGCCAGGGAGGAGGGAATGAGCAGTTGCTTTGCATTATATTTTTATAATCAACAATGCAATTACTGTACATTATTCTTTATAATAACGTTTGTCTTTTTATAATAATGTTTCTTGAAATAAACATTTAGCAGAGACTCCCAGCTCGTGGGGTTTTGTGTACAGGGTGCACTTTACTTACTCTGCCATAAGTGCCAAATCACCTGGCTACAACTCTGGAGTGGATTGTCATGGGGACCATGGGGCACAATGTGCAAAATGGGAATTCCTTTTTAAATAATATTTTTTATTCTTTCAGGTATACACCATTCACAGACTCTTTCTTATCTTATATCCAACTATAACTTTGAACTTTTGCCACTCTTTTCCAGTCACATCATCGAGTGGCGGTATAACAAATCTCTGGTGTGTCCATACCATAATGCCGCTACCATTGTGGAGTCCCCAACTTTCCACTTTACAACCTTTATACCCCCCCTGCCCCCCCACTTCCCTCCCATCCCACCAACAGGCTATTCAATATATGTCTTTAAGGCAGGTTGAGCTAGCAAGCGTGTCCGTCTTGATGTATTGTGTTAGAACTGTCCAACATGTAGACCACTTATCGTAGAATTTGGTTAAATCATCCTCCAGGCTTGCTGTTATGTGCTCCATTGAAATCACGAACCATAGTCTATGTAGCCATGCTTTTCTGTTTAGTCCTTAAACATGCTTCCATGTTCTGGCAACTGTATGAATGGCAGCAAGGAACATGTTTTGGCAGAATTGTTGTTGTGATGTACTCAAAGTCTTTGCTGAGTACATCCCCAGTAGGGCAATCGCCGGTCTAAATGGAAAGTTCTTATCCAGCTGTCCCGCCACCATTTTCCATATTTTTTTCCAGAATCTCTCCACCTTTGGGCAGTTCCACCAACAGTGGAGGTATGTGCCCCTGTCTCCACACCCCCTCCAGAAAACTGGAGGGTCTGTATCTCTAAATTTGTTAATCCTATCTGGAGTAATATACCATCGCTGGGTTAATTTAATTTGTGGTTTTTACCATCAAGGACCCAGAGCAGTTTGACATATGGTTCCATATATCCTGCATTTCTTTCTCTGTGATATCTATCTGTAGGTCATCTGACCATGTTGATATGTACCCCGTGTCAGGGTAGTGGTAGAGGGCTTTCACCACTTTGTGCAATATTGAAAATATGCCCCTTTGAATTCCCTCATTAAATACGATTTTCTCCAAGTTGGTTGGATCCCTACTATAATGGGCCCTGTCCTTTGCATTATTCATGGCACTGTGAAGCCTGCAGTATAGTCAGAAATCTACCTTCTCTTTAATGGCTGTCTCTATGGTGTCCCTAGTCATGAAGCTCTCTGCTGAAAATAAATGCCTTGCTCTGGAAATCCCTTTCCCCCTCCATCGCATTAGAGTTTCCAACTCCTTTTTATTCCATATAGGACCCACTCTTTCCAGGAGGGTGTATGGAGATTTCCCCTGTACCACCTCCAATTTATTGCAGCACCCATGCCATGTGGTTATGGCAGTACCCGCAAAGGGATGCAACTTCCCTTCCCCCCTGCTCAATCTAATCTTTTCAGTGTTTTCAAACAGCTGCCAGCCCTGGTCTACTCCTAGTAGCTTTATTTCCAAATCTCTCCACTTTGGGGCTGCCTTCTCCTGATGCCAGATTTTTACCACTCTTAATGTCGAAGCCTTATGATAATATCGTAAATCTGGTAAGTTACACACACACACACACCATTTCACACCCCGTCTTTAATATGGACCTTCTTACTCTTGACTGCTTTTTGCCCCAGACTATGAATTTCATTATTGTACCTATTTTTTGGAAGAATTCTGTGGGTATTTGGATCGTAATCGCCTGAATTGTATAAAGGATTTTTGGTAATAATAGCATTTTGATCAAATGTATTTTTCCTAGCCACGAACATCCCATCCTATGCCATGAATGCTGTTTGTCCTGGAATTCCCTGATCAGTGGTAAGTAATTTATCTTATACAGATCTTTCATGCTCTTAGGGTGAAAACAGACATGACGCTAACCACCCTTTAACTACCCTTGGTGGTTATTTATGCATGTTGCAGGGCTGTATTGGTGCCCTATGCAGCCCTGAAACATGCATAAATAACCACCAAGGGTGGTTAAAGGGTGGTTAGCGTCATGTCTGTTTTCACCCTTAGTTAACTTTATCCCCCAAGTACTTTATGTAATCCTGTTTACCTTGTGTTGGAAGCATATGGGGGTCCCCCCTCCCACCTTCAGGAACTTTAGCGCCTTGCAAGAGAAGCATTTGTGTTTTATCTAAATTAATCTTGTAGCCCAACAGGACTCCAAACTCTCCTAATGTCTTTATTAGTTCAGGTATTGATGTTTGTATATTAGATAGTGTTAATAGCATGTCATCTTCATAGACCATTGTCTTCTGTTCTTCTGCCCCACTTTTCACCCCCCTGATCCTTATGTTTTGGTTTATAGCTAATATGAGGGGCTCTATAGCAATGTCAAAAGAAGAGGCGATAGTGGACAGCCCTGTCTGGTTCCCCTTGTTAGTGCAAACACTGGAGTTAGCTCTCCATTTATTAGCACTTGAGCGGACAGCTTCTTATAAATACTTTCCACACACCTCAAGAAAGTCCCTTCAAATCCCATACCCTCCAGTGTAGCCACTAGACATTTTTTTCCAATCTGTCAAAGGCCTTGTTTGCATCTAAGGATAAAATTGCTGCCGGCTGTTTCTCCTTATTTATTTTATAGATCAAATTAATTGCTCTTCGTATGTTATCCACCCCCATTCTCTCCACTATGAATCCCGTCTGGTCCGGGCTAATTATTTCTCTAATTATAACTTGTAGTCTAGTGGCCAGGATTTTGGTGAATATTTTGGCATCTGCATTAAGCAGGGATATTGGCCTGAAATCTCCACACTCCTTCCCTCTCTTATCCGGTTTTGGACATAAGGTAATAGTGACCATGTAGAAGGTTTCTGGCAGCTCCCCCCTCTCTTTAATCCCACTGAAGACCTCACACAGTAGTGGGGCTATCTGTTCCATATATGTTTGGTAGAACTCCGGGATAAACCCATCCGGGCCCAGTGACCTATTTTTAGGTAGGTCCTTAATAGTGTGTGTTATCTCCCCTAGCGTTATAGGTTAATTCAACATTTTTTTGTGTTCCTCCGAGATTTTAGGCATTTTCAACTTAGCCAGATATGTTTTAATATGTTCCAGATTTGGTCTTTCAGATGTATATAATTTCTTATAAAAATTCAATATATGTTCCCGCATGTCAGCTCCTGTAAGGTATACTTCTTTGTCAGGGTGTAAAAGATGTGTTATTTGTGCTTTTTGCCTTTTTTTTTTTGTTACCATCCAGACAAGAATTCTATCCGCCTTATTGCTCTTAGTGTAGTAATATTGATTTATGTATCTTAATTTTTTAACAACTGTCTCACTTTCTATGGCATTTATTAGTCCCCAGATTTGCACCCTCTCCTTTGCACCCTTTCTGGTGGGCTTTGTTTTCATCTGTGTGTCTATCTGCTTGAGCCGAAGATACAGCTCATTTAACTCTGTTTTCTTTTTCTTTTTGTTATAGGCCTCCAGTCCTATGTATTGTCCTCTCAGGAATGCCTTGGCAGCCTCCCATACCATGGTTTTGGACACTGCCCCATTGTCATTTATTTGGAGGAATTCTATAATTTCTTGTTTTATCTTTTCCTGATTCATTATATTTAATAAAGTTATTTTGTTTAGCATCCATCTGCGTGTTTTGTGTTGCTTGCCTTGCCCTGTACATAGTGTCAGTGTAACCGCACTGTGGTCTGTAAACACAGCGGGCTCTATCTCGCACCTATGGCATCTATTCCATTCAGTGCTGTGCATAAAAGATGTAATCAATCCTCGTGTATGACATGTGCCTGTTTGAGTAAAAGGTAAACTCTCTATCCTTCCTGTGTCTCATCCTCCACACATCCACTAGTTGTGCCTTAGCAATATCCCTTGCGATCTGTTTCTGCCCTTTTTAAAATTTCCCCTTGCCTGATCTGTCCAACTGCGTTAAGGGGCTATTCAAATCCCCAAGCAGGATGAGGATTCCCTTACTGTTTTGCTTCACTATTTCGAGTACCTTTTGCATAAACGAAGCCTGTCCTATGTTAGTGGCATAATAGATACAAAATGTGTTCTCCTGCCCACCTATCATCCCCTGTACTAACAGGTATCTTCCCTCCTCATCTTTTATAATATTGTTACGTATAAAATTTAATTCCTTGGCAAAAGTCAGCATAACTCCTGCCTTTTTTGTTTTTGCATTTGCATAAAATGTCCTCTCATAGTGCTTATCCCTGACCCTAACATTGTCCTTATTCAAGAGATGTGTCTCCTGCAAAGTCACCACTTGTATTTTCTGTCTTTTTAGATATTGCCACATTTTTTCCCATTTTGTTGGACAGTTCAGTCCCTTCACATTTAGTGTACAGATCTTTATCTCACCCATAGTCCCCGACCGGTTTCTGCCCTTTACCCCTCCCACCTACATTCCCTCCTCTTCATATTTTAAGCCTATTGGACCCCGAGGGACCCCCCTTTCCCCAGATTTCCCATCGGTCCCCCCTTTTCCCCCCCTTACATTTGTTATCAAGTGTATACTCCGTTACCCTTTCCCCATTTTCTCACCTTCTCCCTCCCATCTGCCCCCCACTCTCCCTGTCCCTGAACCCTTTTCCTTACCCTACCCTTTTTTTGGCTAATGTTAGCCCTGAGGGGGTTTGCCATGGAGTCACTGTTTTTCTCTGCCTTTCCTCCCAGCAACTACCCTTTATCATCAGTATCTTTTTAGACTCGAAGGTCCCCGTTCCTGTTTCTGCATGCTAGAGTAAAGCTGATGTTCATCTGTTTTTATATCTTCCTCTTCCTTAAGCCTCTTTGTTTATTTGTGTAGCAGTGAATTCTCAGTCTTCCAGATTTCCTCGATCTTGCCCCCGCATATCCGGCACCTTTAATGTCAAATATTTTTCCAGTGCCTGTGTATCAGAGAAGTTTCTTCTGTGGCCCTTATGTATAAAGGACAGAAGTGCTGGATATCTGACCTGTGCCTTTATCCCTAGCGCAGCCAGTTTATCCAGGTACGGGTACCATTTTCGTCTCTTAGCCACTGTAGCAGGTGTCAGGTCTGGCTGTATAGTTACCCTGTGTCCTTCAAACTTGAATTCTTTGCTCTTTCTGGTCTCCCAGAGAATCTGCTCTTTATCCTGATATCATAAGCATCTGAAAATCAGGGCCCGGGGGGGTGGGGGGCTCACCCTCTTTGGGGCATGGTCTCAAAGTCCTGTGCGCCCTCTCTATTTCTCTGTTAGTGGCCCACTCCCCCTGAGGGAAAATGGCTGCCAGGATTTTGTGTATCAGATCTCTGCCATTTAATGCCTCCGAGGCTTCAGGGATCCCCTGCAAGCGAAGGTTGTTTCACCTTCCTCTATTTTCTTGATCTTCTATCTTGTGCAGCCCCCCTCCCCAGGTTTTTCCACTTCCAGCAACCTATCCTCCCATCTCTGCTCCCTTCCTTCTCTTTCCTGGCTTTTGCTCTCCAGGGCTGCCACGCATTCTGAGACGCCATCAAATTTCTTATTTAACGTGTCCACCACATTATTTACTTTCAGGATACCATCATTTAGTACTTCCCATTGTTTCCTTGTATCCTCATATTGCTTTTGTATAGTTTGATGAGGCAGGGGAGCTGCTCCTCCACACTAGCTTGCTCCCCGTTTTTTTGCTGCCCTGCTGCTGCGGCCGCCATCTTGGGGCTCATGCTGCCTCATTCCCCTCCCACTTCACTCACAACTTCTACAGCTGTTGCCATTTTACCTCACCTGGGGGGTGGGGGTCGCGGTTTTTAGCTGTTTGGGGGCACAATAGGTTTCTCCACAGGTTCCTGCCCATAGATTTTGTTGTTTTGTCCATTTTTCTATCTTTACTCTAGCATTTTGGCCCGACTTTCTGGGAGCGCACGGCAGCCACGTCTACTGCCCGCGCATGCCCAGTGGCACCCTCCAAAATGGGAATTCCTGATGATATATAATTAATTGTGGATGATATTTGGCTAATTCTTGATGTTATATTATTGTTTCTGGGTGATATATGATATAGTGGTGTTAGTGGCATAGGCTGATTATTGATCATAAGACTCATTGATTGTAAAAGCTGATACCAATTATAACTCTTGACAATGGATTGCAGAATGCCTGGTAGGATAGGCCAAGCTATTGGCCTCTACTTAAAGGATACATTAAGGACTATGGGGGTGGAGTGTGTCAGGAAAAGACCCTGCCCAGAAGGGGCTCAAACAGGATTGAGCAATAGGGATATTAAATGAGGTAATTCCCGAACAAGCTGAGTGACCACCTTGGATAGCTAATGTGAGGAGGCAAGGCACACCCTCAAGGAATGTCAGGAATGTGTCCACAGACACTTCAGGGACTCTGAGCAAGCACGAGAGATTCTTCCGATGCTCTAGGGACGCACACAGCATGACAAGTTTGGTGCCTGCTTCTCTGGAGAGAGAAGCATGTTGGACTGTTGCTTTCTAGCAAAGGCAAGGACTGGGTATGGTTCTAGTCAGGGAACTTACCAGTGGAACTAGATTGTGCATTAGGTCTACTCTGTCTTTTGTTTGTTTTATGCATTTTCTGTAACCTCTGTACCCTCAGTCCCACCCACCTTATACCATTTACATAAACCTTCTCTGTCCTAAAACTGTATGTAAGTGTGGTCACTGGCACTGTAGGTTAAAACTTGGGGAATCTCTCAACCAACCTCGAGACGAGCATGACCTGACCCATGCTTTATGACACTGTGGCCCTGCTATGGCCCAGGCGACCAGGGATTAATCCTTTAACTGTTGGCACATCTAGCAAGCAATGGTGTCCAGAAGAGCCTAGAAAGGGCAGGATCCAGTCAGTGGCTGACCTAACAAGTCACCAGGGCTAGATGGCATTCACCCCAGAGTTCTGAAGGAACTCAAATATGAAATTGCAGACCTACTGTTAGTAATGTGTAACCGGTCACTAAAATCTGCCACTGAACCCAAGGACTGGAGGGTGGCAAATGTAACCCTGATATTTAAAGAGGGATCCAGAGGCGATCCTGGAAACCACAGACCAGTATGCTTGACGTCTGGGCCGGGTAAAATGGTGGAAACCATCATTAAAGACAGAATTACAGGGCATGTTGACAAACATGGCTTAATGGGGAAGAGTCAACATGGATTTAGTAAAGGTAAGTCATGCCTCACTAACCTGTTGGAACTCTTTGAGGGTGTAAATAAGCATGTGGACAAGGGAGACCCAGTAGATATAGTATACCTGAATTTCCAGAAAGCATTTGATAAGATCCCTCATGAGAGACTCTTGAGAAAATTAAAAAGTCTTGGAATAGGAGGTAGTGTCTTACTATGGATCAGAAACTGGTTAAAATATAGAACACAAAGGGTAGGACTAAATGGTCAGTTTTCACAATGGAGAGATGTAAAAAGTGGTGTGCTGTATTGGGACCGGTGCTGTTTAATGTATTGATTAATGATTTGGAAAAGGGTGTTAAGAGTGAGGTGATCAAATTTGCAGATGACACCAAGTTATTCAAGGTAGTTAAAACATGAGCAGACTGTGAGAAACGGCAATGGGATCCTATGACACTGGGTGCCTGGGCATCTAAATGGCAAATGAAATTTAATGTGGACAAGTGCAAAGTGATGCACATAGGGAAAAATAATCTAAACTATGCGTACACAATGCTGGGTACTAGGGTAGGAGTTACCACTCAGGAAAAGGATCTGGGGGTGGTTGTGGTCAATATAATGAAATCCACAGTGCAGTGCACAGCAGCAGTCAAAAAAGTAAACAGAATGTTAGGAATTATTTGGAAGGGGATAGAGTATAAAACTGAGGAGGTAATAATGCCTCTATACAAATCAATGGTGCGACCGCACCTCAAATATTGTGTGCAGTTCTGATCACCCCATCTCAAAAAAGACATAGCTGAACTAGAAAAGGTACAGAGAAGGGCAACAAAAATGATAAAGGGCATGGAAGGGTTCTCATATGAGGAGAGACTTGGTAGGACTAGGTTGGGGCTCTTCAGTTTGGAGAAGAGACGACTGAGAGGAGATATGATCGAGTTCTATAAAATCATGAGTAGCGTGGAACTAATAAACAAGGAGCAGTTATTTACCTTCTCAACTAGTATTAGAACATGAAACTCACGGGTGGCAAGTTTAAAACAAATAAAAGAAAATATTTTTTCACTCAGCGTATAATTGGGTTGTAGAATCTACTTCAAGAGGTTTGGACAAGTTTCTGGAAGATAGGTCCATTAGCAGCTATTATCCAGACAGGATCAGGGAACATGATGGGAGCTGGGGGGAAACAGGGAATGGAGCTCCCATTGTGACCTGTTGGGTGCTTCTCCCAAGCCACCATGATTGGCCACTTTTGGAGAACTGATGCTGGGCTAGATGGACCATTGGTCTGGCCCAGTATGACACTTCTTATGTTCTTAACAGCACTCTGGGGGACAGCCAGATAGTAGGGAATCCCGTAATCCCGGTGACACTGGCGAGCCTAAGGCATGGTATCCCAAGTTGGTCTCTGTGTGCAGTGTGACTGACAGTTGAGAAAGTGTGTTGACTGGTACTGGTGCCCAGTGAGTGGTACCTTCTGAGGAAAGTCAGAAGCATTGTATAATCTACAAATGTTTGGCTTAGTTTTTGTATCATTTCGGGCTAGTGAGCGTCTGCCAAGATGGTACTGATATGAATTGGAACTCTTCTCTATCTTTCCTAACTAGGAGCAGGACTTAAACCCCCAGTAGGCAGTTCCCAATTCCAGGATCTTGGCAGAAGCACTATGAAACAGACCACAAGCCCCTTAAATAGACATATGTTTATTACTATATCATATAGAAAGAACTGGGAATAAAGCACCAATACACTTGCATATAGCAATAACCTTCACCTATTCTAACAGGAAGCACACACACACAAATACATATATATGTGTTCTTATGCGTCAGAGGTCTCAGGTCTGGTCTCGAGAGGAGAGGCAGGGTGGGGGTCCGATCGAGGTCTATCTAGGAACCTAACTGCTGGAGTCTTGGTTTTTCACAGCCTTTGAGAGCGTTGGAAAGGGTCAAGCAGTAGCACCGATCAACCAGCAGCTACCTAAGTAGCTGGTCAGAGGGTACCGTGCAGGACACCGATCCTGTCTAGGGCTGGCCTTTTTATCCAGTGACTGCCTTATAATTATCCAGAGTGTAGGGTTGTCAGTGCTAAGCCTGGAAGGTTCTCCCATTGGCTATTCAGTTTTGGGGTAGTTTCTGCTTAGTCACTGTTATTTCTGGGCTGTCCTGACCAGTTGGATCCTGCCTACCCCTCCCTCCAGATGGGAGGCCTAATCTTTGGCCATGGGTTGCCCATACCCCTTTCTCTGAGGCGTCTTGATGTCTGACCAGGCCATCTTTCCTCATTGCATTGCTTAGTCCTTATCTGCAACCTACTCTCTTGTTTATTATTTACTTTAATGTACAGCCATGTTCTGGGAACAGACAGTTCCTGCTAGTTTTGTTCGTGCTGGGCCTCTCTTTATAGATGACGAGAATGTATCCCTGTCAATATCTTTCCTTCTCCTCCTGCCAGCCTGTTTCTTATACTATGTATTTTCAATATACCCTAAAGCTCAAATTGCTATAAAGCATAAATCAAGCATACAAAGCATGCAATGTCCGTTCTTGGTGAGAGCAGTGGGAGGCTGAGCGGGGACTTGTTGACCTAATTGACTCACCTGAACGGCAGTGCAGGGTGATCTCAGAGGCAGTGTCATCAACCTGCGGGGAAAAGAAAAGCCAAGCAGCACTCCGGCAGGGTGAGAGCAGCAGGAGGCTGAGCGGGAACTTGTTGACCTAATTGACTCACCTGAACGCCGGTGCAGGGTGATCTCAGAGGCAGCATCATCAACCTGCGGGGAAAAGAAAAGCCAAGCAGCACTCCAGCGGCACCGGAGGCGCGCGCCGGGGCAGCGCGCACAAGGGCGCGCCCTTTTGCACTCCCTTCGGCGCTCCTCGGAGCAGGAGCCCCCCCCCGTGAGTTTTTCCTGGGGGGCTGTCTGGAGTTAAGTTTTGTGTAGATTTCATGACCAACTTCTATTGATGGCTACCTCTCGACAGGTTGAAGCAGATGGCGGAGGGGCGCTTCCTCCCCCCAAGGTACTCAAACAGGGACGCTTGGACTCCTTTTTTAGCAAGCCATTTATTTTCAGGGGAGAAGTATGTTACCCCCCTACGGCTGCCAAGCATGAATCTTTCCCTCCATCCCAACTCTCCCTTCCCCCTAACGAGAGGGCCCCCTGCTTACAGGAGGCAGTGCACCTAGGTCCACCCTCGTGTAAAAATCTTCCTGCCTCAGGGAATATGATCCTAGCCGATGCGGGAGAAGCCCTCCCAGTAGGAGGGAAACTGACTACTTTCCTAACTGAACATATCTTGCTTACTTCAGAGACAATTCAATTTATGTTTGGGAAAATGACTTGTATGCAAGCTAAAATTAATTTAGTTGAAGGGCTTCTGCAAGACGTTAAGGTTAGACAGTCTCCAGGTAGGAGTGGTAGGACTGAGAAGAGTCGGGGGGACTCTTCTGAGATTTCTAGGACGATGCCGGTTAGGATACACCGACCCTCCCTCTCAACAGCCTTACCCCTTCCTGACTGCTTGGCTCAGCCCCAGGGGTGGGGGAGGGAGGCCGCAGTCCCTTCCCTAATCTATACTGAGGATGCAGGCACATTCGAACATATTCCTACTGCTCTGATTTTTACAATCAGGTCCAGAAACGAGGTCTCATTGCCTTCGTGGGGTTCAGCTTTAGATGTGGCTGAACGTTTAAGACCGCTCTTAAAGAAACTAGTTATTACTAGTAAGGATGTCGCATCGGTAGATTACCTTTCAATCCTACCAACATGCCATATGGTATTAGTTCTCTTTGTAGATCATGAGATGCCTGAGCTTATTATGGCGCAGAAACGCCGCTTAGAACGGCACTTAATATTCATGGCCCATGCCTTTCAGGCTCTTTCTTCTGGTCGAGACAATCCTGTTGGGACCATGCCTGCCATGGAGACGGGCGTAAGACCCTCCTTGATGTCTCAGCAAAGCAAAAGGACGTGTCCCCCCACACTAGGTTTGCCCCAGAGGATTCGACCCCTAACTCCACCCTGCAGGAGGCCTAGGGGACCATCAAGTCCAGGGAATAGGATTGCTCCACAGACCAGCAGTATGTCTCTGCCCGCTGAGCGGACAGTGACTGTAGGAAGGGGAGATCTTGTTCAGTCTCCCCTTATGTTGGCCAACCAATCTAGGACCTTGTTCTCTCCCTCCTCATCTCTGCAAGCTCGTTGTTTTCAACGCTTAGATTCCTTATACTCCCAGTTGGGAGTGTTAACAGTGGAGTTTTTAGAAGGGACGACTAGATTGGATCCCCCCCTCTTGTTACACAAAGGCCACCTCCTACTCCTCACCGACTGTCCCCCATCCGGTCTCAGATCTCCACACCAATTGAATCCCCCATTAGGTTGTCAGATATAGGGGGTTCTCAGGTGGGTGAATCCCCTGGGGAAAAACTTGTTCCCCCGGTTTTAGTCTCTTCAGCGCCCATTAGTTCATTGGGCTGTCTATCAAAAGGGAAACTAGCGGGTAGTAGAGGGAACCCCCCCCCTATAATTGCAATCATAATAGTAATACTTCATTACTACGAGGCCGGCTCTCCATATCATTGCCGCTTCCACCGCCTATGGCAGCAGGATCGCCACATGAGGATCCTATTTTTCCTGCTCCCCTGGCTAGCCCAGATTTACTACCTTCAAATACAACATCAGCCCTTATTGCAGGACCCCCCTTGAGGGTTGCCTCCCCCCCACTTATTGTTCTTGCTCACCCCTCCGGCCGGGTTCTTAGACAACGTCCTAAATTATCTTGTATTCCTTCCAAACCATGACTAGACAGGAACCAGGGTCAGTTTATTTCCCTGGTTTCCTGGAATATTTCAGGGTGGAAGGGACATCAAGCAGACCTGGACTTTCTTGCCTTTTTATCAACACATGACATAATTCTTATACAAGAGAACTGGCTAGCTGTGCCTCTTACCCAGAATTTTTGGCATGGCTTCGATACTTATTGGGTGGAGGCAGCCTCCTCAGACTCCCACGGCCGACCCAGTGGTGGGCTAGGTTTGCTTATCGCTTCCTCGTTATCTGTGTGTGTGCAGATTATTTGTTCAATTAAAGCATATTTTAGCCTTATGCACTGTGTATTTCCATCTGGATTTGAAATGTTGGCAGGGATTGTTTATATCCCCCCAGACCGCTCCGTATATTACAATCCAAGTATTTGGGATGGTATTATCAAACAGATTTGTTTGGCCATTCAAAAGTTTCCAGCTGCTTCTCTCCTTATAGGAGGAGATTTCAATGCCCGTTTGGGGAACCCGGCACAGCAAACGTCTCCAAATTTGGAAGACTCGGCAGATTTGCCCCTTCTCCCTATCCGCCACTCTAGAGACCAAGTTGTAGGAACAAGGAAGGTATTGATGGACAGGTTTTAAGGAGAGCTGGATCTTTTCATCATCAATGGGTGTGTAGAGGGAGACAAGAGAGGAGATTTTACTTTTCATGCCCCTCAGGGTTCTAGTGTCCTTGATCTTATACTAGTATCCCCTCACCGGTTAGAAGTGGTCCCTTTAGGGGTATCGAATCATCTTCCACTTAATCTGTTTTTCGAAGACCCCTTTGTTAGCGGAACTTCTGTTGATGCCTCTACATTGCCCTCAAGAGATGAGGAAACATCTCCCATTGTTAGGGTGCAGTGGTCGGAGTACCAAGCAGGGTTGCTAGATACCTTTTTTGTTTCCCCGGCAGCGCTTGCCCTAAGAGAGGCAGTAGTAGCTTGTAACTCAGATATAGTGGACAGATATGAGGAATTAGTATCTCTACCTCTTCCTGTAATAACTAGGAGGATGCTGAGTCCCTTGAGCACTAAGGCCCAGGTTGACCCCTTTCCATCCTGGTTTGATTCAGAGTGTCGTAGGGTTAGGTCTGACCTTCGCCGGACCTCTAGGAAACTTAGGGGTTATCCCAATCAATCCCTTAGGTCTAGGGTGATGGAACTTCGCCTAAAGTATCGGAAGCTCCGGATAACCAAGCAAAACATCTTCTTTCAAGCCCAGTGAGCTAACTTAAACGCTGCGGCTAAAGCTAACAACTCCCGTAAATTCTGGATGCTAATCCGGTCATCCTATAGAGCCCGCGGATTTCAGGGGAAGATGAGTATATCCCCTTCAGAGTGGCAGAGGTTCTATGAATCTTTATTTAATTGCTCAGGAGGGGTTCCACCTACTCTTGACCTTCCCCCATTGGCTGAGTTTACGCAATGGCCTCTGGTAACACGCGAGGAGGTGGTGTCTCTAATAGATGGTCTGAAATCAGGGAAAGCTCCAGGGCCTGATTACATCTCACCCGAGATTCTGAAAAGGAACCCGGAATGGTGGGCAGGGGTACTCGCACCTCTATTTACGCATCTCAATGAAACCAGGGCCTTCCCAGCCACATGGAAAGAGAGCATTATTGTTCCCGTCTTTAAAAAGGGCGACCCCAAGCACCCAGAGAATTACAGGCCCATCAGCCTTCTGTGTATAATTGCTAAATTGTACTCTCATCTTCTATTGGCGAAACTCCAAAACTGGCTCATGGAAGCCGGCATATCAGTACCGGAACAGGCCGGTTTTCAAAAAGGTCACGCGACATCAGACCATATTTTTGTTCTATCAGCCCTAATTTCCAAATATACTGCTGACCGGAGGAAGTTTTTCATCTGTTTTATCGACCTCGAAAAGGCCTTCGATTCAGTTTGCAGGGAAAGGCTGTGGCTGAAACTAAGAGACCTAGGTATTGATAGCAGACTGCTTTATTTGATGATTCTTATTCATTCTGGGAACTCTTTAAGAGTTCGCTACAACACTCGGGGTGCGTTATCTGACCCAGTGAGAGTATATACAGGGGTGAGACAGGGCTGTTTGCTGGCTCCGGCTCTTTTCAACCTGTATACAAATGATGTAGTTCAGGCCCTGGCAGATAATAATACTCATGCCCCAAAGATTGGCTCCCATAGAGTCTCTCTTTTGCTTTACGCAGATGATACTGCCCTATTATCACAGACGCAGATAGGGCTGAAAAGAGTAATGCAAATTTTTGGGAACTATTGTCAGTGTGAGTTGTTAAGAATCAATTTTGTCAAAACAAAGGTGCTAGTTGTTAGAGCCAGTGGACCTTTGAAAGTACATCACTGGGCAATAGGTGACAATATCATAGAACAGGTGCGTAGCTACAAATACTTGGGGGTGATTTTTTCCTCTTATGCAAGTTGGAGAAATCACTTTGAGGCAGCATACTCTTTAGCAAGGAAGACCTCGTTGGCCATCATTAAGTTCTATTTTGGACAAGGAGGTAAACTAGTCTTACCTGCTCTTCGAGTATTTCAGTCTAAAGTTATAAACCAACTTTTCTATGCCTTCCCAATATGGGGGCTGAGGTATATCCCCCATTTAGAAGGCATTTTGATTTTTTTTCTACGGTCTATATTGGGTGCTTCCAAAGGAACCCAAGTTATCTTAAGAGCTGAGGCATTGGTCCTCCCACTTAGAGCCTATGCCAGCCAGGTATTGATTAATTTCTGGCTAAGAGTAATGCTTTTCCCTACCTGTAATACCTCCCTCCTATCCCTGGCTATCAGGTATGGTCTAGGAGGGCCGTGGCATAGATTGGTGGAAGAAGAGGTTTTCCGGTTAGGATTTTCTGTTGGGAGTTTGGGGGCTGTAGGGTTACAAGCAGCTAAGAGCCTGGTTAAAAGGAGGATTCTTGACCAAACCCTGCAATTAGAATCTGCGCTGTTGGCACAACAGAAGGTGGCACCCCAATACTTACCATTTAATTCTAAGGGCCCAATTATATTTTTAATTGGACAGATGTAGGGAAACGGAATGCTTTTTTCAAGCTAAGGATTAACTCATTCCCTTCAGCGCGTGTGGAGGGATGTTACAAGGGGTTAGCCCGGAGTCAGAGGATCTGCCCCCTGTGCAATTTAGGGGAGATAGACACGGCCGCTCATATTTTACTTCGATGCCCCCAATTTGCTGAACTCAGGTTGCGATACTCAGTGGGATCGGAAGGTCAGGAGCTTCGGAAGATTCTTAGTCCAGTGGATTCGGCTCTGACTAGAGCAGTTTCTGGGTTGGCACTGGCCATTTTGCATTTTCGCAAAACGTGGACTCACTAACTAGGTATGAATGATAGATTGGTTTGACTATGGAAGTGTCTCCCCCCCGGACAAGGTTGCTGGGCGGGCGTTGTTTTTTTTTTTAAACCCTTTGGGGATTTAACTTCAAGGGGGTGAGGGCCCTTATGTAGGGAGCTACATTATTGTATTAACTCATGTCCTTATCCCCTTGGCGCCTAATGTTCCAGGGTCTTTTTGGGGTGGGGGATGTCCACTAGCTGGACTCTGGGGTTCTGGTACTTCCAGGTGGCCTAGGAGTACCAGCGTATTCCACTCTTTCCTGGGGTTTGCTGGTACTACTTATTATGTGTTTTGTATTTGTAAATTTTTGTTACAGCCAACGGCTAAACAATAAAAGAATTTGATTTGATTTGAATGTCCGTTCTTTACATATACAAATAATATTCTCTTGGTTATATAAAACAGCCATACTGCTTCAATCAGCCTATTCATTCACTACAGTACCGCCCACAGGAATGTCCAGCTTGACCAAAGAAAGGCTGTTCTTGCTTCTGGCATGCAAAATGAATTCTGATTAGACCCAATTCCTTTAGATGGGATTAATTCTACAATGGAAGTAAAGTGTCCTTTCCTCATCTAATAGCAGAGATGGAAGTTTCACATGGCACAACAGTCTGCTGGGGCCTCCATCAGTCTTGTTCAGTGCAGAGGCAGGAGGTCTGTGCAGGTGTGACACTGTGCTCTTCTACAGCAAGGTGATCTTTGAGCATGGCCACTGGACAGAGACAAAGTAACAGCCAGAGCAGATGGAAGGGCAGGGGTAGCCGCCAAGGCTGGGAGCAGGTGGGGGGCACATACCAATTCCCTCCTTGTTCCCTTGGAAGAGACTGCAGAGACAGAAACCAAGATTAGTGACTCCAGCCATCTGCTTTTCCTCTTGCATGATTTACCTCTTTCATTTTCCTTGGCGATGGAAGCAAGGCTTAATTAAAGGTATTTTATGGGCATTAATAACAGCTGCAGTTATGCAAACTAAGACAACGAGACAAGGGAAATCAAAGCCAGAACTTCAGGGAAGAATCTAATTGTCCACAGAGTCTGGTGTAGAATTCTCCCCTCCTTCTGCCCCCAATACGTAGTGTGAAACTGTCATCCAGCATGAAGGGCTAAAGGAGCCAAGCATATGGGCACCTCCACTTTCCTCTGAAGCACCAGAAACTGGGCTTGAGGCAAGGCTAGCTGGGCAAATAGTCACTGCCCGCAATGCTTGAATTGTAGAGAAAGGCTAGAAGTCCTTTAAACATTAAGTTCCATTCCCAGCCCATCCTATCACCCGTAGCCCTACCATGGCTACCAGAAGTCATGCGTCCAGCCTACGTGGACAGTAAGAATAATTCATACATGAGGTTAAAGACCCTTGCAGATAGCTCCCCACCCAAATTATGGGAATCCATGATTAGACAATGGGTGTTTTTAAATGAACCTATACCGATAGGATGGGCTCCACCTTAACCAGAACAGAACCTGGCTGCTGGCACTAAAAATTAAAAAGGAGTTAAATCCGGGGGAAAGCTGACAGGCACTGAGGAGTGTATGGTTTGGACCAAGGCATCTCCAAAGGATGCCGTTAATTCAGGGAAATTAGAGTATCTTAATATAAAGGAAGGAAAGAAGCTGAGGGAGCACAGGTGGAAATCAGTGCAGAACAGACAAGTATAAATGAAATAGGGATGGGCGAACAGATCGCAGTTCGGGTTCGGCCATTCAGCTCGGTTGTGTTCGGTTCATGCATTCGGTTCAGCCATTCGGTTCGTTCACCGCATTCGGGTTCAGCCGTTTGGTTCGGTCGTGTTCAGTTCGGTTCGGGAAAAGTATCATGAGAGCCCGTGATCGCTCCGGAAACAGGAAATTTGAGTGCATGCGGAGCTTGTGTGGGTGAGAGCGTGTGTTGTGACTGGCTGTGTGTTCGTTTTTTATTTGTGTGTGTTTTGGCTGTGCGGTGTGTGTTGGTTTTGGTTTGGCTGGTTGGTTGGTGAGTGTTGGTGGATGCTGTGTGTGTTGTGTTGGCTGTTGGGTGTGTGTTTAAACATTTTTTTTTAAATGGAGTAGAAGGTGATGACTAGTGCCACCACCATTAAACGCCGGGCCTGGGGGAAGGCCACGGTGGTGGAGCCAGTGGTGGAGGAAGAGGTTCCTCCTGCCGCTGCTGCTGGACCTTCGGCGGTGGAGGAGGAGTCAGAGCCAGTGGGCGCAGGGAGGTGCTGCTGCCACTGCTGCCAGGTTTGTAAACTTTTTTTTACTGTGAGGACAAGAAACCTAAGGCTCCATCCATTAAAGCAAGCTCACTGGCATGCGGGTGGGTGCGTGGATGGTGGGCATCAGTCAGGTACAAACAGTGGGCATCAGCAGGTAGCAGTGGATGTCTGCCACAGAGAGAGAGGGTACTGTAGTGTGGGGGACTCTTCCAGCAGTCAAGCACGAGCACGAGCAGCACCCCAACCCAAACATGTGCCTGCCAGCCATCCCCACTCTCCAGTTGCCATCCCTACTAGCACCCCCTGCACGTGCAGGATTTGCACGTGCCAGCCAGGGTCTTTCTAGTTGCAATCTTTAGCATCACCTAGTGTTATGATATGGTATGGCTTGGGCCTAACAAAGATGCTAATCTCCTTGCTACAATGTAACCAAATCAGAAATGCTTCTCTGACACAAATGTGCCAGAACAGACATAGAATGTTATTGTAACTCACTCTTTGTTAAAATGTAACCAAAAGGTATACACTGGGTTAATAAGTATGTAACACTTTCAATGTAACTTTTGTGTAGGCCATTGTGGCTGTTATTTAGGACTATGTAGAATGTTAGAAATTAGGTGAGACACTGTTTTAGTACATGTATTCATCCATTGATTAAGAAAGAACAGAAAGTGTTAGGAAAGATTGTCAAAAATTGGTCAGAGGAGGCAATGATGCTGAGGGATAGAGCAGAAACCCTGTGTTCCCAAACAAAACTAATAGTTTACAGCTCACAGGAACATGGAGGGACAAAGTGGAAGGTCAGAAACTGATAACAGAGTTAAACTGAACAAGCAAGGAAAGATGACCTTATCAGACAACCAGATGCCTCTAAGAAGGATGTGGGTAATCCAGGGCCAAGGGGGTCAGATCCCACCCCCCTCCAGAGGGAGGGGTGGACCAGACCCTACCGGTCAGGACAAACCCCCAATGATGAAGCAGAAAATGCCCCAATGATGGATAGCCATAAGGGAAACATTCTGGAGTAAGAGGCAAGCAGCCCCTTAACATGGATAAGTAATAAGGGAAACTTGTATATAAGGTCAGCCTCTGGATCAGTTCTCCGCCCTTCACGGTACTCGGTCACTAGCCCTTATCAGGGCGCCGACAAGCTTCGGCGATGTTGGCCTTCTTTGGGACTTCTCCTTAGGAAGTCCTGAAACATGCCTTGCAGCTAGGCCCTCTCCCTCTCAGCATAGTTTGGGCCCCCTTCCTGCCTTCCTTCTGGAACCAGACTGTTGACCTCTGATCACGTAAGAATATATGCTTTTGTATGTGTTTGAAGTAGTCAGAGTAAGGTGAGGGTCCATATGTTGAGTGCAAGTGTCTTTATAATAATTGGTATGTTAATTGTTCTGCTATTATTGAATAAATGCTTATTTGATTTAACAAAAGAGTCATTACTAGAAATAGAAGAGGAGTAATTCCCCACCCTCTCAAAAACAGTAGTATTTCCACTAGATCCCGGGAATTGAAAGGGACCAGCTTCACCAGGGTGCAGAGAGCAGCTGAACCCCTTTTATTTCTTTTCACTAGCACCCCCGGGAGGGCAGGATTTGCTTGTGCTTTCTAGTTGTAATCCCTAGCACCCCAAGGAGGGAGGACTAGAGGCATCATCATAAATGCAGGATATTACTTTGGTGTTCTTAATGTGTTCCCATTTCAGAGAGAAATCAGATGCCAGCCCCAGTGCTGGTGCCACTTCCAGGCCAAGGAGGACCCCTAGGTCGAGGTCACCAGTGACACCCCCAGACATCCGACGGCCAAGGTCGAATGTCTGGAGGTTTTATGACAAAGGCGACGGAGTCGCCACATGCAAGGTAAGGCACAGGGACTGGAACAACAGGGAATGAATTGCCCTATGACCTGTTAGGAAGGGAAGTCCCCTGCAGAGAGAGATTGGCCACCCAGTCCACCCACTTGTGGAGACAGAATGCAGGCAGGGCTTGACAGACCATTGGTCTGACACAGTATGGCACTTCTTATGTTCCTATCTTTTTATGCTCTTTTTAGCACTACCACAAAAGATTCCGGCTCCAGAGGGAGGGGACCACATCTGGGCTCATCACCCACATCAAGCAGAGGCATGGCCTGAAAGTGAGGTGGCAGGCGGAGGACTCCGATGTGGTCGTGGAGCCCCAGCGCCAGAAGAAGGGGGAGGAAGGCAACCCGGAAATGATGCCATGTAAGCCCTCCCCCCCCTCCAGCCCAGATGTGGAGACCCCCAGGAGAATGCAGAGGCCAAGGCCTTTCGGGCCCAGTTGGAGTGGCCCACCTGGGTCTTTGTGGCTGAGGTGCAGCGGTCTGCAGCCACCATGGAGAATCGCCTGGTGGAGCAGTTGCTGGCGGTCCAGGTGGAGAGGCAGAAGGTGGAGGTGTACGGCCAATATGTCTCCGCCGAGATGGACTGCCTGCAAATGTACCACCAGGCGGTCTCCCGGTGGCATCGGGATGTTCAAGGGGCCGCGGATTTTGCCATCTCCCACGGCTATAAGCTTGAAGAGTCCCAGGTGTCCGGCCCTCAGCCCTGTGCTGTCCCCCAATGGCTGTTGCCTTTCACCCAAGTCCTGGGGGACTGGCCCAGAGACTCATAGTTTTTTATAAGTTTCCTTTGAATGTTTGCTTTTGGTTAGTGAATAATGTTGGTGTTGTTTTGTTCTTGTTGTTTAAATAGTTGTAATAAAAGTTGTTGTATTTATTGTTACGAGCTTCGTTTGACCTGTCCAATCTTTTATCCCTATGTGCTGAAGTTCTGACTGGCAGGTGGCAGAATCTCATACAGCTTGTCGATCCCTACCAGCAGCACCTGCCACCCCATGTAGTGTAGTTATTAACCCAAAGATATGCCGTGCCAGCACCAGGGTTTCAACTAGCAGACAGCCCCCCAGGAGATGCAGGGCTTGTGTTTGTGTGGGTGGGTGTGACAGAGAGAAAGAGAGACAGATTCCTTGGCAGCGGGAGCTGGTGGTTGGAGGGACTTTTATTTACAGCAGCTTCAGTCAGCATCCGTGGGTGGGTGCGGAGGAGTAGGCTTGGGGGGGGCAGGCTGGTGTGCTGGCACCGGGCTTCTGGATGCAGTGGAATGGAATTCAGCCCCCAGTGACTGGAATGTTGGTCCCAAAATCTAGAATGGATGTGGGCAATGGGCATTGGATGCATGAGCACAGATGGGAGTTCTTCCTGGTTCTGGCAGGTGGCAGCCAGGGTAGCTGGATACATCTACCTCTCCCCCTCTAACCCCCCTCTCCCTCGTTCTAGCTGGGAACCTTCCTCTCTCTGGCCATATAGTGCAGGTGACAGCATGGGTGGGATCATGTCTGTCTCTCCTTCTAGCAGTGGGGAGACATTCTCTCTCTCTCTCTCTTTCTCAGCAGCAACCTGAGCGGGCGACAGGCACCTTGGAAAGAGGCAGGAAGGCGGACTGAGGCAGGCTTTGAGCTTGGGGGCAACGTGGGTAACAGAACCCTTGGCACAGACAGCATATAGGCCTGGGGGCCATTGGCACTAGCAGCAGCAGACAGCGGGTTGCCGGGGCAGGCAGTCAGGTGGCGTGGCATGAGCGGCAGTCAGGCAGACTGAGGCAGGGTTCGAGCTTTGCAGCTTGGGCCGGCTTTGAGCTAGGCAATCTGGGTGGGCAGACAGGCACCTTGGCAGGGGAGGCAGGAAGGCAGACTGAAGCATGCTTTGAGCTTGGTGGCAAGCTGGGCGGGCCGACAGACAGCATGGCATGGGAGTCTGGGAAGGCAGACTGAAGCATGCTTTGAGCTTGGTGGCAAGCTGGGTGGGCAGACAGGCAGCATGGCATGGGAGGCAGTAGGGCAGGCAGGCTGGGACATTGGCAGCAGGGCACTCAGACAGGCTAGCAAAGACTGTGCAGCATGACAGAGAGAGCCAGTCAGTGTCACATAGGCAGGCCGAGATCGTGTAACCATAGGCCGGCTTGCAGACTTACAGTTTGTTTCCCAATGCCACCCTGCATCATGAGGTCAGTCAGATAAGGTGACCAAGGCTGTCTAGTATGAGAGGAAGAGAGAGAGAGAGGCAGGGCAGGTGCCAGACATTGGGAGGGAGGGACAGCAGCACAGGAGCAGTAGCCCTAGCTCAGGTTGAGGAGGAGCCCCGTCCCAAGACTGCCCCTGCCATGGGATAGCGTGTGCCACTGCACCATCACTCGTTGTCCAGAGGCAGCTCGGGGAATCCCAGCAACGGAAGGTTCACCTTCAGGAACAGCAACTGCTCCACCAATTTGGCTGCCAGTCTCAGGTGGTGCTGGGTGCAAATGTCCCCCGCGATGGAGAACACCCTCTCTTTGGGGACACTGGTTGGTGGGCAGGACAGGATACCCTTGGCCACTTTGGACAGGGCCAGCCACACGTTGGCCTTGCCGGCCCAGTAGGCCAAGGGATTGCTGCTGGGATCAATGCATGGCTCCTTCTCCAGGTAGGTCTCCACTGATGCTGAGGCACCATCATACTCCCTCTGGTAGCCCTGGGTGGTTACCACCTGCCCCACTGCCCTCAGCCATGCTGCTTGCCCTTTTGTGCTGGGCCCCATGCTCCCCAGAGTGTCGTGCACACAGGAGGAGCTGCTGGCAGTAGGGGTTTTGCTGCTGCTCATCCTGCTGCTGGTGCTGCTGCTACCGCTAGGGCTGGGGGCAGGGACAGACCCAGATGGCTGGAAGGGGTCGCTGCTCCCACTCCCACCATCCCCAGGGGCATCCTGCTGCATGACCCGCTCTGTCTGCCAGACCTTCTGCACCAGCACACCCTTCCAGAGGCCATAGAGTGCTGTCTCACATGCCATGCTGCCCTTGATCCTGGGATCCAGCATGGTTTCCAGGACATATTCATCCCGGTGCAGGAGTTCATCAATGTGTGCACCCAGCCCCACCTTCAGCTTCCATGCCAGGTCAAACACCTCTTCTGACATCTTCCTGCCCGGAGGGCCACAATCCTGTCCCCTGAGAATCTTGTCCAGGCTCCGGTAGAGACTATGGAGCAGCAGGGTCACCTGGCTGAGGGTGGCAGCGGAGCTGCTCACAGTCTCCATCACAGCCAGGAACCATCTCAGGATGAAGACCGTGTGAGCAATCTTCTCCCATTCCTCCCTGTTGTACCCTGGAGGTGCCTCAATGTCTGTTTCCAGTTACACATGATGCAGGGCGGTTTTCTGTTCAAGAAGCTGCTCGAGCATCAGGAAAGTGGAATTCCACCTGGTGGAGAGATCCTGGACCAGTGTGTGCACCGGGGACCCTTGCTCGGCCTGCTTCTCCCAGAGGAGCTCGCTACCCTTCACGCTGCGGTTGAAGAAGCCCACCAGCTTCCTCCCCTGCTCGACCAGGGAGCTAAGGGTGCCTGACCCAATCCCCTTCTCCCCCAAACCCAGAGCATCCTACACCACAAGATGGAGGGTGTGTGCGGCAAAAGGGGTGTTTGTGAAGCCCCTGTCACGGACTGCCTTTAGTATATTGGCCGCATTGTCCGTGACCACACACCCCTTGGTGAAGTGGACCATAGCCCCCCCACCCCCTGCCAGCAACTCCCTCGCCCGCTCCTTCAAAGCCCTGTAGAACTGTGGCACCACGGTGCAACTCAGAGCGGAGTGGGAAGGCATCTTAAAGTTGGGGACCAGGAACCCAATCAGCCACTGGACGTCCTTATCCTCCACAATTGACAAGGGTGCCTATCCAGGGCAATCATTTCTGCCAACAGGGGCTTGGCTTTCCCTTGGAAGCCAGTGCCACAGCACCCTGATGATGGCCTGGTCAGATCCCCCCACCCCATCTCCTCTATGTTGGACTGATGGTGCTGCTGGGGAGGTTCCTGCTGCTGTTCTGCCCCCATACTGCTCCTGCTGCTAGAGGCAGCAGCAGTTGGTGCAGGATGCTGGCCCACTGAAGGAGCCGGGCGACTGGCCGCTGCAGTTGGGAACCCACTGGCATCCACTTCCCCTGCCTTCCCGCTGAGCAGCAGAGCACTGTGGCATGCCTTGAGGTGCCTCGCTATTGCAGTTGTGCCAAGGTTAGCGAGCACCTGCCCACGCTTCACCACCTTATTGCACAGTGTGCACTGCACCTCTCTGGGATCATCTGCCCGCACCTGCTTAAAATGATCCCAGACTGAGGATTCCCCCCCCACCTGCCTTCTGGCCCACCCCGGTGGACGCACTGCTGCCAGTGCTGCTGGGAGGGGGAGAACTTAGTGGCACTGGTGAGACAGCTCTGGGAGGAAGGTCAGACATCGCCTCAGCTACAGACATCTCCTCTGCGGCACTAGTGTTTGCCTCTTCCTCACTGTCCACGATCACAGTGATATCCTGTGAAGGGGAGTACTGAGACCCTGAGGCTAGACTGCCCGTGCCCACCATGCTGCTGGCACTCTCCCTGTGCCCCCCTCTGTAGTTGCTAGTGCTGCTGCTGCTGCTACTCCTCTCCCTACTGACATTGCCCGGGCCCTGTCTCTAGCAGCGGGGGTGGGCTCCACCAGCTCTGGACTGCTGGGGATCACCTCAACAGTGGGGGACATTGGTGACCCTGGAGGAACATCGGAAGCAGCACCAGCACCTGCACCTGCTCCAGCAGAGAGACAAATGCAGCCTCAAGTCCTGCAGGCCTTCCAGTCCCCTGCATGGCACTGGAGGAGGGTACTGCCAGGAGGTGCCGCTGAAGCCTGTTGCCCTAAAGCAGGCATGCTGAGTTGGGGAGGGGGGGGCGTGTGTGTGATGTGCTCTGCCTCTGGCTACTGCTGCTGCCGCCACTCCCCTGGCATGGCCCCTCCTGCCTTTGGCATGTGCCCTCCTGCCTTTGGCATGTGCCCCCCTGCCTCCGCTATGGGCAGCAGACCGGCCTGTCCTTCCCTTCTCCTTCAAAATAATGTTTTTATTTTTATATTGTTTTTGTTTTGTTTTTTAATTTAAATGTTTTTACACACACACACACACACACAATCTGACTGCTATTAACTATTCTAAAGGCTATGAACTAAATGGATTCTAATAAGTACACAGGCCTACTCCTACAAAAACTAAAACTAAATCACTAAGCTATCTGTCAACTGTCTACTATCTCTAACCTATCTATCATATATCTATATCTAGGATGGGGGGAATCACAAACAACACAAGGATAGGTACAAAACTGAAATAAAGCCTAAATCAATCTAATAATCCTTCCTACTCTAAATGAGGGAAAGGATTCAATGGAGGGGGGAGGGAGGACGGAAGATTGAACACAGGGAAGGGAACAGAGGGAGGGGTAAAAGCAAAAAATAACCACTAAACTATCTAAGCTAAGCTAAATAAATGAATGAGAATATGGGGGTAGATGGGTTGGATGGGTGAAATGGGAGGAGGATGGTAGGAGCTGGGAAATGCTGGGAGAGGGAGCCTTCTGAAATGCCTGCTGTTAAGGAACAGTGACTAGCTCAGAAGGTATTGGGAAGGGGGGAGGCAGACATTTTTGTTTCTTGCTGCGCCCGCCTCACCGCAAGCCCCTTTGGCTCTGTGAAGCCGAGCCCGTGGCCAATCGCACACTGCGAAGCCAGTGATCTGAAGCGAAAAGGGATGGTGATTGGGCATGCTGTCTGCTACTCCAAGCCAGTCTCCACCCTCCACCCCTGGTGCCTGAAAGTCTGCTCCTTAGCTGAGTCAGTTGACTCCCCCTCTCTGCCACATTTGGCCTTCCAGCGACCTGACACTGATACCACGTTTTAGCCACCTGAACTCAATCTGAACTGACCAAACTGTTTGGTCATTTTGATGTTCGGAATTGAGTTCAGTTCAGTCTGTCGTTCACCCATCCCTATAAAGGATTCAAAAATACCTGAAAAAGTTATTTATAATGAGCAGACTTATACAGCATTCACACCTGACAGCAGTGCGGTAGCAGTGCTCCTGTGAGTCAAAGGTGTGGCAGGAGAAAGGAGGCGGAAGATGGAAGTACTGCCAGTGGGAACAGGGTTCTGCCACGACATTACTCGTAACACGAATATGAATAGTGAGACTGACTATGAAATGCTAGCAGAGATTAGAAAGGCTATTAAAGTCAGTAACATAATAATGGGTGACTTCAATTATCCTTATATCGACTGGGTGAATATGGAGGTAAAATTCCTACATGCCATAAATGACTGCTTCTTGGAGCAGTTGGTCCTGGAACCAACGAGAGGAGGAGCTACTTTGGAGCTAGTCCTAACAGGAATGCAGACCTGGTGCAAGGGGTAACAGTGGTGGAGTCGCTTGGCAATAGTGATCGTAATATAATCAAATTTGACATAATTACTGGCAAGAGAAAGTAAATAAAACTACCACAGTAACATTTAACTTTAAAATAGGAGTTAAATTCCACCATCTTGGAGGCCCAGATTAAATGTATTCCACAGGTTTAAGAGGTAGCAAGGAGACCAAACACCTGCCTGGGTGGTTAAACGGTGAGGTGAAAGAGGCTAGTAGAGCCAAAAAGGCATCCTTTAAAACAGGGGCAGCTGGTGGGTTTTGATGTGGGGGGGGGCACTGGGGGAGTAAGGCCGGCGGGCCTAAGAGCGGAGCCAGGGGGACGGTAGGCAGAGCCAGGGGGACGGTAGGCCAGTGGTATGGTATAACCCTGCAGCAAGGAGTTCCCAGGGTTAACATCGTATGGAAGCACACAGTCTGCATGCACATCAAGCTTAAAATAATTTGTAAACCCAAAACACAGGAAAACACCCAAAACAGTGGCATAATCCAGCAGCAAGGAGTTCCTAGGGTTAACATCGGATGGAAGAAAACAGTCTACATGCAGATCAAACTTAAAGTAACTCTCCCCCAGGTTTACTCACTCCCCCTTCCCCAGTATCTTGTCTCCCCAGGTTGGGGGCCTGGGATGAAAGGGGTGTGGGGGGAGGGTGTGAGAGACTGGGGGGAGGGGGGGTGCACACCCACCCTCCCCCTCATTCCCCAGTCTCACACACCCTCCCCCCCCAGTTCCATCCCAGGCCTCCAGCCTCTGATTTGAGTCCTTTACTCACCGTTTCATGGACTGGAGGCAGTGGCAGGCAGGCACCAGGCAGGCAGGTGAGACTTCACAGTTCAAGGTTCAGTGGAGGTGCTCGGCGGGGAGATGGGCTACGGCGCGCATGTTCAATAGTTCAAACATGCGCACTGCAGCCCATCTCCCTGCCGAGCGCCTCCACTGAACACCCAGGTGAGGCTTTGCATTGAGCCCATAGGGCTCAATGCAAAGCCGCTGCGCAGGAAATTTGATTTCCCAGCAGTGGCACTTGGACTGAACGCTGAGCCGCCCGGCTCGTGTTCAGTTCAAGTTTGTCCCTTCTGGGACTCCAGAGTCCCAGAAGGGAGTGAGTCAGACTGAGGCTACCCAGCAGCCTCAGTCTGACTCGCCAAGAGGCTAGCGCTCACTGACTGAGCGCTCTGTCTCTGCCGGCAGCTGAAATTGACATCTGCCGTGCCACTCTGGCTGCAGCAGTCACAGCACTCCGATGTTAATTTCAGCTGCCAGCAGAGCCAGAGCGCTCAGTCAGTGAGCGCTGTCAGTGCGGCACCAGGGGGGGGGGGGGGG
>QEPC01003915.1:1355597-1388366 GCA_003113815.1 Sphenodon punctatus | reverse complement strand
GGGCTTACAATCTGAGAGACAGGAGCTGGGGGAGAGACTTAGGAAGGGGAACAGAGGGAGAGACAAGGGGTCTAACATTCATGAAGATGCGAGGTCTCAAGTGCACGTACTTGGCTTGGTTACAATGAGAATGACAGCAGGCAGGTCCAAGTTACAAGGATAAGGTTAAACCGATCGTAGGTATAGGAATAGTGGCTCAGCAGGATAAAGAGTCAGACAGAGCAGAGCGAAAGTTTGTTCTGCTGCCGGGGGGCCGGATAGCTTCGACAGGAAGAAAAACGCGTGGGTGGTATCTGCCCCCCCATTTCTAAAAAAGAGGGAGGGGTTACCCACACGCCAAGCAATCACATCCCAGCATTGCTGGGCACGTGACGCCTGGGCGACCAATCACAGGCTGAAACGCACAGAGTTTTCTTGCCCCGTGCACGGACTGCCCCCGCGCCTTCTCCCTCCAGTGGGGCGTGCCAACCACCACCACCACCGCCAGTATTTCATGGCGGAGGGCCCTTGCCGGCGCACCCCCCAGAAATGAGACATGGAGGCATAACAGTTGGGATTAAAACTGGCCGCACTCTTTAATGTAAAAACAGAGCAAGAAACGTTGGTGAGATTGCTACTAAGTAATCAAGGGTCCAGTATTTTCTATTCTTTAATCCTATTTATAAACAGGTAGCAGACTTGGATATGCCCTCCAATGTCTGCCCCCAAAACTTAACACATTCCCCTTCAAACAGCTCTCTGGCAAAGGCCGAAGGGGGAGTAACACCCAAGCAGGTTCGAGTAAGGAGAATGGTGCCATTTGGTTCGAGGGCCGTGCTTGCCCTTGCCCCCGCTTGACACCCCTCCCAGAGGGACGATTCTGGTGTCAGCCATGCCCTGCTTGTCACCAGGTATCATCCCCCCCCCCAATCTCTTATGGAGAGGACTCTTTTTTCTATGCTACAACTACCTAACAAATCCTATTAACCATACTGGACCCCTGCCACTGGAGTGGGACAAACCAAAACCTGTCCCGATCCCCCCATCAACTCTTGCTCACACCAAGTTGGCCAATTCCTCTGTCAACTTGTCCAGGTAAAGGGTATTCCCCATCGTGGTCAAGTGAACACCATCCCGTAAGAACAACTTCGGCCGTTTGTGTGACAGTTGACTGTGTGCTACGCATCTCCCTCCTAAGTTGGTCCACCATTTAGCAATTTCCCTGTTAACATTCTTTCTGGCCTTGTCAATTTTCTTGGGGTGAACGAATTCTCCCCACTTAATATGTAGAACTAACTGTCCACAGTATCCTTACCCCTGGGAAAAACCTTTTTATTATTGGCAACTCACTTTTTATCCTAATAATCAAACGAAGGCTAGTAATTTTTTCCAGATCGTTTTTGCCCAGGTGTATGACCAGTATCCCCAGATGTGGCTGGAGTTGCTTCCATGCTAAGGTTGGTACCAATTCTTCCCACTTCATCCCTCCAAGATCTATTCATTCTATTTTTGCCCGTGGTGCCAGGCCCAGTTGTGTTCCCCAATCCGTATGTTTTGCAGCTTCTCCAGCCCTGCGAACGAAACTGTGGCCGACAATCCACACCTCTGTCTTGCTTGCCTGGTAGTTTCCGGGGCCTGGAGGAAATGCAAATCTTGTGTCAATACAATTTTTCAGGTCTAATATTTCCCTGGAAAGCCTGTGAACGCCATCTATCTATGGCCCTGATGTCTCTCTGGCATGCCCACAGCTGCTGCTGTGGCTGCCGCCCCTATTCTGAAGGAATGAGTACCGTATTTACTACTTGGCAAACCTACTGCCCTCAGAGCCTTTTTGAAAACCCCAGTAAGTTGGTAACATGTCACCAGGGCCATGTTCTCATGCATGAACAAGTTGCCTACCCCCGTGGGCATAAGGTCAAATATTTTCTGATCGCCTGTACTGGGTATAGTTCTTGTATGTCAATCTGATTCAGGTTAACTGGCCCCTTCCTTTTTGATCGTTTTTTGAGCGCCGTAATACTATCTGTAAAGCCCGGGGGTATAACCTAAGGTCCTGTAACATAATTGCCCTCCCCGACCGGTCGTGTTTTCCTTCAGAAACCACCTCGCTTACTCTAAAGGCACCGAAAAACATCACTTTAAAAACTGTATCAAACAAAAACTTTTCATAATTGTTAAAGCAAATCCCTGGGAGCACCCCACATAGGGCCCTTAGGCTAGGAATAGATATTGGGGCCCTAGTGTCGACCTGGTGTTCCCTTTCACGTGCCCAACTCTCAACCATCCACCTTGTGGAAAAAACTTTATTGGGGGGGCGGGGTTGGCCTTCTAGCTTACTCACGAATGATAGGGCTGCCACCTTCCCTGCAATGGTTCTCACTTCCAAACCCTTTCTGTGTAAAGTAAAGTAAAGATAAAATTATTAACGTGGTCAGAGCCATAGCATATACATACGAGACATACAACACACATTTCCTTTATACACATAAAGCTATTTTTAAGACTAAATTAATTTTTAAATCATAAAATATGTTAAATTTTCAACCTCCTTAACTCCTTAGGACTCCTAGTATCCCAGTAAATTAGGTTAGGTTCTATCAGCTCCTCCAATCCATGCCTTATACTATTACAACTCTTCCATCACGTCGTTCCATAAATTAAATAATCCATTGTCAGTAAGCTTGTTACAACCCCATAAGGGAAATTCCTCTTCAAGATCTCACATATCCTTGCTGTGTAAATGCAACATAAATTGCAACATCTCATCCTCTGGTATAGGAAAACCAAGCACCAGCCCGTCTTGCCTAAATTCCTGAAATTCCCCAAATGCCCGTCGGTACGCTACTTGTGTACAGGGAGTCAATGATCCCTGGACAATCCTCTGGAGCTCTATTCTCCAAGGTTCCACATCCCCTGGGGAAGTGGCTCCGGGTTGGGTGCAGCTGTCGGTACCAATTCCCGAAATCGCGCAATCTGCAACCGAGAAAGTGCATCAGCTATGGTGTTATCCACCGCAGGGACATGGCGTGCCGTGAACAGTATGTAATGTTCCAGGCATTTTAGTACCATTGACCTCACCAGCTTCATAACCCTAGTTGACTGTGACAACATCGTATTGAGCACGTGTACCACCGCCATGTTGTCACACCAAAAAAGTACCGATCTGTTCTCGAAATCCCCAGCCCACAGCTGTATTGCCAGTACTATGGGGAAAAACTCAAGAAATGTTAAGTCTCGTGTCACCCCTTCTTTCTCCCAATGTACCGGCCATGGAGCCGCACACCAACATCCTTGGAAATAAACACCGAAACCAGCACCCCCTGCTGCGTCAGAGTGAACCTGGAGCTGAGCCGCCAATTGTAATAGCTCACGCCAGAAACTAACCCCATTACTAGAGGTGGGACCCCGGGCCCATTACCGGTTCCCCGAAAACCGGATTCCCTGATTAAATCCGGTATACCGGTACTGGATTTATTTCATTGATTTCAATGGGGCGCTGTGTCCCCATTGAAATCAATGAAATAAATTAATTCCCTCCCCCTCCCAGGCTGCGCGGGTGGAAGGGGGGACACCCCCCACCCACCCTGCCCAGCCTGGATTTTTGTTTAAAAAAAGACCCAGAGGCGAGCCCACCCCCCAGCACCAGCGGCCGCGGCGTCCCCGCAGCCGCCGGTAAGTATGACCCGATCCCTGGGGGGGGTGTTTAACACCCCCCCAACCCCCCAGGGATCACCCCTACTAAAGTTCAGTGCGCTTACCTTGCGGAGCTCCGGCGGCGGCGGCGGGCGGTCCGGCGGCCTCAGCGCCGGCTGTGGCTGCCGGCGTCAGAGACGCTCTAGGCCTTCCGGGGAAACCCGGAAGTTCCCCGGAAGGCCTAGAGCGTCTCTGACGCCGGCAGCCACAGCCGGCGCTGAGGCCGCCGGACCGCCCGCCGCCGCCGCCGGAGCTCCGCAAGGTAAGCGCACTGAACTTTAGTAGGGGTGATCCCTGGGGGGTTGGGGGGGTGTTAAACACCCCCCCCAGGGATCGGGTCATACTTACCGGCGGCTGCGGGGACGCTGAGGCCGCTGGTGCTGGGGGGTGGGCTCGCCTCTGGATCTTTTTTTAAAAAAAATCCAGGCTGGGCAGGGTGGGTGGGGGGTGTCCCCCCCCCTTCCACCTGTGCAGCCTGGACTCGGGGAGGGTTTTTTTTTTTAAAAAAAAACTTTTTTGCTGGGGCTTTAAGTTTTTTTTACATTGCAGCCATTTTTAAATGGCTGCAATATAAAAAAAATCCAGTACCCCGGAATCCAGTACCCGGACCGGATTACTGGGTCGAATCCGATAATGCCAGTACGCCCGGTACCGGCATTATCGGATACCGGATTTTACCGGTTTCCCGCCCCTACCCATTACATTTTTTGAGGAAGGTTACCCATACTCCCAAATCCTTTTTCATCTCTTGGGTGATTCTTACATGATGATGCTGCGGTGGACTTCCCCCTAACGGTGGGTACAGCCTAGCCAAGAAAGCCCGTCCTGGGGCAACTACTCTACACACAAAGTTTAGGCTGCCAAGAAGTGACTGTACACGTACTGTGACTTTCTTAGCCCCCAAACAAACTTGGATCTTTTCTCTGAGTACTTCCAACTTGTCTTCAGGTAAACGTGACAACATGTGGATGGTATCTATCTTAATTCCTAAGTACGTTAATCTGGTGGTGGGGCCCTCTGTTTTTTCCAGGGCTAAAGGAAGGTCTAATCACGTTGCTAAGAGCTCAAAGTTCTTTAGGAGGTATTCGCATTCACCATGTTTGGGGGAGGCAATTATCAAGAAATCTAGATATTTTGAGATGTCTCCCTTGACCATGCTCTGCCGAAAGACCCACTCTATGAGCGAGCTAAAACGCTCGAACGCAGACCAGGAGATCGAGCAGCCCATGGGCATGGCCCTATCGTAATAGTATGCTCCCCCAAACTTCATCCCTAATAGGTGAAAGCTATCAGGATGGACTGGTAAAAGGCAGAAGGCGGACTTCACGTCGCACTTGGCCAGGCGGTCTCCCTTGCCCTGGTTCCTAACCCTTTCTATTGCCTGGTCAAAAGAAGTGTATCGGACCGTCGACAATTCTTTTGGAATGGCATCATTCACTGATCGCCCCCTCGGGTAAGATAAGTGATGAATAAGGCAGAACTCGCTGGGTGTCTTTTTTGGTACGATACCCAATGGTGAGATCACCATCTTCTCGAAGGGGGGGCTTGGCAAACGGATCTTCTATTTGCCCTTCCTCTACTTCTTTCCCGATCTTAATCCTTACCACCTCCTCCATACCCTTTACTGATTTGAGATTGCTGGGCTCCGGCCTTGGGGGACCTCTCCTGCTGGGATATGAAAACCAAACTTAAAACCCCTTAAAACGTATTCAACTTCTCTCTTATCTGGGTGGTGGGACAGGGCCAGCGCCAGTCCCCTGACATTAATTGGGATTGGTCCCCTTTCCGCTTCCTTGTTGACCACCTTGATTGTTTGGGCCCGATCCTGCTCCTTGCGGGTTTCTCCTACTGCTCGAGGGTTTGCCCCTGTAACATGTTGAAGACGTATGTGCACCTCCACATATTGAGCATGTGTGGCGGAATTTACAAAGTACCTCTTGTGCACCTACCATTCCTGTTGTACTCTCAACAGGTAGGCCCGCCCCCCTGTCGCGCATCAAATTTATTTGGGTCATTGGCTGGGCCAACTCCACCTCGGACCAAGATATGCCCACTATCTGTCTTGGGGGCATTGGTTGTGTCAACCATACAATCTAGCCACAGGTCCTGAGCATGACGATCCCAGCGGAGCCCTGGGGTAAAAAGCCCTGTGGCAGAAGACTTCATTGTACCTCAGCCAGGCCCCAATGCGGTATGCTCTTTTAACTAGGTCTGCATACTTAAGTAGCTCTGTGGCCCTTTCCGGAAAGACCTCCAGGATTACCCCCAAATAAACAGAGAATGCGGAGGACCAATTTGCCCAATTTCTATCCGCCTTTGGCCAGCGGAACCTTTCCCTATCCTTGCGATCATCTTTCTCTGCTGAATCCACTATGGAATCGCTGAATAATAATGTGAAAATATCGATGTACTCGCCCCTCCAGATCTTTTTGTGGGTAGCATACGTTAGGTGTTCGTGTATGGGGGAGGGAAGTTCGAAGTATCCCCGCCAATCGGGGTGAGGGGCCGGTCGGGGGGGGGGGGAAGCTAGCGGCCATCATTGTGCTCGCCTCCTCCCTTATAAACTGTCCACTTCCCCACCCTACCATTCCCGCCTGATAAAAACCGCCCCCAGCAGTACGATATCCCTGATGGGGGGGCACTGGGTTGATCTTGACCCATTATCCATTCCACCACAGCATCTGGGCCACGGGGTGTTGGTTGCCTACCTGAAGGGGTCGTTGACCTATACTCTGCTGCTCATTTTGTTCGTTAGCAACACTCACAGGGTCTGTGCCACCTGTCTGGTAAGCAGATGCCCTACACTTTAGCAACTGTTGTTGTAGGCAGGGATCAGTGTCAGCCAACCAACATGTATCTTGGCTCAGTTCTCTCGTCTCCGAACCTCCAAGGGCCCCTTCGTACTCACCTTCCATCGCCCTCTGGTGGTCCCATCTGGCTTCTTCCCAGATCCGCTGCCTATCTCCTGTCCTTTGTTCCTTGATGGCACTTAATTCTCGCTCAAGGCTCTGGATGCGATCCCACATTTCCTGGTCCCCTGCGCCCTCAATTTTGGTCGCCATCTTTGTGCGCTAGGTCCACCCTTCTCCTGTCTTCCTCACCTGTCGGAAGAAAATTGCCTCCCCTTCCCCCTTGGTGACCCTCCCTTTGGGGAGCCACCAAGGTGGCTGCCAGGAGTGAGCATCCTTGAAGCATGCCATTTCCTTGGCCCTGTGCTGCGTGGGTCACCTCATCCTCCCATGCCCTCCTCTGGTGTACTCCTTCTAATTCCTCCTGTCCCTCCTCTAGTGGGGGGACCCATTGCTCATCTTCCATAGTGGATAAATCCTGGGGGGGCACAAGGGGCTCCCTGCTCACCGCCACTTCCCTCCTGCTAGCAGAAACACTCTGCGGGGGGCAGAGGTTCAAGACTCTTTCCTGCCCCTCCTGCCTGTATCTGGTGGGGGGCTATCGGCCTAGTGCCTCGCCTAACCAATTGGCCTCCCAGCCCTGTCCCCTGACCCCTTGTGGTTTCAAGGGAGGGGCCACACATGGCCTCATCTCCCTAATGCTCATCTCCCTACCATCCTCCCGCTCTTCCTGTCTCAGGGTCGCCGCCAGCGCTTCGCATGCCTGGAGGCGGCTCTGCATCTCCCCCCTTGAGGGCAGCGTCCCCCTCCCGTCCCCTTCACCATCTTGATGTGCTGATGAGGGGAGGGGGGCAGTTCCAGTCCCGAACCTTTTGTTGTTAGGCCTTTTACTGGCCCCTTTCTCCTTCTGAGACACTGTCCTCTTCCGCTGTTTGCCCATCTTTGCTGTTAGCAACAGCGCTCCCGCTGCTGCTCTGCCTGCTGGTTCTGCTGCCGGGGGGCTGAATAGCTTTGGTGGGAAGAAAAATGCGTGGGCGGTATCCACCCCCCCCCACTTCCTGTTCCTTGTACCAAGTGGCAGAGGGAAGCACAAGGGTTCATCAAAGAGCACAGTTGCAGAAAGGATTTCACACATCCCTGACTTGCTGGGGCTTTGTGCCACACACTACACTCTACAAGAGTATTATGTGAATAAGCCTTTAGAGAAGGAAGAGGACTCCTGAAATCAGTCAAGGCAGAAGGAGAGTAGTGATCCTGCTGACCCACAGCAGAGACAAGAGGAAGAGCTGTATTTCTTCCCCACCTCCCCTATGCCATCCCCAAAGCTCCAGCCGCTCCTGAGTTTGCTTTGCTAATGGACAGTGTCCCCGTGAAGGAGCAGCCATTGGCCCTTTAAGGGTGCCCTGTCTGTCTGCCAATAAGTCTGGGCTATAAGGCAAGCAGGCTATGAAGTCCAGTCAGTCTGTTGCAGGCTTGCTTAAGAAACTGGCCTTAGTATTTCAGGAAGAGACAAAGAAGAAAGCGGTTACCTTGCGACATGCCTAATTCCCCCTAAATAGTGCAGGAGGAGACACTGGAAAGGCAACTACAAGGTAGCATTGCCCTGGGAGAGAGCTTACTGGCACAGTCCCCAACATAAGCTGCTTCTGGTACCATTACAGGCATAACCGAGCCAGCAACCCCCTGTGTTTTACGGAAAGATTCTGTGTAATTGAAACCTTCATAGTACTGGGGCGGAATGCATTCCAGCCCTCCATGCTGAGCAAATTCCAGTGGGGGAGATAAGATCTAATGAAGGCAATTCATCCAGCAACAGAGTGAGCTAGAGAGCAGACCCAGAGTGCACCACCCCCCGCAATGGTCTGGAACTGTAGGGCTTGAGCCACAGGTTGTGTAGGAGGGGAGCAAAGCTAGGGCTGACACTATTCTCTGAGTTTCGACTGAGACTCAGAGCACACAGACTGAGTTTTGACCCAGTCTCTGGGGGAAGCCTCAGTTGTTCCAGGGGTGCCCACAGAGAAATTGGGGCTTTCAGAGGTGGTCACATCAGAAATGGGGTGAGCCATACGGACTTTCCTACCCTTTCCAACATGGCCCTGCCTCCTGCGGAGTGCTGTGGTGTCATGCTGCTCTGTAAGCGGTGGGGTTACATCAGAAAAAGGCATAGAACCTCCCTTTGCCCCACCCATGTCAACATGACCTTGACCCCTCCAGGAAAAAAACCCCAAAGGAAGGAGGTAATCTTAGGGAAACCCAAGTGGCTTCCCTGTCAGCCAGGGGTCCTGCTAATGCACCAGCTGGCGAGCCATCCACTCCAGTATTTGCTTTTCTCCAGAGTTTTCTAGCTGGAGAGCTCAGGGTACTATGCACACATGGCAACTAGTTTTGCCTCCCGTCCCAGCCCTCCCTGCATGGCAGCATTAGCCCTGTTTTACAGGGAGGATTGGGATACAGAGGGGAAGGAGCTCACCTGCAGTCCCACAAGTCACATAACGTAACATTTTAATTTATATCCTGCACTCTCTCCGAAGACTCGAGGCGGCTCACAGCATCATAAATACAATTACTGGGATTTCTCTCCCATGCAGGGGACCCAGCATAAGCAATATCGTAACCATACATATCAAAAACAAACCACCCAACTAATACCTCCTTTGACCAATGCCTACACACCAGGCAAATGGTCCCATCACTCAACCAGTCTATACCCTGCTGCCACCAGGGTATCCAGCTGCCTCCACCCCTCTCTCACCAGGGGGAGTCAGCTGCCTCCACTACCTCATCAATAAGGTACCCACCCCCTCCATAATACAATCCTATCAAAAAAGCCCACCTTGGCCCCACAACCGGCCAAGGCAGACCCCTCCCCCCCAAACAATATTAAATAATCAAACATTTACAATTCAACAATTCCCCAGGCAGCCTCTCATTTAATACGAGACATACCTCAACAACTCCCTCCCACCTGATCACAAAAATCAAGCCCCTCAAACCCCGACTGGCCCCGAAGGGCCCCACCCTTTGGCCGCGGCTGCCAGCGCGTTGCTTTTCAAGCCGCTGGGGTGTGTCCAGGTGGGAGGGGAAGGGCGAGCAGCCGCAGCCACTCATAGTACGTTGTTCCCCCCCCCCACTGGTGTCTCTCCACGGCCAGCAAAAGCAACACCGCCCGGAGCCCGCTCTGCAGCCGCCAAGTCAGTAGCAGAGTTGTGACTGGAGCCATGTAGCTGCAGGAGGATGGTAGGGCAGGACTATGCGGAGGTCAGCTGCTGCTTTGTGGATGCAGTGATAACCCTTGCAGTGCCATAGGGAGCGAGAGACACTCTGAACCTCAGTGCTGCCAGTTTCACAGCTTAGGCCAAATTCCTCTCTCCCATCACAGTCACTGGAGAAAAGAGAGTCCCTGCTTTGGGACTCTACACACACCTTTATGGCCACTTGGAGGCAGGAAGTGGCAAACAGGAAAAAATGATATTTCAAGAACTGAAGGTTGCTCTGGGGTAATCAAATCACACTCCACCACTGCTACTTGCTAGTCAGATTCTTGCAAGCCATTTCATTAAGTGGCAGAAAACATGGATCATCATGGAAGACAGTAGGATTTCACACAACGTTAAGCATGTGGGTTGGAGGCACTACCTGCTCTGATGGATGGTTGTGTGAACGAGACCCAAGGGCATGATCCTCCAGCTGTCTAGTGTCAACGGTAGCCCTTAGAGCGGACTCCAAATAACCTGATGATCACACTTCAGATGTACCTCCAATACATACTTAAGTGATTTTGATGTACTTGTATGCTTGAACTTAAGTGCTTTTGAATATTATGTATGCAGTACTTCTGCTTAAGTACAATTAAAAGATGCTTAAAGCACAATTAACTAGTCTAGTCTGCAAGTGCTTTTTCAAAATATTATTTTGAAACAATTAAAATACATCAGTGCACGTGACTGGCCAGCACAACTGCCTGGTTTCATAGAAATCTAATATAAGATTAAGGATGTGCTGTCCTATTATAAACACTGCCCTCAAATAAATGCTGTACCTGGGTTTCTTTGTAATCTGCTAACAAGGCAGGCCTACTGTTAGGGTGGAGTTTATTTAAATCAGCCCTACCAGCTGGGTGAATTTTTTAGTAGCCCACAAAATTAATCTAGTACCACACTCTTATCCAAGATAAGGATTCTCTTTATGTTAAACATGACTTCCTGGTGGAATCACCAACCTATTTTGTGGCAGATATTGGGTCAACTTTGAGCACTGTCTCCATGGATGGCGACCATCATCATTCTGTTGATTGTCTCATATGCTAATCTAGACCTGGGTGGTCAACCTTTCGTAGGCGAGAGCCACCAAAACATCAAATTGAGGACCTATCTTTAAAAATTCATGGTCATGAGTGGCTGGAGTGGGCAACGACAGCAGAGGAAGGGAGCAGGAGGGAGGGGAGACCCTGATTGTCGCAGCAATGGGGAGCCAGCACATGGTGGCTGGAAGCAGTAGGAGGCAGGACCCAGAGAAGCAGGCTAGTCTATTCTGCCCCAGCCCTCAGCAGCACAGGTGGCCAGAACAAGCAGCAGCAAGGACATAACATAGCTGGACCAACCAACGCTCCTGGGCCCTCCAAGAGCTGGGGAGCACTGCTACCCTGTCCCCAAGCTTCCTGGGTGTGGCGGAGCCTGCGCAGCAGAGCCCGCACGGGACTTGGTGGGAGGAGCCAAGAAAGCGCACGCGAGGCACTCGGCAGTTGGACGCCAGAACTGCAAGGAGGCAGACGCACCTGCCTTCTCTCCTGCAGAGCTAGCTGCGTAGGAGGGCCTACGCAGCAGGACAGAGCCTGAGGGTCTGACCGGAGACCCAGAGACTGAACCCCACAGCGGGGATAAGGACTTGGGTGAAAAACCCACTGTATATAGTTGATACCCTGCCGGGTGAATAAACAGAGTTGAAGAAGCTCGTGGTCTGTGAGTACTTGGGCTAGTAGCCCACAGCCCCCTCATGCCCCAGGCCCCCAGGGGTCTAGCCAGGGAGAACACCACACCAGAGCCCCACCTGGGGAGCTGGGCATCACACTGGGCCTCCCCCAGGACCCACCTAGGATTCTCCTGTGACCCACTGGTTGAGAACTATCTAGACTGTTTTGATACAATTTGTTGCTCTAATGTCTCTCTCGTAGCTTGCAGTAGACCCTGGAAATGCTTTCAACCCTATGACATGATTGCCGACGCACCGAAGGAGACAGGACACAGTGCTTGGTTTAAACTGCCGCACTCTTTATTAACCTGATTACAATCACAAATTAGGTGGGGGTAAATCGCCTAGTGCGATGCGGGTCCAGTACTTAACTTAACCTAATGAACAGTAACCCCAAGGTTAACCAGGGGTGGCTTCGATGTACCCTCGATTACCACCCCTCAGACAATCACACATCTCCCCCTCAACCGGCCCCAACTGTCCGTGAGGGGGTCCACTCCAACTGCGAGTAAGGATAAAGATGCCTGCCGACGGGGGACCATACTTGTCCCTACCGCGGTCGCATGGTACCCCTCCCAGGGAGGCTGCCCCAACGTTTGCCATCCCCCTGCATTCCGGCAGGTGGGCCTCCCCATCTCTTAAGGAGATGACTCTTAATTATAACCCTTCTAACTACTCTAACTTACAGTACTGGACCCCTGCCAGAGTGCAACTATAATAACGAGCACAACAACACCCCTGAATAACTAAGGGGTAATGATTAGCCAAATATCATGCACGGTAAGGAAGGTGAAAAACGGAAAAAAAAACTTGTTCGGGCCGAATTGGATTAATCGAAAAAATTCCTTCCTGGCCCCAGAATGGTGACTGGTGATAACCCACAGTGCAAGAGGGAAGGGTGGGGTGGGTGCCGTTTCCTTGCAGCTCCTAGCCCGGGAATGTGGCTAGGGCTGCGTTCACTGCCCGTGGACCCCACCTGTCGGGCAGGGCCCACGTGCCTTCCTGTCCAGTTAGGAGCGCAGCCTGGGGTCGCCTAGCAACCCAGGCTGCGCTCCGGCTAATCAGTGCGCTGTTTGTTTCCTACCTCGGAGCCCGGCTCGGCCTCCCGCGGCGGGAAACACTGATCCAGCTGTCCTGCCCCTTCCTAGGTGGGCACGGCAAAGGGCCCGTCCCCCACCCCCATGTGGGGGGAGGGGACGGAGGCAATTCTATAAGTGGACTAACCACAGATTGTCTGTTATAGGCTGTGGGTACTATATTCAAGACCTGGAATTTCTCCCTGATGGTTATCTGCAATCAGAGACCACAGCACCTGTTGTGGGATCCCACCATCATGTCTTGAGTTGGTGGGCAATTGGACATTTGCTGTGGCAGGTCCTTTGGTGGGGAACTTGCTCAGTCTGGATATTGGTCTCAGTTCCTTCCTTCTCCCCTTCAAAAAGTGCCTGAAGAATTTTTATTCTCCAGGTGCTTTGAGAGGATTCACTGCTGGTTCCCCGTAATGCATTCTGTCCTCTCTCTCTTTGTCTTCCCCCTTTGAAATTGTTTTAAAATTGATTTTATGTTGCTTTATTTTATTGTATTGATTTTGTGAAGTGCTCCTAGTGCTATCCAGTGGTGTAGGAGAAAGAGGGGGGAGGGACTACTACTACTATTATTAGTAGTAGTAGTCTTAGAGCTGTTTCAGTCACACAAAGTGACATGGTAACTGGGTGTTTGCAGGCCATGTTTAAATAGTTCTGACCTGGTACATGCCTGAAGTACAGCTTTATCTGTCAATAAAGCTTGTATTCTCTCACCAGCAGAAGTTGGTCCAATAAACATGATCTGAACTCCTTGGCCTCCATCTGAAATGAGGCAAATATTGGTTTGCCTCAGCCTCTACTTTCCCTTGACCACATACAGGAAAGAGACTACCAACACATTGGTGAATCACAAACCCTTCTCTCCCCCTCCAAGCATCCTCTATCGCCAAGCAAGCCTGACAGCATATCTGGGACTGGTCAGGGGACAGGACATAATATAGCAACTAGGCCGGGATTAATGGCACTCCGGTAGGTGATCATTCTCTGCCTATTTGTGTATGAACAAGGAATAAAATCTCACTGTTGCTCTTTCCTGTCTCTTCCACTACGTGCTCCTATTAGTAAAGAGAGGGACAAGAGAACAAGAAATAAAGGCTGTGATCTACAAACCACTTGCCCCACTGAAGCCTTATTGCAGCCTAAGATTGTGTGAAGATTAGACCAACTTCTTTGTGACAATACATAAGCTTTCTTCACACAACCTGGGGTGGGGAAATCATGTAGGGACTCTTCCTTGCACCCCAGACTCAAGGCTGGAGTGTTCCCTCCTCCCATCCTCTCTGTCATGCATCATGGGGTGGGGATTTGGGAGCCTGTGGGTGAGGCTGTCCTGTCCCCACAGCCCTGACTTTGAGCTGCAGTTACTGTGCTGGCTCATCTGATTAACTCTTGTCACTGATTTCTGCCTCACCCATCTGGGAAAAGCATAAGAATTAGGAAGGAAGCAAACCCAGCATTCTCATGGCTGGAGGTATCCCTCGGGCAAGGCCATCCTGGGAACCTAACACACCACATTCATTTTTTATTTATAGTAAAAAACAACAACAAGCGGACAAAGCACCAGCCTCCAGGCGGATCCTCTCCCCATCCACACATCCTCCCACTGGGTCCCGTGTGCTCTGACCAAACAGTACACAGGGGAAGCCGGATGCAATAGTGATGTTAAAAGCACTGCTTATTAAGCAGCAAAACTAGCCGGCGAGCCCCAAGGATTCAGCAGCCTGCACTAAACAAGCAGGATTAGCCCATTTTTTTCTGGGTTGCTTCAAGAATGGCAACACTCCAAATTCCTGAATAAATAGGACACGTCAGCACGACTGACTCTAGCAGAAATAATCAGCAGCAAAGTCTAGGAGCTTAATGGATCAGGTGAGGTGGCTGGTTTGGAGGAGGGGTTGGTGGGTGTGAAGGGGAGTAGTTGGAAGAAGGGGAGCCTAAGAGCTGGTTCTTTGGCTGAACACCCCACCCCATAACCCACTTGCAAATATGCACCTTGCTCTGGCCATGAATCTTTGCAGGATCTGCCCATAAAGAGCACACTTGCTTTTTTCCCCTCTATTATAAGTACTTTTGATTATAATATACAGTGCATAGTTCCCATCACAAGTGGACCACCATCCCCCTCCCCAGCACCAGACTACCTCCTTAGGGTTGCCAGATATGCAAATTCTTACCAGCCATTTATGAAAAATACATGTTTCAGGGCTGCACTGGCACCAATGCAACCCTGCAACATATGTTTTTCATAAGTGGCTGATAAAACTCTTCTTATCTGGCAACCCTATACCTGCTCATGTGAGGAAAACCCTTCCCGGAGCTCGATCCCCCTTCCTTAGGCTCCCAACGTCCTTCCCTGCTGCCTAGGGTTGTCACCTCTCATGGTTTGACCCTGAAATTCTCATAGGCCAAAATGGGAGTCTCAGGGTCCAACTGAGAGAAGTGGAAATCCTACTGCTGGTCCCTTGGGCTCAGCTTTTTAGTGACGGCCTCTAAGATAGGCAGCAGCTGAATCATTTGGCTGCAGGTGCATGTTCTAATGCCCCATCCCGAGGGCTGCCTCCAGCAGCCTCTTACTCTACAGCTCATCCCTTCAGGGCTGCATCCTGCAAGAACTTGAGAGCAGATCATTACACCGGAGAAGTTGTGAGAAGCCACGCCACTCCTACCCCACTCTGGTCCTCAGCAACAAAGCTGGCCAGAACAAGCAGCAGGAGGAGATGCAGCAGGGGTCCTGACACTGCTCAGCCTGCACCAGGGCTTGTGAGTTCCTCAGAGCTCCAGGAGCACTACCCCCCTGAACTCGGCCCTGCAGAAGGGCTGTCACCTGGTGCCTGCTGGGCTGTCAGGGTCCCCACTTGCTCTGGGCTGTCCCCATGACCTTTTCCCTTGCCCTGGCAGTCGCAGGTTTCAGAAATTTACAATTGGGTTAGGCTCGTCTCGGGGTTGGTCAAGAACTCCCACCCTGCTCAATGTAACGAACACGAGGAGACCACATTCGGAGTTTAAAGAGCTCTGAGTAGCTTTATGTTTGAAAAGGTAAAGCAAAAGGACATAGAACGAGTACAGAATGGCCCCAGGGAAAATAAAGGCAAACAAGTGCAAGGTTGACTATACGCTCAAAGTCCCCTGGCTAGTCCTCACCAAGTGTAGGTAGAAGTCTGGCTTACTGGATCGGAGTGTCCTTTCTCGGTCACCCAGCCAGGCGACAGGGCGTCTGCTTAGGGTCCAGCACAAGTCCAAAAAGAGGGCAGCCCTGCAGCTCCACACAGTTCCCTTTTAAACACCACCAGCTGCAGCAGCAGCAGGAATGTCCATAATGTCACAGGGAAAGGCACACAGTGGGTGTTTTTAGGCCACTTTTAGACGATCACGCTGTGCGCTCGCGCAGGGTTTCAAGAACTCCGCAAGGAGCGATTACACGTGACACCGCCGGCAATCGTGCGCCTGATATGCGCCGCGCATTCTATTCAAGCCACAAACTGACCGGGAGCCTGATCGAGGTAGGTCATTTGTGGCTTGAAAAGAATGCACGGCACCATATCAGGCACGCGATTGCCGGCGGCATCACGTGTAATCACTCCTCGTGGGGGTTTTGAAACCCCACGCGAGTTCACAGCGTGATTGTCTAAAAGCGGCCTTAGACACACATTGCTCCTGGATGTTTGCTGTAACATCCAAAACTTTGTGTGTCTAAATCACTCACCCAGATCTTAAACATCCGAATCTTTGAACTTCTGCGTAGAACTTCCCCCAGAACTTTTGTGCATAAAATGTTCTCCTGGTAAACTGCTTTGCTCCAGGCAGCTGTGGTCAGTTGGCTTCCATGGCAGCCTGTCACATCTACAGCTGTGGCTACTTTATGCTGCCTCAGGGCAATGTTTGTGTGAAGAATGCATCCAGGAACTGCCTCAGGGCAGCGTGTGTGTGAAAAATGAATCCGGAACTTACTTGTGGACTTGTAAACCCGGAAGACTGAAACATCTGGAACTTTAAGTGTGTCTAAAAATGCCCAGTGTGTTGCCTCTTCCCCTGCTTTGCCATTGTCCCTGAGTGGATTTCAGTGACCCTGGATGGCCCCGTTAGTGGGCCATTAGCCACCTCCTGAATCACTGAAGCCTGGTATGTCTCCCCATGCAGAGGCTTGCCACGAAAGATGAGCCACAAGTCACCCAGAGTTCAACAGTTAGCTGGCCCCAGCCACATTCCCATGCATGGTCCAAGTGATATTACAAAGATATAACATTGATAATACAGTTATCATGGGGCTTAGCACCTCAAAACCTAGCTGGAGCATACAGCTCCACACACCTGCAGTGGTAAAAGTGGGGGTTTCCCATGACAAGGGTACTGAATTTTTCCACCGCTCCTCTGATGTCAGCAACAAGACTGTGGGTCACTGTGCAAATCTAGAATAAGAGAGAGTCCCTACCCCAAAGAGCTTACGATGTAAATGGACAAGATAGATCCAGGGTAGGGTAAAGGGGACAGCACATGAAAGGAAAAGCACCGCTGAAAGTCACACCACCACACACATCCTGATTTCAGTTTTATTCAACATAGCAATTCTCAGTCATACAAGCTGAAATTCTGAGGTTCCATCCTGCAAGCACTCACATTAGCTAAGAGTGAAGGCCAGGGCTAGCCTTGTCACAGGGTGATGGGCCCTGCTCTTTCCAGGGGCCCCACAGTGACCCCTGTTTTCACCAGGACAGGGAGTAGGGGTCCAATCAGGACCACTTTTAGGGCAGGATGTGGGGACTACCAGGGACCCCACATTTCATCTTCACCCTTGAACCTGCAAATTCTAAGGCCCCTACTATCCCAGCCCTGGGATATACTCCCACATCAGCTCTGCCAGTGCACTTCTCTGTGCCTTCAAGCTGGGCTGCTGCTCTAATCTCTTCCACTGCAGAAATATTTAATTCCAAGCTCTGAGGAGGATTTGGCTTGTGCTTTGTTTCAAAGCTGCATCACCCCCTTTCCAACCACACCAACAAAGAGCCAGTACAGAAGCCCACACATGCTCATCCAGCCTGGCACAGGAGATCTCCTTCAGGCTGGGGATGATTCTACCACTGCCCCTACCAGCTCCACGCCTCATAACAATAGCAAGCCTCCAGGACAGGGAAAGCTAAAGAGCAAGTGACCCAGTGACCTCTCTACTCCAGGTCCCACTAACAAGCACCAGGAGGCTAGCCTGGCAGCAGGTTGGGAAGCAGGTTGAGCTGCCTGCGAATGCACCTGCTGCTGAGAAGGATTATTGCTGGATGGAAGAAACCACCTAATTCCCACACTCTGAAAATTCCATGCAGTGGCATTTTCCATCCTGGCTGGGAGGGCTCAGGGACATATTGTTCTTTTCCCTTCACTACAGGCTGTGGTTTTGGGCGGGAGGAGAGGGCTGGCAGCCAACACGTCCAGACTAAGCACTTGCCATTTGCTGGTGTCCTGCCGGGCAGTGTCTCGGAGACACTGAGCTTTTTGACATCTTGAATGCGCTACGTCTGTTGTTCAACTCAGACTGCACAGAATTAATCCATAACCACAGCACTGAAGGATCAGACCACAGGGATCTACCATGAGACTTGTGTCCCCCATTTGTGGAGCACACACTCCCTGTCCCACCCCATCAGGTGCTGTTTACACTGCAGATGGTGTGGTGTGTGGCAGAAGCTGCCAGGAGCATCCCTGCCCTTTCCATGTGACCTTCACTGACACTCTGGCTTCCAGGTTGACTAGGCCTGATTTCGCAACCGACCGCATGGCAGGATTTCGCAATACCAGGGGAAGGGATCTACAGCCAGCATGGCTGGAGGGGTCATCCCCTGATTGGACTAGATAGCCAGGTAAACCCCAAGGACCAATCACGAATGAGGGGTAGTGGGCTTTTAAAAAGAAAGACACACCTCTCAGGGGGAAGTCTTCCATCTTGTCTTCTGTGTTTGCTTTGGACACTGACCTTGTGCTATGGAGCTAAGGGAATGGCTCCTGGCCCATTTGGACTAAACTGAACCTAAGGACTGAACCTCTTTGCTGCAAGGCAAAGGCGCACCTAAAGCTGTGAGTAATTGAATGTTACATCTGAGGGACCAGTTTAGGCTAGATGCTACTAAAAGGCCACTGTGCCTAAACGTTCCGATCAATTGCTTTTGCTCAAGGATTCAAAGTACCTCACATGGTTGGTTAACCTGTGATGCTGGGCTTAAAATATCATTAAAGTAATATTCCTTTTTCTTGATCTAAAACACCTGTGTGTGTGTTAGCAAATACACCTCTGTACGCTCAGGCGGCAGAAATTGGGAACTGTTTTATACTGGCTTGCGAGCCTGGCTGTTTAAAGCAAAGGATAGAGGTCTCATTCTCCCCAGAGGGATGGGACTTGCTAAGTAAATATTCTGAGTGGTGGCAGCGGGAAGAGACCAGATAATAAGTGGGTAACTGGGTGCCAGGAGTGAACCCCAGTGGGCTCCGTTATGCCACATGGTGGGCCTCACACTCCTGGGCCCTCCCTTCACAGAGAATACCACACCCTCTGGGAAGCAAAGGGGAAATGGAGGGATGCGAAAGGGGGTAGGGGCATTGACAGGGAATGTGTGCTATCTAGGAGAAGCATGGGGTCCAGCATTTAGAGAGGGGAATAGGAGCCAGAACTCCTGGGTTCTGTTCCCAACCCTTGGAGGGAATTACAGGCAAACAATTACATGAAACCAGGATTCCTGGGTTTTATCCCCTGTACTGGAGGAGGTGGGGGTAGGGAAAACTGTTAAACCATTAAATTGGTTGCCTAGGGTGGTCATGGAATCCTTTTACTTGGGTGTTTTCAAAAAATGTCTGGACAAGCGTCTGTCTGTGATGCTGTGAGTAGAGGGCATCCTGCCTTCGAGCTGGGGATTGGACTAGATGACCCTTCCAAGCACCCCTCCAATTCTGTGATTAATAGTTAAAGCACGCAAGCTAGGAGCCAGAACTCCTGGGTTCTGCTCTTAGCTCTGGGAGGGAATGGGGATGAGCAATTAAAGGAAGGGACTCGTGGGTTCAAAATTAGAGGACAGGTCCAACAGAGCTTACCATGGGGGGGGGGGGGGGGGGGCATGCTAAAGATGCAGACAGCCTTTTCAGAACTCAGTTCCTCATCCATCTGAATGTCCTGGAGTTCCAACAGGAGGCCAGTGACCTGAGAAGAGAGCCAATCCCCCATGGTCACCCTATCCCCCCAATCCACCTCCCCGTGCCCATCCACCCTGAGCTTCACAGCTCAGGAAGGTTTCTGAGTCAGCAGCACAGGGCACCAGCTCTTTAAGACCACAGTGTCTGTGTAAAATTGCCTGGGTGGCAGGTTCCCAGGCCTCTCCTGTAACCATGCAGTGCTGACTTTGAGCAATCTCCCAGGGGATCCTGGCGATTCCTGCCTCCACTGCCTCCTACAGCCCCTCCCTGCACTCTGAGCCATCAGCAGCTGCTAGGACAGGTGCTTAATGGCTTTCCCAAGCATATTTGCCTTGTTGCACTATCTTCCCCATCCACTGTGTGTCCGCTTCAAACACAGCTAAGAGTTCTCAATCTATACAAGAGTGAGAATGCTGTGCAACATCTCATTGGCTTTTGGGAGTACTGAATGCATGGTTTGTGGCCAAAGCAGGTCTTCAGAAAAGCCCAGCAGTCAAATAGCTACTGGACCATCATTCCATTCAGTCTGCCAGAGCTGGGAACCCAGGAGTCCTGACCCCTAGCTAAATACTTAGTCACACACACACACACACTTTTATTGGACCAACTCCAGTTGGTGGAAGTATGTAACTTTTCAGACCTCACAGAGTCCTTCGTCAGGCAGGTCAGGAGTTGGAACTGCAGATAGATGGAACATGTACAGGCACACTCTCACGGACACTGCTCCCCGCATGAGCTCCCTTCTGAGATTCAGAATTAGACCAAAGGAATACTGTCTCAACTGCCACTGAATTTCATTTGGTGTTGAAAAATCTTCCGCCAAGGGAGCCTGTCATGCCTTTTATCCCCTGGCTAGCACCAGCCTGGGTAGCATGTGGTTCCAAGCACTTTGGCAGAAGGTGTTTGAGACAGGTAATGGTACCATCATGCACTACTGAGTGAGGTCTTACAGTCTGTAACTGTTCATTAACCCGGTGGTTCCCAAACTGCTCTGATGACCATGAGAAGGGTTCTGCAGAAGATCTGTGAAACCGGTCACAGCTACAGCAAAGCATCCATCAGTCTTACCATCGTTTGTGCCACAGTCATCTCCTGGGGGAAGAAGGACCAGGGAATGCCTATGTGCATATACTGACCATAGCTTTGCCCTCCTCCTTTTGGGGGCCCCCAAATTACCCCTTTTTAGCTGTGGGTAGGCCATAAGGAGCCAGGCTGTGTCATCTCAGCCAGTGCATGGGGGGCTGCAAGATATTTTCAGTGTTGACAGTGGCCTGTTGGTCCCAGATATTTGGGAACCAATGGATTAACCATTTATTAAAAGCATCTCTCAACCCTTCATTATGGTGGCTGTGACAGCAGAGCCAGCATCTGTTCATCTGAATATCCTACATGGACCCAGGCATTCCCTAATAGTCCAGGACCTCGGCTTCTGACCCTGCTGCCTTTTCAGCCCATCTCTAGTAGACAAAGGGAGCGAGATTTCAATTAAAACTTCATTCAGCGAGAAGGAGAGAGACAAAGAAAACGAAGTGTGTGAGCTGCTGATCTGGACATTTCAGGAGCAACACGAGTTCATTAATGGAGTTTGCCAAGGAATAAATCAGCTTAGCAAACACTAATTTTCTCTTGCTCCCCTGGGAGGTGTGGGACGTATGCAGGGAGGGAGCTTCAGCACTTCCTTCATGAGTCACCAACCCTCTTCTCTTCTGGACCCAGTTCCACCTTCCCACTGCCCCAAACCTCCCCATGCTGCCTTTATTTATTTTTTATTTATTTTACAGATTTGTATCCCGCCCTCTCATGCAATGCAGCTCGGGGCGGCTCACAACAATAACAAAACATTAAAATTCAATTTAAAAATATAAATATAAAATACATCATATAAAACAGGGCTAGCAAGACAAATAAATAAATGGGTGGGGGATTAAAAACATCCCTCCCCACCCTCCCTCCCAAAGGCCTGGGCAAACAGCCAGGTCTTACAGTTCCGCCGAAATGTTAAAAGGCTTGGGGCCAGGCGAGCTTCCTCCGGAAGGGAGTTCCACAGCCGCGGCCCTACCACCGAGAATGCCCGCTCCATCGTGGCCCCCCGCTTAACACGGGGGACCTCCAGGAGGGCACCCCCGGCAGACCGCAGGAGCCGTTCCGGGGCGCGAAGGGCGAGGCGGTCCCTAAGGTAAGAGGGGCCAAGGCCGTATAGGGCTTTATAGATCATCACTAGGACCTTGAACTTGGCCCGGCACACTATCGGCAGCCAGTGCAGCGCTCGGAGCACCGGTGTAATGTGCTCCCGGCGACCCGTCCCCGTAAGAAGACGAGCCGCCGCATTCTGCACCAGCTGCAGCCTCCGGGCCAAGAACAAGGGAAGCCCCACGTAGAGCGCGTTGCAGTAGTCGAGCCGCGAGGTGACGAAGGCATGGATGAGGGAGGCCAGGTCCGGGCCAGAGACATACGGACGCAGCCTACGTACCAGATAAAGCTGGCGGAAGGCAGCCTTAGCGACTGCCTCCACCTGCCGCTCCAGCCGCAGGTCTGCGTCCAATATGACCCCCAGACTCCGGACCTGCTGAGCTACAGGGGGGCAAACCCCCCCAACCAGGGGGGCCACCACCCCCTTCGCCCTCCCCACCACCATCACCTCCGTCTTATCTGGGTTGAGCTTCAGTCTGCTCCGCCGCATCCAATCCGCCACGGCCTCCAAACATTGGGATAGCACCGAGACAGCAGGGTCTGGGTCAGTAGAAAACGAGAGGTACAGCTGAGTATCATCAGCATACTGGTGACATCGCACCCCGAACCCTCTCACGACCTCCCCCAAGGGCTGCATATAGATGTTAAATAATAATGGAGACAAGATCGATCCCTGCGGAACGCCACACGGTAAGGCGCGGGGGCTCGATGTTTCCTCCCCCAACACCACCCGTTGGCTCCTCCCCGAGAGGAATGAGCGGAACCATTCAACCTTTACCTCCCATCTAAAGGCAAGCACTGGCAGGTTCGATTAGAGGAGCCATTTCCAGGCTAATTGAGCTTCTCTGGGCTGTGGCAGACACAGATTGTAGGTGGCCAGCTTCGAATGCAGGCAGCCTGGCTCTTTTATGGATGCTGAATCTTCATTTAACCAACTGGAATACAAATTAACAGGGGGCCTCTAGTTAGCAGCTTGGCATTGATGGGCACAACAGGGCTCCCCCAGGAACTGTATTGATGAGCCAGGAATCCAATTCATCGCTTGCTCGTATTGTTAGTGACACCGGGAGGGAGACTACACAGAGGTCACGATGCCAGGACTGCAAAGCAAGGAAGGAGGTCTCATGGGAGATGTGGGGGTAGGGTGGCCCTACCTCCCCTTTAAAAGAGGGTGCTTATGAAAAATACATGTTGCAGGGCTGCATTGGTTCCAGAACATCCCTGAACCATGTATTTTTCATAAGTGTCCTCTTAAAGGGGAGGTATGGCACTCTCTGTGGAGGCTGGATGAGAGAGCCTCTGGCACTCACTGCCACTGCTGCCGAAAGAACGTGGGAGAAGTTGGACCCTTTTCAGTCATTCATGGACCTGTGGCAGGGTTGGGGTTCACTGACTATCTGACAAAATTACACCTCCAAAATTTCCATAGGTTTTCCTCTTACCAGAGTGTGCACACCAAGCCCATTCACAAGGGGAAAGCGTGAGTCAGCTGGATTTTGAAAACATCCCCATATCACAATTAAGTTAATGTGGGCAGGCCCACCTTGGTGTCTAGCCAAGGATCAGCCCAGTTCCAGTAATGAGCACACACATAGGAAAAGGAAGCTTTTATAAAAAAGACAAGATCAAATTCAAGTTAAAATAAATAAGGTAGATCAGGTATGGAGTTGCAAAAAGTTGCAAAAAATTGAGATAAAATATCAGAGTGGTGCAATGCTAACGTACCTGGTATATTGATGCAGCAGGATGAGCTGACTTTGTAAGGGTTCAGCTCTCCTGTTTTCGGTTTGATATTATTTTGACAATAAAGTAAGCCCTGGTGGAAAGGGCACAGTACAAGAGTAAGCATGTGCATGTATGGGCATGCAGTTTATAGGAGAAAGGAGACAACTCAGTCTCCCACAGTTACCCCTCTCAAATCTTACCCTGTTTGGTCCTTTAATCAAAGGTCATTTTTAAACAAGATGTACCCATGCAGGTCCACCCATCCCCCATTTATTATTTTGGTATATTTTTATCCTGCACCCTCCTGCTAATAGCAGCTCACAATAGAATATAAAATATCAAATATAATATACATATAAAAATAAAATATAAGATATACAAAATATAAAGTAGATAAAAAGAAAAAAATTCAGCAATATAAAACAATAATGGAGCTAAAGTTTTCCCTCACCCGTCACCCATCTTCCTCACCAAAAGCCTGATGGAACAACCTGTTGTCAGAAAAGGGGAAGGTCTGGGTCCCAGTGTCTTGGTGCAGCCACTGAGAATGCCCTCCCCGTAGTTCCCACCCGAGTGACTCAGGGGACCTTGAGAAGAGCGTTCCCAACCAACTGCAGGGGCCACTCTAGGGCCCAGGGTGGAGAGACGGTCCTGCAGTTGACGGGGCCCAGACCGTGTAGGACTTTATAGGTCAAAACCAACACCTTGAATTGGGCCCAGAAGACTATAGGCAGCCAGTGCAAAAAACAGAGCACTGGTATAAAGTGCTCACGACGACCCATCCCCGTGAGGAGATGGGCTGGCGCATTCTGCACCAGCTGCAGTCTCCAAACCGTCACCAGGGATAGCCCGATGTAGAGTGCATTGCAGTAGTCCAGTCTTGACGTTATGAAAGCATGGATGATTGTGGCCAGGTTGGAGTCTGAAACATACGGCCACAGTTGTCGCACCAGATGTAAATGGCGGAACACGCTCCTCACCACAGCTGCCACCTGGACATCCAGGCAGAGCTGTGAATCAAGACGCACCCCCAGACTGTGAGCCTGGGGGACCAAAGGAGGGCAGACCCCATCAATGGCAGGGACCACCACTCCCTCAGCACCCCCACATCACCTCCGTCTTGTCGGGATTCAGCTTCAGACAGCTCACCTTCATCCAGTCCCCCCCCAGCTGCCAAACATCACGTAAGCACCGAGCCTGGGTCTGCTGAAAATGAGAGGTAGAGTTGTATGTCATCAGCATACGGAGGACACTGCACACACCCAAAGGCTGCATGTATATGTTGAACAAGAGAGGGGACAGAATAGAACCTTGCAGAACTCAACACAAGAGGTCACTGGGGAACGAGGAACAGTCTCCCAGCACCACCTGCTAAGTTCTCCTGGCCAGGAAGGAACGGAACCATACAACAACAATTCCACTCACCCGGCTGGTTCCTGCAAGCGGGCCACCAACATCTCGTGATCAACGGTATCAAATGCAGCCGACATCTAGCAGAATCAATAGGGTTGACTGACCCTGGTCTAACACCCAGCAGAGGTCAGCAACCAAAGCCATAAGTGCAGTCTCAGTGCCAAAACCCAGACAAAAGCCAGACTGCAAGGGATCCAGACAATTGATACAATCCAGATGCCGCTGAAGCTGCTGAGCCACCACTTGTTCAGTAGCCTTCTGTAAAGAGAGAAGGTTAGAACTGGCTGATAGCTGGCAAGGGAGTCCATAGCCATTAATACACAGACAGGGAAGGGAGTGTTTTGGCATGGTAGATGAAGGTAGGTGGGTGTCCATTTACACAGACACACACCCACCTCCACCCATGGAGCCTCCTCCATTTTATTGGCAGGCTGCATGGGTGGAGGTGGGTGCGTGCCAGTAGCACACTGTAAATGCCTCGCCTTTTGTGGGAAATTAGCTCGGACAAGGGTCCACAAAATTAATATTTCCAGGCACCCCTGGCCATAATACCCAATTTAGGTTTGGGGGTCTAATACCCCCAATAGGGCATAGTGCCCTCCTTCCTCCACATCTCCCCTTATAGCCAGCCCATTCCACCAGGTAGGGGCTTCTCCCAACTAGTGGGTCCCCAGCATCAACTTAGTCCCACACATAAACCTAAAGTTCTCCCCCAACGGAGCACAGAAAGTCCAGGCACTTGAACATAAGTCTTTGGCCTTACGGCCCTTTAAACAAACAACACACCTTGTCTCCCATGCTGTCTGCAAGGTCTCCAAGTCCTGGATCCTGTAGAGGGGTTGGTTTCCCAGGAACTTCCTAGAAGCGCATCCTCTCTCCTTGAGCTTCTGCTGTATACTACCTGTTGCTGGCCGAGCCACTTCCTTTTAAGCAGGAAGCCACGCCTCCTAGCCACCAACTTCCTGTTGGTGGCCATTTTGTGGAGACTTGGCAGCCATTTTACATTCCTGGAGTCCTTTATAGCCCTATCCTGCTACATAAGCATGCAGAAACACCCACCGCCCGTGGTGTTTTCACAGGTGCACACCCACTGCACACCCATCCCCTCACTCACTGCCGCACACCTGTCCGAACATGAGCAGTGGGAGAGACCATCCATGTAAAAACGACCCATGTCCATAGACAGTGTAAGACCTGGCTGTTTCATCGGGCTTTGCCGAGGGAAACAGGATGGGTGGGTTGGGTTAGGGTGAGGGTTTTATTGCTGGGTTATTTTAATGTGGGGTTATGTTGAATTATAAAATTGTATGTGTTTTAAAATGCTGTTAGCTGCCCTGAGATGCTTGTGCAAGAGGGGGCGGCATATTAATGCAATTAAATAAATAAATAAATAATGTCAAGCCACGCATCCAGACGCCCATCTGAAGGCAGCATGGGTGGGTGTATGCTCCTGTGACCCACACACCACCCACTCATGCCCACGCACGGAGCATTGGGGGAAAATCTGGGATGTTCTATGTGGGGGCAGGTCAACCTGTGTGTGGGTACGGCTGCACACCCATCCCAGGCCTATTTGATTCCCCCTACTCACCAGATGTGCGTGGGCGCTCCAAGCAGGCACACAGACTTGTCCCCTGGCTGTACCCTTTTTAAAATGGCCAAAGATAATCATGACTCTTTCTGGACCAGGCCCTTCTTTAGGGAGGATCAGGAGATGAACCTTTCATATCTCAATCTCTTTCTTTTATACCCCTGCTGGTCCCTTGTTCTTTAATGTTAAAATCCTTCTGCTTTTGTGTGCCCAGCTGCTGCATCCAACTCATGTTTCACATGCAAATAGGCTTCCCCCACATTCCAAGGAAACTGGACATTTATCACTTAGCACAGGTAAGGGGTATCAATCTGACTCTCTTAGGATTCACTTCCATATCACTGCAGGTGTCCTGTGTGTATTCCCTTAATGGGTTTCTGTCTGGGTTTGATTGCTTGTGTCATTCACCCAGTTAAGTACCTTACCGTCCTACTACATCACTTCTACCCTAACTATTGTGCTCAGCATTTTACATTGACCAAAATGATATCAACCATGGCTATATTTCACACATGCATTTTGGAATTACAGAAATATTGCTTTTCACATGGTACATCATGGTGTATTACTGATTTTCATAAGTACTGTATGACATATTTCATAAATCATAAGCTGTTGCCCTAGGGCCATTAAAAAATATCAGCCAGCTTGGGTTCCGTGGAATGCCTGAGCATAGGACAAAGTTCCTGACTGTCTCTGTCACCAACATGGATGGCCCCCTCACCACTCTCTCTAAGGGCATGTTCTAATGAACAGATATTTCCAAACAGTTAAGTCTTAAATCACTTTTTCTCCTGAATTGTTTACACATCAAGAGCTTTCAGCTGAAGTTATTTACAAGTAGGAACAGAAGTATGTACTCCTGGAAAATGAGTACATATTCCCCTTCGCTTTCTACTTTGAAGCAACAGTAGTGTGAACCCTTTACTTCGAAGTAAAAATCAAAGGGAAAGATTGTTTGCCAGATCGTTGTAGGTAGGAAATTGCAAAGTAACTAACTCTGTTTGCAGCTGCATTGGGAATGGTACAAAAGTGGAAATAGTTGTTCTGATATAATTAAAGAGTTAAACCAAAGTTAACTACTTTGATTGTTCATCAGAACAAGTTCCTTGGCTCAGGGCCTGCCTTAGAAATTGCGAGGCCCTGGGCGAACATAAAATGCAGGGCCCCCTCAGCTCCACGCACTTTCCCAAGGGCAGCTGGTGGGTTTTGATGTTGGAGGGGCACTGGGGCAGTAAGCCCAGCAGGCCTAGGGGCAGAGCCAGGGGGACAGTAGGCAGAGCCAGGGGGACGGTAGGCCAGTGGCATGGCATAACCCAGCAGCAAGGAGTTCCCAGGGTTAACATCGGATGGAAGAAAACACAGTCTACATGCACATCAAGCTTAAAATAAATAATTTATAAACCCAAAACACAGGGACCCATCCTTGTAAAGCACCCCAGTCACAGCCTGAGTCCAATTTTACCATGCACATCCCATTTCCAGCATTTTGAACACAACTGAAATCGCATGACTTGCAGTGACATCTCTCTCAGGATTTCCAAACCTCCATTTTACCACACACAGTCCCCCCTGCACTAACCCACTAGCCCCCACTCCCCTCCCCGAGAACCCAGGAGCCCTGGCTCCCAGCACCCAGGAGCCCTGGCTCCTATTACACTCCCAACACAGGCGTTCAAACATAGATCCAGCTGATCAAACATAAATCAAACAACCCCCACACGGACACAGCACCCCCCATGAAAGCAGGGATGAGGAACTGAACCTCAGGCCCAGAGCAGCCAAACACAGCTCTCAGCAAAACTTTGTCAGTGTGACCCCTTTCCAGTTCTTGGATTTAAGGGTCTCAAGCACCAAAGCACTAAAAAGTTTTAAAACCCAGTTAAACGTATCAAACACGAAACAACTCCTCCACGACCACAGCACCCCCAGCCCCTTCCCAAACCACCCTCAGATGGCCCCACTCTACTCCCAAAGCCCCACAGACGCGTGTAGCAGCACAAATGAGTTCATTTGAAGAAAGAGAAGGAAGAGGTATTGGCCGGGTGGCCCTTACCTCAGCTGCTGCTGGGCCTGGGTCTTCTGGGAGCCGGGCTGGAGGCTGACAGGCTTAGGTTGCTAAGCAGGAGGGGACAGCAGGAACGTTCTGCTGGGCCTCTCCTTGGGCAGGGGGGTGGCTCCCTTTCCCCCTCCAGGAGCCATGGGGGAGTGGGGGCAGCCATCACGGGGTGAGGGGGGACAGCCATGGGAGGGGGAGCGGGGTAGAGGGAGCAACTCCCCCTCGTGCGCACACACTCACCCACACACACACCCTTCTCTCTCTCACACACCTCTCACACACATTCATTCTCTCATACACATTCATTCATTTGGTTTCTCACACATGCTCTCACCTCTCTCTCACACACCCATTCAAACTCACACACACACTTTCACCTCTCTCTTCACTCACACGCCCATTCAAGCTTGCACACACACTTTCATCTCTCTTGTTCACACACACCCATTCATACTCACACACATGCTCTCACCTCTCTCTCTTTCACACACACACCCATTCAAGCTTACACACACACTTTCATCTCTCTCACACACACCCTCAATCCCCATTCATACTCACATACTCTCTCTCACACACACATACACATGCAATCTTAAACACACACTTTTATCTCTCACACACACACCTCAAACCCATTCATACTCTCACACATGCTCTTCCCTCTCTTTTTCACACACACCCATTCAAGCTTGTACACGTTTTCATCTCTCTCACATTCCCAATCCCCATACTCACACACATGATGCTCTCTCTCTCTCACACACACACACACACACACTCATTCAAACTCACACACACACGCTGCGCCTGCACTGCCTCCTCCGCTCTGGTCCCATCCCCCAGCCGCCACGCAGGAGATCCTCATCCTGGTGGCGAGGAACCCATCACCATCTGCTCTGCTCTTGCTCCCTGCGCGACCTGCTCTGCTCCGCTGCCGGCCTGCTGCTCCTCACGCCGCCTCCTCCGACCTCTTCTCTTCTGCACACAGGCAAGCCAGCAGCAGGTAAGCAGCCTGCTGCTCGGCACCCTGTGTCCATGGGTCCTCTCTCCCTCCCGGAAGTTGCTTTCATGCAACTTCCGGGAGAGAGAAGGAGGACCAGATAGCACTGCAAAGAGGAAGGAGGAGGAGGTGGGGCCTCCCCTCAGTCGTGGGTGGGTGTTCTGGGGGGGGGGTGCAATGTCGCTTCAGCCTGCCAGTGCAGTGCGGCGCTGCACTGACCCGAATTCCCCGCCTCAACTTTTTTTAAAAAAAAAATATTTATTTTTAATTTTTAAAAAAATTCTACACCCCCCCCGAACCGCGGGGCCCTCCCAAGCACGGGGCCCTGGGCAGCCGCCCCTAGTCACCCTGCCTTGGCTGCAGTTCTCAAACTGCTTATTCCAGAGTAGCCCCATTGATTTCTGTGAGAACGTTCTGGAGTAAGCGGCTTGAAAATCACAGCCTAACTTCGTGGTAGCACTCCCATCTCTCTGATCCACAGTTATATTCAGCCTCCCCACCTTCCATTTGCTGCTGCCAGGAAGATCCACTTTAAGGTGACATCAAAGGCTCAGCAACTGGAAATTCTCCCATATGATGTGTTTAGCGATGTTGCTCTTTCAGCTGTTAGTTTGCCCATTCCACTTCCCTGGCCTTAGTGTCTGGGGAGGTCAGGACTTCACTCCATGAGCCATCCTACCCAGATTTCTTGGCTAAGAATCACAATCACTCCCTTTTCTCCATTTCTTGACTTCTTATTTTAAAGAAAATTCCTGTGGGTGGTAGGCCCCTTGCCACGCCCACCTGGGACAGGAGGTGGGACACAGCAGGGAGTTCTCCAAGTGCCGCCGGGGCTGCAAGCCCTGGGTGGTGCAACAGCCATGCTTGCAGGAGCATGGGAAAGGCTGGAACCCTGCCGAGGTTGCTAGCCAGCCCCGGCGTGTCTGATAGGCTGCAAGGGGCCCATGTGGGCATGATCCAAGGGGCAGAGCTAACTCCGCGGTGAAAAACGGCTCCAGCCTCACTTGCAGGTGGGAGCCCAACAGAGAAGCAGCACTCGCAGTGGGCCAGTGTACCGCACTGCGAACGCTCCCCCCCAACCCGGGTAGTTGCCGGCTAGAACTGACAGCGTGCCCAGGGATGGGCAAGGACAAAAGGAAAGCACCTGCCACTGTGAATAAGCGGTGGCGGGTGCCCAAGAACGTGGCGTCAGAGCCGGCTGAAGCCCCAGGGCCTGTGGGTCCGGGGCAAGGAGTGAGGGGCCTTGAGCCTCCAGGTTTGGTGGCTGGGGAGTGGGGGGAGAGGGGGACCCACCTCTGAGGGAAAGATTGGCAGGCTGTGAGGCCCTACTGAGGACCCTGGCAGCTGGGGGGCTGGGTGGGGCGGAAGAGCAGGCTGGGGCTCTGCCCTCCGCCCCTCTGGACCTCTGGTCCCCCGTGCGGGGCAGCGAAGCACCGGGTGGAGGGGGGGCCTGGATCAGAGTGGCCCAAGGTGGGGGGCAGGAGTATTTTGCCTCCCCACCTGATATTGAAGACCTGGGCACATCTAGTAGGGTGCACAACCGGGCACCCCGTGGGCAGCAAACCAACCCCAGTACAGCAGGGCTCGCAGGAGCTGGGCCACACACCCCCAGGGACCCTGGGGTTATTGGCTCCTGTCGGGCCAGATGGATGTGGACTAGACCCTAGGGGCTGTGAGGGACTGGCCAGGGAATGGGGGTTCCCAATGGGGGCTCCCTGCCCACCCCCCCTTTGGGGGGGACAGTTGGGGGTTGCAACTGCCCTGGGTGCGCCCCCCTCTTTAGGAAGACCAGAGGATCCCCAGTTCATGTATTGCAGGGATGGGGGCACGCAAGCGATGGACGGGGACAGGAACGCAAGGCCGCAGAGGAGGGAAGAAGAAGACAATCTTCGCCCAAGGGTCGAGGCCATCGAGTGGGCCATCCAGGCGTTGGTCCAGCAGTGCACCCCACAAGCACCAGCCCAGAATGGCCCACCCCACATGAGCGGGCAGCAGATCCAAGATGAGATGATGCCCCCCCTGGCAGGAGCAGGGGCCTGGGGCCCCAGGGCAGTAGTAACAGAAGCAGTGGCCGAGTCAGCTGCAGGGGGATTTCCCAACAGTGCTCCTCCCGCTCCTGACGAGGATGACTGAATACAGTTGCTATGGTGGAAAGGGGCATGGGTGTCCATCATGGTACCACCCCCCTCATATGGGGGGCCTAAACTACCACCTGTGGCTACCTTCTGATGGAGGGCAGCAGGGTGAGGCTGCTGCGCTGGGGGGACATGCCTTCCAAGTCTGGACCTCGGCAGCAGCCTTACCCAGAACAGTTCTCCCTCCCATGACCATGGCGCCCCAGGCACCTGAGCCTGTCAGACAGCGTGCCCCCCCCCTGCTCCGGTGGGGGTTGGGTACATGGATATCACCCCAATAGGTGACCATCTCCTTCCAGCCACCAAGGAGCGGATATGGAGGGGGGAATACATTGACATTTTTGCCCTCATGTTTAGCGACCCCATAGTGGATCCCGCTGAGCAAGAGGACAAAAAAGAAAAGGAGCGGTTCAAGCACCCAAAAGCTGAGAGGAACTGGTCCAATTGGATGGCTGCCTTTTTGATTTACCACGGGGTTATGATCCAGGCATTTCCAGGGTGCTCGGCCGATTTACTTAAATATGCCAACATTGTGCGGAGGGTGTATGAGGCAGGCCCCACTTGGGCCTGGCTCAGGTATGACGAGGCATTTAGACACTGGGTTGTTTATTAGGGGTGGGAAACCGGTAGAATCCGGTATCCGATAATGCCGGTAACGGGCGTACCGGCATTATCGGATTCGACCCGGTAATCCGGACCCGGTACCGGATTCCAGGGTACCGGATTTTTTTGCATTGCAGCCATTTAAAAATGGCTGCAATGTAAAAAAACTTAAAGCCCCAGCCAAAAAGTTTTTTTAAAAAAAACCCTCCCCGAGTCCAGGCTGCGCGGGTGGAAGGGGGGACACCACCCACCCACCCTGCCCAGCCTGGATTTTTGTTTTCAAAAAGAACAGAGTAAGACCCAGAGGCG
>QEPC01003915.1:1331192-1341364 GCA_003113815.1 Sphenodon punctatus | reverse complement strand
GGCATTGCATGGCAGCTGGAGGCTCTGGCTCCAATGTGGTAGCTGGGCGCTTTTTTGCCCTTTGTGCCTCTTTTCCTGCTGCTTTCTTCTTCTGCCTTCCCATCCTGATTAGCAGCAGTGTAACTCAGCTGCTGCTTCTACTTGTTATTGCTCCTTTCAGCCCTGGAGGTGCCTTACAGGCAGGATTGCAACTGTCTTGCTGCTTCACTGTTGGGATTTTTGCTGCGAATGAGCAGAGATCTGCACGGGCGGCAGTTGCTCCTCCTCCCCCTCCTATGCAAAGGGGAGGAGCTGCCCCCGCACCGTCCAATCAGGAGTCCCTGCTGGGCACACCTGATGCCCGAGCCACCAATCAATGGTGCACGGGCCGAACCGACGGGGTTTCCAACCCCCTGCACATTTTCGCGCCCATTTCCCGTGCGGGGAAGAGCGGGGCGCGGCAACCCCCCCCCGCCCCCTATGCAGGGAGCGGAGGGCCCTTATCCACATGCTTATTTACACCCTCAAAAAATTCCAATAGATTAGTGAAGCATGACTCCCTTTCCTAAATCGATGTTGACTCTTCCCCATTATGCCATGTTTAATTGTTTATCAATATGCTCAGTCATTCAGTTCTTAGCAACTGCCTATACCAGTTTGCCTGGCACTGACGTCAGGCTCACTGGTCTGTAGTTTTCAGGACCATCTCTGGAACCCTTTTTAAATATTGGTGTTACATTTTCTACCCTCCAATCCTCAGGTACAGTGGCAGATTTTAGCAATAGGCTACAAATTACCAATAATAAATCTGCAACTTCATATTTGAGTTCCTTCAGAACTCTGGGATGAATGCCATCTGGTCCTGGTGATTTGTTACTATTTAGTTTGTCAATTTTCTCTCGAACCTCCTCCAGAGTCACACTTATTTGTGACAGTTCTTCTGATTCATCACCTACAAAGATTCGGTTTGATGTGGGGCTCTCCTCAACATCGTCAGAGGTGAAGTCCAAAGCAAATCAGCTTCTCTGCAATGTCCTTATCGTCCCTGAGTGCCCCTTTCGCCCCCATGTCATCTAATGACCCAACTGACGCTCTAGCAGGCTTTTTGCTTCTGATGTACTTGGAAAAGATTTTATTAATATTTTGTGTGTCTTTAGCAAGTTGCTCCTCAAATCTCAAGTCTTACAACTCCTTTAGCCGTACTATTATTACTGACATCATTCTCCTGCAAGCCTGGAGAATTTCAGGGTTCAGTTGCAAAGTAAAATCCAAGTGAGATGGTTAATGGGGTGGCTAGAGCAGGCTCAGCAGGATATTAGAAAAGCAAGGGTCAGGGGAAGAAGAATGGGCCTCATTTTACTGAGAACGACTTTCCACACCAGCATGGTACATTACCCTGACTCCCCCCTCCCCCCCCCCAGGGGCCTCTTAAGCTAGGTTAAAACCAACCCCAGGTAAGAAGAGGCAGACCCTGCTCCACTTTCTAGCCCAGTGGCACCTTATTCTGCTGGGAATTAGCTCCTGGACCCACTAGACCTATTGGGAGTTCAGTTCAATCTAACAGAACAACTGCTTGGAAGCCGTTCCTAGGGTCTCTCTGGAATTGCAGCATTCCCCATGCTGCTGTGTAAGGGAGTGGAGGGTGGGAAGGGTGAGATGAGACCCCAAGCCTGCAGCTATGGAGTTGTTTGAGCCTGGGCATCAGCGCTGCAGACGATTGAGCTGCAGGGAGGAGTGCCTGCAAATGCAGATCCAGTTGACTTGCTCTGGGTAATATTTCCTGATTATTTCACTGCAGCACAAGGCTGCAGAGTAATCAAATTAGGCTAATATTATGGGGAAGAAAATGGGCAGATAAGTAGCTTAAAGTGATCGAAATGACCTGAAGGTGGCCATGCAAATGGTCTGTATAATGTCCTGTAATAACCTGGTCCAGGCAGCTCCAAGCAGGCTGCATTCCAGTAATAAGGAGCCTGATTAAAATAATGAGCTGCAGGAAGAGAATCAAGAAGGGGTGTAAATCAGAGGTGGGCAGCCTTGTCAATTAGTTACTCACTGAGGGTGATACCAGCTGTACCAAGAAGGTGGCCTGGTGCAGGGCTGCCACTGATGGGTCATGGGACCGCAGGGGGGCTCCATTCCCACTGGTGCATTTTTGTCCTCACCTATATCTCCTGTGTGTAAGCCACATTGCCGCAGGCAGATGTGTAGTGCGAGGAGGGAGGTGTGCGAGGCCTGGGCTGTTGCCAGGCGAGACCCAGGATAGCGAGTCTGACTCCTGCTATTTGCTATTTCTGTTATTGCCCTTGGAGAGTGAGGCTGCACTGTCCGGATGCACTCCATGGACATGGATCCCAGCCTCCTCTAGGGCACAATCCTCCTTCGCCAGGTGTACAAAGGCAGAAGTTGTATGCTGACGTATCGTACTAGACTTCAATAGGTGCTGGGTCCTCCTCAGCAAGAGGCATAAGTGCCCATCACCCACTCTCACCGGCGCATGCAGTGTCACCCTTCAGAGTCCAGCACAGCAGAGACCTGGAACCTGAGCTGAGCCTGACAGGACCTGGCTGAACCCGCTGCGCGTGGGTCAGGTACTCTGCTGGAGCACCATGTCACAATACTCCATAGGAAGAGTGGCCATATTAAAAACATCCTGGGGGAATGCCTTATCCTTGCTCATTAAGGAGCACCATGACACCAATACCAGGGGCTCGCAGAGTCTGGCCATATCAGGAAAGGGAGGGGAGAGCCTTTGGGGAACCACAAAGAGGGAGAAATGCTTTCTTTTCAAACATTTTTGATGCTGGCAGTGTGTGTGTATGGGGCGGGGGAGCACAGGGACAGCTTTGCCCCACTCTCTCATTTGACAGACCTTGCTTAACTGTGCCCCTGTAGCTTGTAGTTTAATTGAAACAGTGCAGGAGCCCAGCCACAGGGGTCTGAACTGAGGATGCTGTGAAGTGGATGAGTTGATTATTATCTGTCTACCCCAGATCCCCTTAGCTGTGACCCTACTCCCTCCCTAGGACAGGTGTAGCATAACTGGTCCATGTAGACAGAACAGGGCCGCTGAGCTGGGGAGGGAGTCAGGGCCTATTCAGCCTCTTCCCCTCATGGCTCAGGGCCAAATCTTCCCATCCTTTCCAGGCATTCCCTTGCCAAGCTGGCTCCCCACTCAGGCAGTCAATCTCATCACTATTTTGCCTGCACTAGACTAGTGCCTCTCCCCCTCCCCAAGGCCCAGGCTCTTCTCTGAACCTTGCTCCCATGTGAGGAGGGCTATCCCCACACCCCCACCTGCCAGCTCCTCCTGCAAGTGCTGTCTCCAGGAAGCCCCCACAGGGACTTCACAAAGGGCCAGACATGAAGAGAGACACCTCGTCCCCATCACTGAACAAGTCCAATAAATCACTGGGGCAGAGAGACCCAGACGACGGCAGGCAGAATCAATACAGGGCAGAACAGGCCAAGGAAAACAGTGCTGAAAAAAACCCACAAAACAAACAATAGCAGGGGGTAGGTAGTGCTGGGAAGCAAAGCAGAGCAGTGTGTGGGGAACCAGGATGGGTTTTGGACTAAGATAGAGGGGTATCAGCAGAGCTGGAGTAGGAGCCCAGGACTGGAATAGCTGGGTGGTTGAAGATCAGGACTGTGGTATTGGCACAGCTGTGAAAGGGAGCCTAGGGCCAGAGTAACAGGGGGGGTTGCAGTGTGAGATTGGGAGATAAAGGCAGAGCTCTGTATGTGGAGGCCAAGTCAGGGAGAGAAGTGGCGCGGGGTTGGGGGGGTTAGAAGTCAGGATTAAGGGTCATCAACAAAGCTAGAAAGCTGGGGAGGGAGACTAGGGCTGGAATAGCAGGATGGCCGAAGATCAGGACTGAGGGGAATTGGCAAAGTCGTTTGGGGAGAGCATAGGTTGAAACTGAGGGGCACTGGCAGAGCTGGCTATCGGGGCTGAATATAGGAACCTCAGCTGAATTTTCTAGGGGAACATCTCTACCCTACACAGTGGTTTCATCTCCATCCTGAAATCCCCAGGCGAGTCCCGGACTGTCTGCTTAAAATGCACCCATGTCCCTTTTTCTCCTTGCTTGTCTCTTTGCGCAGGGCATGGAGCACAGGAGAAGAGATATGATAAAAATAATTCTTCTCCAGGCATGGAACAATGAAAGAAGATTGAGCTGTCAATCTGGCTCTATTTCCCCTGGGAGGCTGACACCGTTCATGGACTGGCAGGGTGAGGAAAGTGAAACCTCACTGGGACACCAGCAGCTGGAAGCAGAAAGAAAGGGGGGTTTTATGTACTGCGAGAGAGATCACAAGAGAAAACTTTCCCCTCTTAACAAAACATAGCCTAGGGGAAGGCGAGAGAAGGGATGCAGCTGGGGGGTGGACAGGACACAAGAAGAAAATAGCACAATGTCAATGATCCTCCCTATGCAGGAGTAAACTCCTTGAAGCCGGATTTCCAGTGTGTAGCCTCCCAGAGCAGCTTTCTCTGCACAGAACTGACCCACGGAAAGGTCAAGCAACCTGCCCAAGGTCATGAAGAGAATCTGGGTGTTTTAAAACAAGATGCATGGCCACCCATCAACCACTCATCTGAACACCCATCTGAAAGGGTGCGGGGGGTGGGGGGTGCGCTCCTGTGACCCCACGCAGCACTCACTCATGGGGTACTGATGAAAAATCCAGAGCGTTCCATGTAGGGGAAGCCAAAACAGCACATGGAAACAGGTGCCTACACATCCCCGGCCCGTATGAACAGAAGCGCCCACCCATGCCAGCAGACAGTTCCACGGCCTGGCCACTTCCCTGGTCCCACCCACAGCCCTGCCAGGAGCTCTTATTTATTTTTATTTATTTATTTTCTAGATTTCTACCCCGCCCCTCCTGAGAACAGCTCGGGGTGGCTTCCAACAATAAATATATATGTAAAATACATATAAAACAAGTTAAAACACATCAAAGATACAATATAAAGTATTAAAACAGGGCCCGGGGAACATTAAAACAATAAATAGGATAGGGGGGATAAAAGCCCACTAACCCCCCTCTCCCCCCTCCCCAAAGGCCTGAGCGAACAGCCAGGGTTTACAACTTTGCCAGAATGTCAACAGGCTAAGGGCCAGGCGGGCTTCCTCCGGAAGGGAGTTCCAAAGGTGCGGCCCGGCCACCGAGAATGCCCTCTCCATTGTGGCCCCCCACTTAACACGGGGGACCTCCAAGAAGGCACCCCCGGCGGACCGAAGAAGCCGCTCTGGGGTGCGGAGGGCGAGGCGGTCCCTGAGGTACGAGGGGCCCAGACCATGAAGGGCCAAACCTGAACCTAGCTCGGCACGCTATTGGCAACCAGTGCAGAGTCTGGAGCACAGGTGTAATGTGTTCCTGATGACCTGTCCCCGAAAGGAGACAGACCACCACATTCTGCACTAACTGCAGCCTCCGAACCAGGAACAAGGGAAGCCCCACGTAGAGCGCGTTGCAGTAGTCCAGCCTCGAGGTGATGAAGGCATGGATGAGGGAGGCCAGGTCCGGGCCGGAGACGAACAGACGCAGCCTCCGCACCAGATGCAACTGGCGGAAGGCAGTCTTTGCGACTGCCTCCACCAGATATTTGTCACAGTCCTCCCTACCTGTAACGTGGCCCCAGAACCCTGACAGCGGGTCCTGGGGCTGGAGTGGCTGTTTCTTGGTGCGGTGGAATGAAGGCTCTCTGTGCGAGAGAATGATGGCCCCAGACCCATGATGGTGGGTCCTGGGGCTAGAGTGGCAGCTTCTAGATATTGGCCACAGCCCTCCCTGCCAGTAACGTNAACCCCTCCCAAAACAGGGGGGCCACTACCTTCTTCGCTCTCTCCACCAACATCACCTCCATCCTATCGGGGTTGAGATTCAGTCTGCTCTGACACATCCATTCCGCCACAGCCTCCAAACCCTGGGATAGCAACGAGACAGCAGGGTCTGGATCAGTTGAAAAAGAGAGGTACAGCATATTGGTGATACCACTCCCCGAACCCTCTCACGACCTCCCCCAAGGGCTGCATATATACATTAAATAATAATGGAGACAGGATAGAACCCTGCAGAATGCCGCATGATAGAGCGCAGGGGCAAGATGTCTCATCCCCCAGCACCACCCGCTGGCTTCTCCCCAAGAGGAATGATCAGAACCATTCAAGAACAGTCCCATCCAGACCCCCCAGGTCATGCAGCCATCTCAACAGCAGCCCATGTTCCACGGTATCGAAAGCGGCTGAGAGATCTAGTAGGATGAGAAATGTTGAACATCCTGCATCCATCTCCCAGCGGAGGTCATTGACCGAGGCCACCAATGCTGTCTCAGTGCCATAGCCAGGGAGGAACCCAGATTGAAATGGGTCCAGGAAACCGATGTTATCTAGATGCACCTGGAGCTGGATTGCCACCGCCCGCTCAATAACCTTCCCTAAAAAGGGAAGGTTAGAGACAGGTCGGTAACTGGCGAGCGCATCCATGTCCAAAGATGGTTTCTTCAGAAGGGGGCGCACCACAGCCTCCTTGAGGGGGGCGACAACCTCCCCTGCTGCAAGGACGCATTCACTACCCTCACCAGCACCATCCCCAATGTCTCTCTGGAGGCTTTCACCAACCAGGACGGGCATGGATCGAGCTCACAACAGGTGTCCCTCACAGACCCCAAGACATCTGCTGCATCAGCCGGCGTCACTTCCCAAAACTCCCCCCACAAAGATGGACCAGACGGCGCCTCCATCACCTCACACTCTCCCCCTACTGCCCCAATCCAATGTCAAAGTCGCTCTGAATCCAAGCGATCTTGTCTGCGAAGTAGTTGACAAACTCCTCACAGCGGGCCTGGGACAAGTCCCCTTCCAGGCAGAGGGAGACTGGACTGACCGGCCCCCGCACCACCCAAAACAGCTCTGCTGGGTGTGACTTCGTAGATGCTATGAGGACAGCAAGGAACTCCTTCCTTGCTGTCCTCACAGCCTCAACATAGGACCACAAGTGGGCCCTTTAGAGAAGTTGGTCGGAGTCAGATCGAGTCCGATGCCAGCATCACTCCAGCTTCCTGCCTACTTGTTTCATACACCGCAGCCCCTCGGTAAACCAAGGGGCCCTGTGGTGACGAGACCGAGGCAGAGGGCATCTCAGAGCCATCCTGTCAATGGCCTCCTCCAGCAAGCTGTTCCAATGCTGGACCAGCTCATTGACAGAGTGACCATCCAGGTCCAAGGTTAACTCCCTCAGGACCTCTTGGAACCGCTGGGTTCCATCAGCCTCATGGTGGACCAAACTAACTGGTCCTTTCCCCTTCTGGAGGGGGTGTGCTGAGAGACTGGCCTGAAGGAGATAATGGTCCGTCCATGACAAGGGCACCGCCCTAACCACCCCCACAACTGGACCCCCCGTCTCTAGGCCAGAACCAAAGATAAGGTCGAGGGTATGCCCCCCCACGTGGGTCAGGCAGATAACCTCCTGGGACAAATCCATGGTTGCCATGGCAGCCATGAATTCTCGCTCCACCCCAACAAGGCCGGCATCGGAGTGAATGTTGAAGTCCCCCAGAACCAAGGTCCTAGAGGAGCCCAACACTACCTCTGAGGCCAGCTCTGCTAGAGTGGTAAGGGATGCCACCGGACAGGAAGGGACCCGGTATACCAGCAGCACCCCTAGCTTGCCCCCTGCCAAATCAAACAACATGTGAAGGGCCTCAACACCAACAATCTCCAGGACTGGATACCTCCTAACAGGCCAGTCCTCTCTGAAAATAATTGCTACACCACCTTCCCGGCCATCTGTGCGAGGCTGATGCTGCACGGCATACCCGACTGGAACGAGATTGGCCAAGATTGAACCATCCAGCTTGTCCAGCCAGGTCTCCGTAATACATGCGAGGTCCACGACCCCATCCGAGATCAAATCCTGGACAATTGGGGCCTTGTTAACACAGACCTCGCATTTAGCAGCAACAGCCCCCCACGTGTGGACTTTGGACCTGGCTACTCCCTCACCCTCAGTGGGGGATGGCAACCTGCACCTCCCTCAGGCACCTTGGTCCCCTAGGGGTGCGAGCCATCCAACCCCATGGACCATACCGTCCTCACCCCAGAACCACCCCAATAGCCGCATCCTCCCCCCGTCCACCAAATCCTCGGCCCCCCAAACCCGGCTGCTCACCCAGTACCCTTCCCCCGTCCCCCCAGCCATCCCGCTGCCACCAGGAGGCGGTAGGGGCCATTTCCCCCCCCTCCTGAGTTCCCTCTCTCACCAGGGTCAGATTCCTCCCCCCTCCCCCCCAAAATAACCTTCCCAGTACTCCCCCTGCTGCCACCAGGGTCAGTCACTGGGACACACACACACCCTCCCTCTAACCACCCCTCCTGCACCCCCAACCTACCTCCCTAGCCCTGAACAAAAGATCCCCCACAAAAACATCCCCTGTGACCCTGAAGTACCCCAAAGTGCCGTGCCCTTTGGCCATGGCCCTTTGGCCTGCAGCTGGCGGCGGGAGCCAGCGGCTGCTGGGCTTTAAAGCCCCGGCCACTTCCAGGTGGGGGAGGGGACAAGTTGTCCCTGATAAGCGGCTTCTGTGCTCCCCCCCCGCCCCCCGGCACTCACGTCAGTCTCTTTCCTCTGCAGGTATCAGCAGAGGAGAGCCGAGAGGAATGGCGGCAGCACCAGCAGACCCTCTCCTCTTCAGCTGCAGGTGACGACAGCACAGGCAAGCGGGCAGGTAGGTAAGTGAGTCTCAAAGGACACACACACAAAATACAACACCGCATTGGCTCAAAGCACAACAACCCCCCTCACAATGCATGAGAGGAGAGCCAATGCTATGGAGGAGAGCAGCTCGGACAGCAGCTCCCTGTGTGTTCTGCCCAATATGTGCCTCTGTTGTTACCCGGGACTGCAAACAGCTGCAGCAGCTCCCCAGGTCATAGGCAGGAAGGGGTTACTAGCTGCTGCAGCTTCCTGTTTCCATGGGCAAACAGTTGGATGGGGCTTGGGGTGGGGGTGTTGCTGGGGTGGGGGAATGGTTGCCTGTATGAGTTGTTTGCAGGGGCGCCAGGGCGGGCCATAGTAGCTACTACTGGGATTGTGTGGAGGCTGCCTGTGTGACCATGGTGGCCACCTGTTAGAATCCCATCCCTCTCCACTCACTCCATGTGTGTGACTGCTCCGCAACTGTGCCACTCGGTGGCCATGGACCTCGTCCCCCCCTTGCTCATTTTAAAACACCCTCTGTAGCAGACAGAGATTTGAACCCAGGTCTCCAAAATCTCAAACAAGCATGTAAACCAGTCCACTAGACTATCACCAAGCAGAAACAGAGCCTTCTGCCTCCTATGTGCTGTGGCTTCCTACTAAACCAGGGAGGCAATTTGACTTTTACATTAAGGGAGAGTATCCTGTCAAGATAAAAATTCATGGTGCTAGGGCACTGCTAGGCTCATGAATTCAAAGGGTTAGGATCTCTGCCCTGTAGCTCAAGTGCTGGAGCTCCCATTGCTTTAGCAGCAGCATGGCTGAGTAGCAGATAGCTCCCTCAACTCAAACTCATCCTAAGCCACCCTAAGGCCCCAGTGAAACTCCACCTCCAGCCTGACAGAAGGTAGAGAGCATCCAGCATTTGTGGAGGCTTTTCTTTCTTTCTTTCTTTCTTTCTTTCTTTCTTCGGTCACGCTCAGTAGTTGTCTCCCAGGATTGCTTACTGTATTGTGGTAGGACCTAAAGGTAGTCCTCTCCCCGTTCCATACCAGGGCCTCCTCAACCTGGAGGTAGCTCAGGCATAAAGCAAGAAGCAGCCTCTGCACTAGGGAGTTTTAAGTATGAAAACAAGCATTTCTTTTTATCCCCAGCACAGGGGAGCACTGAGGCACAGAGATGAAAGGTGACTGGCCCACTGTGGTAGCCAGGGTCAAAGGCCAGATTGCCTGACTCCCCCACCTCCCTGAAGCAGAGGGGACCAGCAAGGGCAGCTGTTGGATTTTGAGTTTGGAGGGGCAGTAAGGCCGGCAAGCCGGTGGGCGGAGCCAGGGGGACGGTAGGTGGAGCCAGGGGGATGGTAGGCCAGTGGTATGGCATAATGCAGCAGCAAGGAGTTCCCATGGTTAACATTGGATGGAAGAAAACACAATCTACATGCACATCAAGCTTAAAATAAATAATGTATAAACCCCAAACACAGG
>QEPC01003915.1:1287403-1330146 GCA_003113815.1 Sphenodon punctatus | reverse complement strand
GCGGGGTGGGAAACAGCCTTGGGGTGCTTTGGGGGGGTGCGGGGTGGGAAACAGATGGGGGGTGCGGGGTGCCTTGGGGGGGTGCGGGGTGGGAAACAGCATGGGGGGTGCGGGGTGGGAAACAGCCCTGGGGGGGTGTGGGGTGCCTTGGGGGGTGTGGGGTGGGAATCCTCCTCCCGTACCCCCCGAAGGCTGTTTCCCACCCCGCACACACACCCCAGGCTGTTTCCCAGTGGGAAACAGCCTGGGGGGGGGGGGAGGAGGATAGGAAGGAATCTTATTCTTACCTGGTTTGGGGAGCGGCAAGGAAGTGGCTGAAGCACGCCGCCGGCAGCCATGTTCTTCTTTGAGCATGTGAGGCAGGGACCAGTGCGCATGCGCCTCAGGTGCCCGGCCCAAGGCATCTCGCCAGGGCGCTTTCAACAAGCACCCTGGTGAGAGCTTTCCTTGTACCCATTGAGCGCAATGGAAGCCCTAGCTCCTTCCTCCACAGCACGTCCTATACATTCTGTGTAGACGGAGGAGCTCAGCCAGGCTGAGCGCTCAGCCACCCAAACCGCGTTTTCTGTTGGCTTAGCATTTTTGAGCCTTCTGGGACCCACTCCTCTGGAGTGGATCCCAGAAGTCAACTGACAGCAGCGCTGCAGCAGCCTCCGCTCTGAAGCAAAGGCAAGGCAGAGGCTGCTGCGGCGCTGTGAGAAGCAGCAGCGGCGAGGGTTTTTTTGGGGGTTTTTTTCAATGAGCAGTGGCGCCTGGCGGGCCCTCGGCGCTTGGGGGGTCAGCGCCCCAAACGCCCTGGGAGGCCAGCCGCGCCTGGGGACTAGTCAGAGGTTGAGACAGTTCCCTCTGAGTTGAATACCTCCCCAAATACAGAGAGAGATTAGATCCACAAACAGTTCTCGTTCGCCAGCCTGGCCCCACAGCAGCACTGGGCCCAGGAGTTTTGAGGAGACCAACCTTCCTTCAGAGGTTTGCTTACTGTAAGCAGCCTGAGCATATTCCAGAGGTAGTGCAAAGCTTTCCCTTCTGGCAAAGCATTTGGCAAGCAGGGATAGAGGTTGGGGGGAAGTTTGGGGGAGTGAGGGGGGCTTTTGGGGGATTTTATTGTATTGTATTGCACTGTGATTTTTATCTTTTTTTCTGTGTTTTTGTTTCTGTAAGTCACTCTGAGCCTTTGGGGAAAGCGGGGAATAAATTTTAATAAATAAATTAAATAAATAAACTTCCCACACCAGGTAACTAATTCACTCCTGAGCAAGCCCAGGTAGAGAAGGAACTTTAGTAATGGTGTCTGGATGCTATTAGGCCTGCTGCTTCATGGGGCATTTGATGTTGTATCTGTGTGTTTGGAGAAAGCACGCTTGATGGGGACGTCCAGTGTGTTTGGCTTGTCTGTGAAGTGATAGGTACTGTCTCGGGCCCTGGTCCTGTGGGTACTCACCCACCACTTGTCCTTGTGGCACAGGAACAAAGGCAGAGACTGGGAAAGGGGACTGTCCTGAGGCACTGACTGAGCAGCAAATGTAACAGAGCGGCTGAGGACAGAACCTGAAAGCACTGGGACGTTTTGGGACTGGAGCTGTAATGGATGCCACACCATTTACACTACGCTTGTGCTGCATGCTGCCTCATTTCCATTCAGCACCATGGGCAGAGCAGAGAGGCAGGAGAAGAGGGATAGAGGACGAAGCCTTAGGGGCCAAGAAGGCAGTGTATCCCTTGCACCCATGGGCTCTCTCCCCCTTTGCTGGTGGCTCCATCACACCCCACCTTTGCCCTTCAGCATCCTGGCCCTGAAGCAAAGCCACAGGAATGCTATGTCCAATTGGCATGTACATCCCATCATCATGAAAGTTAAAAGTGGTAGGTGTGCCCGCCCCCCCCCCCATGCATGTGTGGGCCTGCCCTTTGTGCATGGTTGGGGCTCCAGGCCTGCAAAAGGACAGAGGTCCACAACCAGTAGGGCAGTAGTGAGGTCCACAAATCAGAAGCCTTCCGCTAAAAGCAGTAGTCTTGGCTGTAGTGCAGGTGGCTCACGGGCATTGTTGACAGGCTGACAGCTCAAGGCTGGGAGACAGTAGCTTTGACCAGTAGCACACGTTGACACCCACACACCCACACCCATTGAGGAGAGAGGAGAAAGAGACAAGGAATGGCTCTGGGGCATGGGGCTGATCTTACATTAGAGGTACTGGTCCTTGAAACTTGCAATCACCATGAAACTGTGTGTCAGGGAGAGACGTGATCAAAGCTTCTTGAAAACACACACACACGGGAGTGCCAGCTAATGGGGCTGGGGTGGAGGATGCTCTGGGATGGAGTGGCAAAGGATTAGCAGAGTTCCTGCCCTCAGGGAGCATTGTGGGGACCAGACTGTCCATCTCCGTAATCAAAGCCCTCACTGATTTGCCTCAGCCACCTTTTCAGAAGGCATGCCGTAGGGGAGGAGAGTTCTCATCGTGGGTCACAGTGCTTGGCTCAGAGCCATGTATCTCTGAACTTCCCCTGCCTGCCATGTTATGGGGTAATGAGGCTGCTTCATGGCCTGAGGCTGTGAGCAAGCATCCAACCCAGCCCAGACCACTCACCTCACTTTGCTCTTACCACAGGCCTTGACAATGTATTCACCCCTCCTCCATCCATCTTCCAGCAAAGAGCAAACTGGACCTTGCTACCTCTCGGACGGTGTCTCTCCCTTCTGCCTCCCCCACTGCTGCTTTTACTACTCTGCCTCCCTCCCAGCAACACTTCACGTAACAGCAGGGAATTTGTGGTTTATGGGACACTTATCTAGAAGTCTGCTCATGCTGGACATTCAGCCCACACCTGAGCCCATGAGCCTGGACTCTTAAAATGGACAGACACAAAAATGGCTGATATGGGCTCCCAAAATTCCCAACCCCACTCAGACCTAAGTATTCTGGGGTGACAAGCTCTGGATTGGGGAAAATCCAAGAGGGGGAAGAGGGAGACCATGTCAGAGGGGGTGGGGCCAAGGGTTGCCATGCCCATTTCTGACATAACCCCACCCTCGCAGAGTTTCGTGACATCAGTGTTCCATAGGGGCAGGGCCCTTATCAGAAAGGAGGTGGGGAAATCTCTGTGGCCCACCCCCTTTCTGACATGGCCACTCCTGCTGCCCCTGGAAGCCGCAGTTCTCCAGGTTTCTGGAGGTACCCCTGGCTGACTCAAGGGGCTCTCCCAGAACATGAAAACTCTGGGTCCCAGCCTTGAGTCTCCAGGTGAAACACAGCAAGGTGGCAAGTCTGCTCGCAGCCCACTGGATTCAGGGGACTTTATTTCCTTCCAGCTGTAGATTAAAGCTACTGTGCATAGCTCCCAGGGAAACACATTGGGCAGTCTAAGGGCAGGATCTCCAGTGCCTTACAACCAACTCTCAGACTGGGGCCAAAGTCAGACCTTTCACTCATTCCTTTGCTTTATTTACCACCAACACCCCTTCTTCATGTGGCACCTGCCTTCCTGGATGGGCCTCTGGGGAAGCTAAGTGGAGACAGTTCCTTGAGTGAGTGGAGTTTGATAGAGAGAGATCACGCTCCAAGGTTTCTACCTAGAGCAATGACACAGGGTGACAGCAGCAGTGTCCACGGAAATTAGCTTTACTTAGGAAAGGAGTGCAGAGTGAGGAGTAGGACAGCGTTCTGTCTCTGCTGGGGATAGTCCTTCTCTGGGATGCTCCCTGACTGACTTGGCAGAAGGGACCAGAGTCAACTCTCTCAAAGTGCAATCCCCCCTCCCCCTTATCCACCCATACCCACACTATAGATCAAATGCACAGATAGCTCTCCTTAGCTGCCTTGCCTTCAGATGGTAGCACCTTGATTCAGGAGTTTTAGGATATATGACTCTTCCAAGCCTGAGTTCCCCTTCAGACCACACCCTGATGCTGCCTTTCCATTTGCCATTCAGTTGTGTTAGTTCTTTTGGACCTCACTTTCAGCTCCCAAGCCTTCCTGGCCTGAACCCTACACTGTGCTCAGGACTTTACACATAGGGTGCTTTTAGACAGACAGCATCCCCACCTCTGTTCTGCCGCAACCCTTGGTGGCCCGTCCATTGAAAAGAGGACCGCCAGATGTGCTAGCAGAGCAGAAGCAGAGAAGGCTGCCCCTGCTCTGGGGCAGCTCTGCTAGCGGTGCTCCGGAACAACCTGGAGGGCCAGCAGCAGAGAGAACTAGCCAAACCTGGGGCACCAGGCTGAGGCGGAACTGCTGTCTGTCTGCCCAGCTGCAGCAGACAGTCATGGCAGCTCTGCTCTTGCCCAGGGGTTGCCCCGGAGCAACACCATAGAGTTGTGGGCAGCAGCCTAAAGTGTTGGGCGATCTTCCCGCAACTCTATGGTGTGGGGGAGGAGGGCACCACGTAAGTGGACCATGGCAGCTGCTGGATCTCTAGGTGGGGCTGCAAAGTGGGCCGACAGGTCCAGGCATTGAAAAACCCCCATAGAACTGGGCAGTGAGGGAATGGCTAGGCAAGGAGAGAGGGAGTGGGTGTGGCCAAGAGTCTGCCCCTACCCTTCCCAACATGGGAGCCCATGCCCCAGAGCTGTCACCCAAAGGCTGGCCAAGATGGCATAGGAAGCATGCCCCTGTCTAAGGCCACTTTTACACGGATGCCACCCACCCACGAACACCCGGAAACACCCATCGGATGGGTGGGAGAGCGTCTGTGTAAAAGAGCATGAGTGGGTGAGTGCGCGTGCCCAACCCACCCGCCAACACCCGCCAACACCCACGAAGCAGCCAGGAGGGAGCCAGCACCCTCCGTGGATGGAGATGGATGTTCAACACCTGAACATCTGTGAAAAACTGAAAACACCCACACCCACGCGGACGGGACCGGCGGGACTGCAGTGTGCCGGCGCAAAGGGTCACGCACATGCCCCCACGCAGACACGCCCACCAAGGGTGATGCCGGATGTCCAGTCGAGAGCCCGTAAAGGAGGGCAGAAACATGACACACGTGCGTGGCCTCCCATGATGACCGCGAGGAAAGCCCTCGAGAAGACCAAGGAAGCCAATGTCACTCCACACGCGGGACATGACTGGGTGAGCACGGGGACCCAGGAGCACCCAGGGGAGGTCCCGGCCAGGCGGTGCGGGGGGTTCCGGGTCAGGCGGTGCAGGGGAGGAACGTGGCATGGCTAACCACAGCACATGCCTCCTGGCACAGGGCCGAGGGTACACAGCGGCCACGACACCAACTGCTGAACCCCAGCACAGCACAGCCACAGGGCACGGCCAGAGGAGCAGCAGCGACAGGGAGGTGAGAGCGAGGGTACCCCCCGAACCAGGGACAGGAGGGCCGCGCCCCAGCCCCATCACCACGGCCAAGGGAACACAGGGCAGGTGGCAGCCGGCTAACCCGTGTTCCCGTCCCCCCAGGACAGCACCCAGACAACAGAGCACCGCACCACCAGGGAGACGGCTGAGGAGGGCCCCACAGACAGCCAGACAAGCAGAAGGTCACCCGAGGGGGGGAGGTCCCATGGGGGCACAGAGGGGGGAAGCAGGACTGTGAGTAACCCCAATGCAATACTCCTGACAGGAGATGACCATCTCCACAGCTACCACAGCTACCGGGTGGGCCCCATGCCACCAAGCCAGAGGGCCCCCCATACACAGGTCCCAAAAGGGGGAGCCCTGGTCCAGGCAGGAGACCAGGGACTTCATATGCCTGTGGGGGTCCAAAAGGGTCCAGAACGACCTGGTGTGCAGCTACAAGACCAGACAGGTCTATGAAGCCATCACCCAGGAGATGCAGCGGCAGGGGTACAATAAGGATGTCACCCAGTGCTTGCAGCAGGCAACAGACTTGAGGTCCGGATATAAACAGATCAAGCACAACAATCTCAAGTCCAGCTACGCCATGCGCACAGCCGAGGAGCTGGACACGTTCCTCTGCATGGACGGGGACATTGTGGTCTCCGGCTGTCAGCTCCGCCTCCCGGACAGAGTCCCGGCCCTGCGGGGGTGCCGCTCGGCAGCAGAAAAAGCGGCCCCGTGTCACAAAGGCCCCGTCTCCCTCAGAAGCACGGGCTCTGGAAGAGGTAGCGGGGACAGCACCCATTGCACCCAGGGTTGAGGCCACGCCCCGGCCCATTGTGCCCAGGGCTGAGACCACGCCCCCGATGTTGGGACGTGATGTGGGGATTCCCCCGCCCCTACCTCGGCGCTCAGAGCGCCTGAGAGCATGCATGGGGGTGGGGCTTCAGTTATAAAAGCCAGTGCCGCCGAGACAGCGGCGCTGGTGATTACAGTTAGACCGGCCCTTTGCTTGGAGACTGTGTTGTGCTTTGACTGAGAGTGAACCTTAGCTTTGGACGTCTGGACCTTCCTCCCTCTCATCCCGAGTGCCATGCGAAAGAGTGAGCGTGTGCGGAGAGTGCAAGCTGAGTGTGTGTGTGTGCGTGTCCCTGGTTCCCCTCACCCTTCCCCTTCCTGGGGCATCCCTGCCTCACTGCTCATGTGCCTCCTTTTCTCCTCACGCATCCCTGGTACTCCCTGTGGCACTACCCCCCACTCCAGTTCTCACGTTCCTTCCGCCTGCTGCCCTACCTTCGAAAGATTGTGAAAGGAATAATAGGGCCATACCTTGGTTTCCCTGTAAGTCCGTGCCCTATGATGATAGGGGTCTGTTCTCTTTAATTAGAGGTAAAGACCCACTCACTATCCTGACGGGCTTTCTTCTAGCAGGGCACGTGCCCCTTCCCAGGGTAAACCTCGGTAGCGTGTGGAGTGGTGTGAGTGCTCCCCAATATCCCTGTCCCAGTGACACCCCCATATACCCCTGCCCCAGTGACAAATCACCAGCACCCTTTTGGCCTTCCCCTGGCCTTCGAGCCATGGATGTGGCAGACGAAATTAAGCAGTTGGTATTGGCAGTACAGTCCTTGGCCATGGAAGTCAAGGACCTGCAGGCAAAACAGAGCGAGATAGCTACAGCAGTTACCCAGATCCAGGATGCCACTGCCCCGGCGGCCCCTCCCTCTGGGTCTGCGGCTCCTGTCCCTGCCCCAGGGGTACCCCTGATACCCGCCATCCCGCGGGAACCAAAGGGCCCCCAAATAGAGAAATTTATTGGGAACAGGAGGGCCTTTCAAGGATTTTTGGCCCTCTGCCGCCTTACCTTTACCCTTCAGCCTGGCACGTATGCCTCTGATAAACTGAAAGTTGCCTTCATTATTGGGAACTTAGGTGGTACCGCCTTGGAGTGGGCCACTACCTTGCTGAAGGGAAATAGCCCCTTATTGACCAACTACGATGATTTTTTGAAAGAATTTGCATTCCTCTTTGATCACCCCCACCGGGTACAAGATGCGGAGACTATGATAATGTCTCTCCGGCAGACCAAGGGCAACATGCTGGATTACATTACGTGTTTCCAGCAGCTAGTCTTGGAACTTCAGTGGCCCAATAATGTACTTAAGGTACACTTCCTCAAGGGACTATGTGAGGAAATAAAGGACCAGCTCACCTTCGTAGCCTTGCCCGACACCTGGGAAACCGTGGCGAGCTTGGCCCTGCAAATTGAGGAACGATTGGTGGAACGAAAATGGGAGCGGCATCAGGAATTCCAACCACTCCCGGCCAGCCCCCTTTCCCTTCCAGGGGCTTCTAAACCCACGGAACCGGAACCCATGCAGTTAGGGGCTTCCCGGGGTCCCTTGACCAAGGAGGAGCACGGACACCAAAGAACATTGCACTCCTGTTTCTATTGCAGGGAGCTCTCCCATTTTATTGGGGAGTGCCCCACCTTGCCCCCTCAAAGGTGGGACCCGGGAAATGCCCGGAGCTGAGACTGGCAGGGGCTGTCTCGGTTCTAAGTCTGCCGAAAACCCCTTTTTTGGACCCTCATTTTCGAGTCCTTATTACCTTGTCCCTGTCCTCCTCTAACTCAATTGAATTCAATTTTATTACGGCACTGGCTCTCGCCCTGGCCTAAACATAACAAAATATACATAGCATAACATAACATAACATTTTGACAATAAAATATAAAATAACCATTAAAATGGGATCAGTATAAGACACAGGCTTTATAGACGTTTCAAAATTCAGTTGAACTCTACTATGCTCACACCAATACGAGCCTTTATGCCCCTTGGTGAGAGAAATAACATTTAACTACCCAAGAGTAACTCTCCCTCTCCTTCCCTAGAGCTAATACCCTAAGACTGTATTAAGTACAGGCCTAGTATGTGCCTATCTTAACTCGTCCTCATGGATTGGCCCAACTAAGGTCAACCCCTAATATATAACTCCCATGTTATGTACGCCCCCTACACCCACCCTACAAACTTTAACTCTAAAACGCCTTAATCAATTCTATAATGTTTTAATTGGCGGCAACTGAGCTAAGGTATCAAACCCTTCTCTAAATCCCGCCTTTTTTTCCCGACCAAATGAATGAAGGACGCAACTGCCAACACTGCGTCCTTATTTGATAACCCCAGAAAGAAAACATAACAATTGGTTGTTTCAAAGGATTGGCCATTCGGCAAAAAAGGGGATAGCCAGACCTGCCTGAGAGACTCGTAGTAAGGGCAACTAGCTAATAAGTGCTCCACAAACTCTAATTCCCTTTTGTAGCATGAACATAACCTACAGTCCTCTGGAATCTTCAAAAACCTTCCCTCCAAGACTGCAGTCCTGCTTAACTGCCATCTCAGCAAGGTATAAGCTCTCTGTAGCTTAAAATTCAATAATATATCCAAATAGGCTTCAAAGCAAAACCGCTCTTTGATTAGGCCCAGGGAAGGGGCCACCTTCCACTCCCTTACTCTGGCCAAGTCCTCCTGATGAGCTATATCCTCTATTCTAATCATTAGCTGTGCTCAGATAGAGGGTATTGCAACCCCACTAAAATGCAAGAAAGAAAAATCCAGCCCTTTCAATAGCTTTTCTAATTGGAGAAGCCATGGGTATAGCCATGTTCCCTGATGTCCTAATTCCTCCTTTAAACATAAGAGGGGCAGCCACTCCTTCTGCTGAACTAAGAGTCTTAGCCAATATCTTACTAGGTGCTTCCTAGCTAAGGATGCGATTGATAACCTATCCAGTTCGGCCCTAAGAATTGCCCCGGGAACACTACCTGGGACACCCAACAATCGCCTGAAAAAGGAATTCTGAACCCTCTCTAAAGTTATTATTTCTGGAAATGCAATTGTATCTAAGCCAAATAACATCATTGGCGGAATCTTAGCGTCGTACACTTTCAAAAAGTTGGAAATGGGCAGACCTGTAGACAGATAATAAGCCTTAGTCAAGGCCCGTACTGTTTGGGTGGCCTTTGCTGCCCTAGTCCTAATATGGTGGTTCCATGTGCCCCGATTCGACAGGGTAACTCCTAAGTAAGTAAAGGACCTCACTAGCCCTATTTGCCCAGCACTTGTTTTCCAAAACGCTGGTAGCTTTCTTTTTCCTAGGACCATTATCTTTGTCTTCTGAGTATTTAGGCCCAATCTATTTTGCTGGCAGTATTTAATAAATAACTCCAAGGCCCTTCTAATACCTATTTCAGTTTGGGCCAACAGAATCGCATCATCTGCAAACTGAAGACAGCCCAGCCCCCTCCCTGTCACCACTGGGGGGTGGCTGTCCACACTTGCCAAGCTCTTCGGAAAATCTGCTAAATATAAATTAAAAAGAAGAGGGGCTAATACACAGCCTTGATGAACCCCTCTCTTGATCGGGATATCCTTGGTCATGGTCTGGTTTTCCTTGAGTTTGACCCTAGCTGTATTGCTAGAATAGAGCCCAATGATTGCTGCAAGCAAGTTTTCGTCAATCCCCAACAACCTAAACTTAGCCCACAATCTGGCTCTTGGAACCATGTCGAAAGCCTTATTGAGGTCGACAATACATAGGACCCTTCTTAATCTTGGGATATTTATGGAATGTATGGAAGAGCACGAAACAACAGTCGGATGTAGATCTACCGGCCCGAAAACCAAACTGTTCCTTTGGAATAATTTTATTCGTACTGGCCCATGTTTCCAACCGTGCCACAAGCATTTTAGCAAACAATTTCCCAACCGTGGAAAGAAGACTTATTGGCCGATAACAGGCCGGATCTTGGGTCTTTCCCTTCTTATAGATCGGTACAATAATGCTCTGAGTCCATGACTTGGGAATATTCTCTGACTCAGCAGCTGCAAAAAATACTTTAGATAACATTCCCACCCACCACCTTGGGGCCACCTGAAAAACTTCAACTGAAATAAGTTCTGGCCCTGGAGATTTATTGGGTTTGAGGCTCCCAATGAGTTCTATTATTTTTCCCTCTGGGAAATCCTCCATTCTCCACATCCGCATTGGAACCCCACTGTTCCTGGCCCATAGATCACCACTCTCCAGCTCTGGATCCTCGTAGAGTTTCTGAAAGAACTTTACCCACCGGTGTTCCGTGGGCATCTGCCCACAAACTCTCACTCTTGGTCTCAATATTATATTTAGGGAAGACCAAAATCTCCCCATATTTCCCATATAGCTATCCACTGCCAACTTGGCCCAATACTTCAAATAAAAAACTCTTCTCTTGGACTTTAAAGTCCTTATATACTGAGCTCTGGCTTCAGTAAAAGTCTCCCTTGTGGTTATGGAAGGGTTTCTGGCCCAAGACTCTTTTGCTACACTCAAATACTTTTTCCTCTGTCTGCATTTGAAATCGAACCACTGGTTCTGACTTTTATGAGTATATATGCACTTCTTGATACTTTTAACCAAGAAGGCCTGGGCCAACTGGACCAGACCATCATATGCTGCCAGTCGAAAGGCAGAGTCCGAGGTACCCATTATCGAGGCAACCTTTTGAGTAACTACTGCCAAATTGGCCCAGGTCATAATCTCAAGGGCTAGTTCTACCGGGGAGAACCTCTTCCTCACTTGGATCTTTTCCTCTCTACTAACTAGATCGCCCCCACCTACCATCACTCTTCGTAACCTAGTGGCCAAAGTCACATGGTCACTCTCAGGTCTAACCTTAAAGACAACCCGCTCGTAAATCCCCAACTCCCTAGCTTGAACCAAAATCAAATCTACTTTACTCCTTCCCTGGACACCTAGGAAGGTAAACCCCCCTTCTGGGTCATACAAAGCGTCCTGGTTGAGGACTGCTAGCTCTAGTTTGTATATTAGCCTCACCAGAGGGGATCTAGACATCAACCCCCCGGGTACTTCAACCCCCGAGGACCCACTCGTCTTCTGGATGAGAATCAAATTCCCATCCTCGTCACCCCCCAAGTGGGTGTTCCAATCTCCCACTAACAACAAATGGGCATGAGGGTACAATCCCTCTACCCAAAGTATATCCTCTTCCAAGGCCTGCCACACATCCCCCTGATAATAAGGGGACACAGGTGGGGGGATGTAGACATTAAAGATCGCATAATACTCTGAGCTAGCACCTATCCATTGAAGAATGCCCACCTGATATTCCGGTCTAATAGTATCTAGGGGGGATAGGGTTCCTTGTCCAGTAGACTTTAATAGAAATGACAACCCCCCAGAAATTCCACCCCTTGTCCCCACCTTGGATCCCCCATGAAGGAAACAATCAAACCCATCAAACTGAAACGGGTCGTCCTCTTTTAGCCATGTCTCTTGTAGACAGACTAAATTGAATCCCTTTAAATAGCCTAACCAATCCTGATCTTGCAATAATGGCCGAACCCCCGTAATGTTCCACGACATTAATAAAAAATAGACCTCGACCCATGAATTCTTTTCTGCCAATTTGGCCCCAAACTCCCCCATCCCTCGCTACCAAGAGGAGATGTCAGATTCCTCAGTCAACCCTGAGAGGCTTCAATTTCAAGAGATGGGAGATCGGAATCTAGTACTACTACATTACTATTTCGCCCTTGTATTTCAATTGTTGCCTCTAACTCTAATTGGGCAGACTGGACACAACACTGCCCCCCTAACCTACCCTCCTCGTTTGGTTCCGAATTACCCATCTCCTCAGGCTCCAATGCCCTCACTACAGTCCAATCTAGTTTGGACTCATCCAAATTTGCCCTCTTATCTCCTCTACCCACCTTGGGGGCTATATAAACACTTTCTGGTAACTGGATCAACTGTTGAATCTTCGTTATTCTTGAAAAAAATTGATCCTGATCGATACTGAGCAACTGTTGTAAAAGCTCCCCTATCTGTTCAGCTTGCACAGTATCGTCTTCGCCCAAAAGAAACAATCCCACCTTGCCAGCTAATGACTCTGGACCCCTATTGAGGAGGGCCCTTGTCGACTCCTTGGGGGGTAAACCCCCTAACAACCCCTCCCCACCCTGTTCCTGCCCCAAAATCATAGGCAAGTCAGCAACCTTAGTCACTTCTGATGAACCCACTACCAACTTCTGGGGCTCCACAGATTGATCCATTGGCATAGGGGGCGTATTCCTTTCCAAATCCCCTTGATCTCTTAGTGGGGACCTATCTAGAACCCCCATCATTCCCTCACTTCCTTTACCCCTAGTCCTTATCGGGGCTTCTCCCCCCCTAGGCTCAAAATGCACCAGGTTTGTCGATGGTTCATGATCCAGACCCCTGGATTTACTACTACTTCCCTCAACTTGGGACCACACTCTATCTATTGAAATGCCCCGCTGCGCCAGTGTTTGCCTTGCTGTAAAAAAAAAATCCACCCTAACTCTATGGTCATGTGGGTCCTTATTGATTCAAGGGCCTCGGGGAATTTCATGGACGCTGAGTTAGTTCGAGCCCAACAGGTCTCCATTCACTCTAAGAAGGCCCCAGAGCCTGTCCACTCTATCGATGAGTCCCCCTTAGTCTCGGGCCCGGTAGGTAACTACTTGTATCCACCCCATACCATGTTCTATTGGGAACCACTTTGAACTGCTCGCCTTCGATGTAGTTTGCACCCCCTTATTTCAAGTGGTTCTCAGCGCTCCATGGCTACGTGACCACAATCTGAAGATTATTTGGTCCAAGAAGCTTCTCCACTTCCCTGTGCTGTGATGTCAAAAGGACTGTCTCCAGCGTGGACCCCCATGGATGGGTGGGGCCACTGAGACTGGTTCCACGTCTTTGGATACCATGCCGCTTCCTGAGGCCTATCAAGACTACCAAGATGTCTTCAGTAAGGTGCGCACTTCAGAATTACCACCTCATCAGGCCTACGATTGCCCTATTGATCTACTGCCTGGGAAAGAACCCCCATTTGTCTGTATATATGCGCTAGAGGAACCGGAGCTCCAAGCCTTATGACAGTACTTGGATGAAAGCTTACACCAGGGATTTATCCGGCATTCCTATCCCCCTGCAGGAACCCCCATCTTTTTCGTCGTAAAGAAGGACGGCGGCCTGCGGCCCCGCGTGGATTTCAGGGGACTTAACACCATCACCATTAAAAACCGATACCTGCTCCCCCTCATCCCTGAATTACTAAACCGGCTCCAAGGGGCGCAAATTTTTACCAAACTGGATCTGCATGGAGCCTATAACCTGCTTCATGTGCGGTGAGGGGATGAGTGGAAGACTGCATTTCGAACACGTTACAGTCTAGTTGAGTACCGAGTGATGCCATTTGGCCTTGCCAATGCACCGGCCTACTTCCAGCATCTTATTAATGATATCTTCCAGGACATTCTAGATGTGTATGTGATAGCCTATCTTGACGACATTCTCATCTATTCTTCTATCGTCGAGCAGCACGTGCGGCATGTACGGGAGGTGCTGCGTCGCCTCCGGATGTATAAGTTATATTGCAAGCGAGAAAAATGCTTTTTTCATATCACATCAGTCAGCTTCTTGGGCTTTATTATCAGCCCCATGGGAATAATGATGGACCTCCAGAAAGTCAAAGCGTTGCAGCGCTGGCCCCCTCCTAAGGCCATAAAGCCTCTCCAGCGGTTTCTGGGGAGTACTAATTACTATCGGCAATACAGCCCCAATTATGCTGAAATCACGGCCCCCCTCACACAACCGTTAAAGAAAGATCACCCTTATCAATGGGGACCGAGCCAACAGCACAGCTTCGACTTCTTGAAAAAGGCCTTCACTACCGCCCCCCTACTACAACATCCCAATTTTGCCAAACCATTCCATGTAGAAGCGGATGCCTCCAGGAAGGCGATTGGGGCGGTACTCCTCCAAGGCGCCAAAGGCGCAGACATCTTGTTGCCTTGTGCCTACTACTCTTGACAACTGACACTGGCTGAACGGAATTATAATATTCTGGACCGAGAACTTCTTGCTATCAAGGTGGCCTTTGAAGTATGGAGACACTACCTAGAAGGGGCTTGCCACCCGGTGACAGTCATAACCGACCATAAAAACCTTATGTTTTTGCAAACCGCTCAAATAGCCAATGCGCATCATGCACGCTGGGCCTTATTTTTCGCACGTTTCAATTTCCGCATACTCTTTCGGCTGGGACGATTGCATGATTGTCCTTGCAGACACTTTGTCGTGCTACAATGAAGAGCGCCCCGTCATTCCTACCACACCTGCACGGATCATGGAGGGAAAAACCTTTGCCGCCACTTATCTCTCTCTCTCTGATCTCCATGAAGCTTCCTCTCATGAATTACCCACAACCCCTGACCCCGGGATAACTACACAAGATGGGATTCACATCCAGCAGGGGCGAATAGTGGTGCTCCCCTCATGCCAAGCCCATATTTTGTGGGCCCACCACAAAGCCCCTACAGCCGACCACCCTGGGACCGAACGGACATTGCAGTTGATTCAAAGAGCCTTCTGGTGGCCCACGCTGAATCACAATGTACAACAACATGTCACCAGTTGTGCTACATGTGCCCAAACCAAGACCTCCCGCCATACTCCGGCGCGGACTACTACAATGGATACCTACACCCCCCGGGCCCATGGCATTGTGTGGGCTTCGACTTTGTTGTGGAGCTCCCACCCTCTCAACAATATACAACAGTTTTAGTCATCGTTGACCACTTTACGAAACTAGCCCACTTCATTGCATGTAAGGGGTTACCTACTGCCAAACGGACAGCGCTCCTATTTATCCGGCATATCCTTAAGTTACATGGCTGTCCCCTGGAAATAATAAGTGATCAAGGCACGCAGTTCACCTCACGTTTCTGGAAGGCTCTCTTTCAGATGCTCGGAGTCACCCTCAAACCCACCACAGCATACCACCCCCAAGCGAATGGGCAGGTGGAACGTGTGAACCAAAATATGGAACAGTACCTCCGTTGTTATATAAATTACTTACAGGACGACTGGTACCAATGGCTCCCACTAGCCGAATTTACTTATAACAATGCCCCAAACGCCTCCCTTGGAAGCTCGCCCTTTTTTGTTACCTATGGGTTTCACCCACAAATTGGGATGGTGGAAACCCTCACGCCCTTGGTTCCAGCAGCAGGAGCCCTTGCCCAACAAATTCAGGAAGTTCAAGGACTGGCCCGACAAGTACTCGACCAAGCACGACAACGCTACAAGATCCAAGCCGATTGACATCGTCGCAATGTAGCCCCGCTCCAGTCTGGGGATCTAGTATGGGTTGATCGTCAGCATTACCCCTCGGCTCATCCTTCTTCCAGGTTGGATGCCTGCTATATCGGACCATACCCCATTCTTCATCAGGTTAATTATGTTACCTATACTGTCCAACTCCCCTCTCATGTTCGTATTCTCCCTACCTTCCACATCTCCCTCTTGAAACGAGCTACTCCTATCCACACGTTAGACCCCCTTTCTCCACCTGGGCCTGTGAATCAGTCAGCTGCCGGCCTGGAGTTTGAGGTGCGAGCGATTTTGTATTCGCTCCTCCTACATGGCAGACTTCACTATTTAGTAGATTGGGTGGGTTACGGGCCGGAGGACCGCTCATGGGAGCCTGCCACACATCTCCATGCCCCCCAACTTGTCCGAACCTTTCATTTGCACCACCCCTCTTGACCCCGCCCATCCTGGGGCCCCGACCGGCAGCTTCGAGGGGGGGGGGTATTGCCAGCTCTGCCTCCCGGACAGAGTCCTGGCCCTGCAGGGGCACTGCTCAGTGGCAGCAAAAGCGGCCCTGAGTCACGAAGGCCCCGCCTCCCTCAGAAGCGCGGGCTCTGGAAGAGGTAGCAGGGACAGCACCCATTGCGCCCATGGCTGAGACCACGCCCCTGATGTTGGGACGTGATGTGGGGATTCCCCCACCCCTGCCTCGGCGCTCGGAGCGCCTGAGAGCACGCATGGGGGCGGGGCTTCAGGTATAAAAGTTAGCACCACCGAGACAGCGGCGCTGGTGATTACAGTTAGACCAGCCCCTTGCTTGGAGACTGTGTTGTGCTTTGACTGCGAGTGAACCTTAGCTTTGGATGTCTGGACCTTCCTCCCTCTCCTCCCGAGTGCCGTGCGAAAGAGTGAGCGTGTGCAGAGAGTGCAAGGTGAGTGTGTGTGTGTGTGTGTCCCTGGTTCCCCTCCCCCCTCCCTTTCCTGGGCCATCCCTGCCTCACTGCTCGTGTGCCTCCTTTTCTCCTCATGCATCCCTGGTACTCCTTGTGGCCCTACCCCCCACTCCAGTCCTCACGTTCCTTCCGCCTGCTGCTCTACCTTCGAGAGATTGTGAAAGAAATAATAGGGCCATACCTTGGTTTCCCTGTAATTCTGTGCCCTATGATGATAGGGGTCTGTTCTCTTTAATTAGAGGTAAAGACCCACTCACTATCCTGATGGGCTTTCTTCTAGCAGGGCGCGTGCCCCTTCCCAGGGTAAACCTCAGTAGCGTGTGGAGTGGTGTGAGTGCTCCCCAATATCCCTGTCCCGGTGGCACCCCCATATACCCCCGCCCCAGTGACACCCGTACACATGGCAGCACCTTCGCCAGGGGCAGATGGAGGGCCACCACACAACCCCCCCTGCCAGACCCCCTGGAACAGGGGGTGGGACGCTGCCTCCAGTGAGACCAGCCAGGAAGCGGGAGGGCAAAACCCCATCCCACAGGGGGAGGAGGCACCCCGGGGATCCAACCACAGTACAACCACCCTTCGCGTGCACCCACAAAACCCACAGGCCACCCAGCCATGGGGAAGGGGGGCATGCACAGAGCAATCGGAGACCCAGGACAGCCCCCAGGAGGTGGAGGAACAGGATCCAGGTACGGCCAGCCCAGCAGGCCCAGGGGGCTCAGCAACCTGGGCCGGGGCCTGGTTGCCAGTAAACACTAATGGGTCCCCATTCCCATTGCAGCCCAAGGTAGCCTGGAGGTGCATGAGGTGGAGGTCACAGGCCACCCAGCCATGGGGAAGGGGGGCATGCACAGAGCAATCGGAGACCCAGGACAGCCCCCAGGAGGTGGAGGAACAGGATCCAGGTACGGCCAGCCCAGCAGGCCCAGGGGGCTCAGCAACCTGGGCCGGGGCCTGGTTGCCAGTAAACACTAATGGGTCCCCATTCCCATTGCAGCCCAAGGTAGCCTGGAGGTGCATGAGGTGGAGGTCATGGAGGAGGAGGTGATGAGGTGGGGCCGGCTGTGCCCCCGCTACCTGGTGAGGCACACTCCATGGTAAGGCACACCATCTAAGGGGCCACAGGGAGGCACGGCATGGAGGTGGGAGGTGGTACAGGGTGGGGAGGGAGGCCCCCAGGGCTGCATGCCCCCATCCACCTGTGCCCTACAGGGGTTGGGGCAGAGGGGGCAGGTGGGAGGGGTGGCGAGCCCCACAGCAGGTCCCACATAACACAGCGCAGCCACAGGTCTTACCAGCAGTAAAGCCCAGCCGGGGGGTGATCCCACAAGAATGTGGGGGCAGGGGGGTCCTACAGGGAAGGGAAAAGGTGGAGCACTGACAACACGGGGCCCGCCCCCGCGTGACACCCTGGGAACCGTGGTAGGGGGCAGTGGTGTGCACTGGCTGGCCATACTAACATGGGATGCAACCTCTCATTCACAGAACAGCGACCTGCTCATGCAAGGGGTGCAGCTGCCAGCAGCGTGAAGAGGAATCGGGAGATGCGGGCCAGGAACCGGTGGCGGAAGGGGACCTGGGCAGGGAGCTGCTCAAGGAATCAAGACAGTTAGCCGAGGTGCACTCCCAGGAGCTTGCACTCACCAGGGAGCTCCTAAGAGGGGAGGGGGAAAGGGACTGGGAGACCCTGGAGGCCATGATGGCCCAGTCCCACACCGAGCACCTCTGGGACAGGCACCAGGCTGCTGCCCTCCAACGTGAGCAGCAGCGCGTCTGTGACAGGCTGGAGGGTCAGGCCGTAAGGGTCATAGACCTCATGGGGGAGGCGGTGGAGGCCCTGCGGCAGGACCCCCAGTGCGACAGGGCCTGCCAGGCCGCAGATGGAGGATTGGCAGTCGACCTACACTATGGCAGCCACCCGCTGGTGCAGGTGCCCCCCCCTGCACTTCGGTCAACCGTAGTTCCCCCAGCAGCATCCCTTCCCGGGTCTGGTCCATAGGGTCCCCCTCTCCCACATAGGTCCACATGACCTGCCGGTGGGGCCGCCCTTCCAGCCAGAACCCCTCCTGGTCCGTCCCCCCCGCTACAACCCCGACCCCTCCACCGGGAAGTGACGCCCCCACCCCAGGACCCAGCACCCCAGGACAACCAACCGCCCCTGGCCACTGCCCCACCCCCTCTGGTAAGCCCACAACACCCCTGTCCCCTGGGGGTGGGGGCGCAACCCCAGGGGGGGCAGCCGGGGATGAGGGGGAACAGAAAAAGGCAATATCCCAGAAGGGAATGAAAGGAACTGCACACAGCCATCAAAAGCAAGACACTAGAAGTGGGACAACCTGCAATGAACAAAGCACTGGTAAAAACACAACAATTGTTTAGTAGAACATACTTGTTCTACTAAAATTGTTGTGTTTGTACATGTGCGTTGTTCATGTCAGGTTGTTCCACTTCTAGTGTTTTGCTCTTGCGGGGATGAGGGGGGCCACAGGGTGCTCCCAGGACACCCAGTGGGCTGGGACCTAGCATAGGAAGGAGCCAAATGCACATGTGGAATGCTCACCCCATGCTTGTTGTTCCTCACAGGGACCTGCAACAGAGGCCAGTGTGGAGCAGGCAGTGGATGACAGGGAGCCTGGGCCATCCGGTCGGCGATCACTGCGCTCGGCATCAGCAAGGACTCACCGGGCTGCGAGCCCCGGTGGTGCAGCCAAGCGGAGGCGAGGGCGCCCCAGAAGGTAGACCCCCTATCCCATTGTACAGTTTCCCCTCAAATAAAAATGCTGCACATGTACCTCCGTATCACTTCCTCTGTCCCAGGAGTGGTGGCCGGGAGGGGGGCTTGTAGGGGGGTACCAGCAGGGTGAGGGTGCGGTACACTGCTGGCCCAGTCGATGGGGATGGGGGGCTGCCCACTGTGGCCGCAGGCAGTAGTGGTGCGTGGAACAAGTGCACTCTGACCCTGCACAGGCGGGCCGGCAAGTGGTGGCATGCAGGACATAGCACAGCCGAAACACCCCACAGCTGTCAGCGAGGGGAGGGCTCTTGCACCTAGGCAACCCACTGGACCCGTTCCCAGGACCCCCTTGCCCACACAAAGCACAGAGGCAAGGTTGCATGTAATGGGTACTACCCAGCTTTACTGATGGGGTGCACAGGTTTATGGGCTGTGGTGTGGGTCGGGCACAGCCCCGTCGTCCGCCGCCTGGGCAACGATGCAACGACAGAGGGAGTCCCTTTTTTCCTTGGAGATGCGCCGGAACGCCCCACCCTGGGCATGTTGGTACAGGGGCATGGGGCCTGCCCTCTGTACAGGTGGTGGGTTGTCCAGGGCGGCGCCTCCAGTCTCTCATATATTGTGCAGGATGCATGCTGCCAGGACAAGAATGGGTGTGTGGTCTAGGTCGAACTGGCTCCTGTTCATCAAGAGGCACCAGTGCATCTTCAGGAGCCCAAAAGTCCACTAGACCATGCTGCGTGCTGACAACAGGCGCTCGTTGAACAGGCAGTGGTCAGGGTTGCGTGCCACTGGGTAGGCTCTCATGAGCCAAGGGCTGAGTGGGTAGGCGGTGTCCCCTATCACAACAGCGGTCATGGGAATGCCCTTTATCATGTGGTACAGGTTTGGGGCAATCTCCCCATCAAACATGCGAGCATAGAATGGGGACGCATGCAGTATACGCGCATCATGGCTCCACCCCGACTGGCTCATGTACACATCAATAAAGAAGCCTCTGTGATCCACAACGGCCTGCAGAATGATGGAGAAGGCCTGCTTCCTGTTCATGTAGTTGATCTTTGCATGTGGGGGCCGTATGATGGGGATGTGGGTGCTGTCAAGTGCCCCAATGCAATGGGGGAACCCCAGCTCCTCGAAGCCACGTATCACCTCCTCGGGATCGCAGAGCTGGATGACCCGCTCGAGGAGGAGCTCCACGACCAGGTCGCAGACATCATGGAGGGTCCCGTTCACGGTGACCATCCCCACCCCGAACTGCTCCCCCACGCTCCTGCAGGAATCAGGGGTGGCCAGCCGCCACACCGCCATGGCCAATCACATCCCTGGCAGCAGCAGGAAGAACATGTTGGTCTCCCGTCTCCGTAGATGGGGGTTCAGGAGCTCCCCTAACCAGGTCAGAAGGGAGAGGTTCATCCGGAAGCGTTCCGTCCATTCCTCATCCATCCAGGTGGCCAGCATGTTCTCTCATCAGTCGTTGGTGTGGGAATGCGTCCAGTGCCGTCGCAGGGTCGGGAGGGTCACGCGGTGCCCATACACGTTCAGGGGCCACCGGGCCAGGACGAGCCAGGTGTGCTAGAACACCATGGTGCCCAACATGCCATGGTGATGAGCAGCTGTCCACCGTGCCCATCGCACCGTTGCCGCCCTTCACAGGTTCGCTGCCCTCCGACGCCGTTCCCCCTGCAGGAAGTAGCTGCACCCTGGCAGGAAGAGCTGGGCCATCTGCTGGAGCACCATGGGCAGCAGCATGAACGAGGCGCCCAGGATGCTCAACAGCACATCCATAGGTTGAGGCAGCTCGTCCTCCGGCTCCATGGTTCCGTGGCTCCCCACTCCCGGGAACCTCCCGATGGCAATGGGGTAGCAACACCTCAATGTCGGCCCCACTCCTCTGGGTGCATGCTACTGACCTGCCTTGGCCTGCACCGCTGCAACTGGCCCCTGCTGTACCTGGTGGTGGCCGCCTATACCCCGGGCTCTCAGTGCACCACTGTGTGGCCCGTGCCCCCGGCCCCCACACCCCCAGTATCCCTGATCCACCTCTGTGTCCTCCCTGCTCTGTGTTCCTGTGCTCAGTGTGTTGCTCAGCCCCATGCACCTGACTCTACACACCAGACCACCTGCATCGAGTTGCTTATGTACTGTGTAGCCCCGTGTTAGCTGGTCACCGATTGGTGCTGGACCAGGGGTGTGGTGAGCGCTGTCACTGTGTCCCTGGCCCGGTGGATCATCACCCAGCATGCGTCAGCCACCTGCCCACCGGGGGGGATGGGACAGCGGGGGATCCAGCTTGTCCATGGGCGCTGGCTCCTGCCCCGGTGCCCGTGGGCCGGCCCCGTGCACCCCAGGGTACCACTGCATCCGTACCTCCTTGATATCCGTTCCCTCCATGCCATGGGCTGCCTTAGCATGCTGTAGCTGTGATCGGTAAGGATACGGTGCTTAGCTTGGCTGCTTAGCCTGGCGCTCTGCCCAGCCATGGCCCCGCTCATCTGTCATCACCTGTGCTGGATCCCATCAGTCTAGTGTGTGGGTTGTGGAGTGCCGGTCCCAGCAGGCCAGCCTATTTCAGGCATGCAAGGTCGCGCGTGGATGCGGGGAGCAGCTCTCCTGGTGCTCATCCCAGTCACTGCAGTCCTCCATCTCATGCCTGTTACTTCTTCGGATCAGGCCTTGCTGCTGTCATGGCTGGTCATTGTGCGGTGCCCTCAGGCAGGGATAGGAGCGAGGAGGGGTGGTCGCCCTGTTCAGACATGCTGTTGGGGACCCTATGGCAGAGCCCCAACATGCAGCTATTGGTGGGCGACCCCGTTGGTGGCGGATGGCTTCCGGCTCTTGTCACGGTACATGTGAACGATGGGACATCAGGTTGGAACCCCAGCTTGCCGGGGGCGTGCCCTGGAGCTTGGCTTCACCCTCCTGCAGCAACCACCTTGGGGGCAGCTACCCACCGTTGTCATGCCATGAACCACTGAGGAGGTCACAGCCATTCACCTGGTGGCAGAGCAACCCAAGTACGGGCTTGCCTTGCTGTCCGGGGGTCCCCCCGTTGCTGCTGTCTACACCGGTGCCCTCCTGCATTCCCGTAGCATCCCACGAGTGGCCTCGGACTTGCGAGCCCTTCATTGGGACTTGAACTACCGCTGCTGAGCTCACCGCCCTTCGATCGGTGAGGGACCTACCAGCTGTGAGGGCTGCAGCCACCACTGCCAATCACCTCCTGTCCAGCTTCCTGGTTGATGCTCATATGCATTCCTGGGGTTTCTGCAGGGGTCTGTTTGCCTGGGAGGGCCTTGCGCAGGGGCCTCCAATCCGGGAGCACCCACCGGACCGGACCTGAGCTGTGCCTCCCTGCCACCTGCTCCTTGCCACCCTGATGGCCATGACTGTGTCTCTTTACAGCCGCTGCACTGTCATCTGCATCCCTGTTGCTGGCTACATTGGCCGCCTGATCCCGTCGCCTCCTCTGTGTGCCGATGACTCCATCCCACAGGGGTTTCCGTTGTGCCCTGGCTCTCCTGCTGGGAATGTACCTGTGCCCTGGTGTTTGTCTGTCCGTGTCCACCCGTGGGTCTGTGTGCACCCCATTCCCTGCCCATCTTGTGGGGGACCCCATTCCCCATCCCTAATAAAGTATGTTTCTGTGATGCTCTTTCCTGCCCTGCTTCTGTGCCAGCGGTGCCCCCGGGGCACCCCTCTCATAGCGGCATCCCTGCCCCAGTCTGTGTGGTTGTGTGCTGGGGGTGTGCTTGGTGTGTACCCGTGGTCACTGGGGCTGTGTGATGCTACCTGGTTGTGTGTTGTGTGTACCCCTGGGGGCTCCCCCATTTGGCCCGTACCCCTGCCTGTGTGCTGGTGGTGGTAGTGGTGGCGGGCACCCGACTGGGCCACCCCCGGGGCTCCTCTGTTGGTTGGTATGGCCCCTCCCCTCCCCTGTTGCCCCCTGTTGGTGTGCTCCGTATGCGCTTGTGGTGATGATGACTGGGTGGCAGCAGCAGGTGCGTTGGGTGGCTGAGTGTGAATTGGGGGTTTCTGGGCCCCAGGGTTGTGCCCCTCCAGTCCCCCTTCCTGTAGGGGTGCGGGGTGCTGTAACAGGTGACCGCTGGGCATGAGCAGGGTGTGTTCCCTGTGTTGTTGGTGCCCCCTGTCCTCCCGTGGCCTGTTGGTTGACCCAATCCCCATCTCCCTGTACCCTCTCCCCTGCAGCTATTGTGATCGTGTTCCTGGACATCCTGCAGTTGGCAGGGATGTTCCAGCAGCTGGAGCAGGCAGCCTAGGACCTGCAAGCGGCCAGCCAGCTCTACAATACCATTTGTGAGTGTGCTGCTTGTTTGCCGGTCCCTGTCCCTGTGTATCTCTGTGGGGGTGCGGTTCTGTGGGGCCCGCGGTTCTGGTGGCCTTCCCCTCTCCCTTCCAGTGCAGGAGATGATCGCAGAGTGGGCGCTGGAGCAGAGGGAGGTGGTGGGCCTCCTCCTGCACGTCCTGGAGCGGCTGCACAGGCTGGACCGCACGCAGGTGGATTGCTGGCACCGGGTGCGGGATTGCTGACCCTATTGACCGGGGGTTGTCCCGATCCTGCTGCCGGGCCTGACTGTGCTCCCCTTTGTTTTTGTTGCCTCAGTCACCTGCTCCTCCTTGTTGTTCCCTGTTTGTTTAATAAAAATGTTGGAGTTTCTTCCCCGGTTGTGTGTGTCCTGCTTTCCTGTGCCCCCGTACGGGCACCTGTGGGAGGTGCTGGGTGGTTGCCTGGTTGATGCGCCTGCTTTCCACCCCCCACCCCCCGTGGGTTGTGGACCCATCCCTGTGTGCTTGTGTTGCCTGCTGTGTGGGGGGTGCTTGGCGGGGGGGGGCTTCCATGGCACCGGGCTGTCTTGCCGCTGTGCCGTGGCTGGGAGGGGATGGCTACTGTGTAGCTGCTGTCATCTCTGCTCCCTCCTGCCCTGCCTGTGCGGGTTCTGGTGGTTCGGGGGTGGGGCTGCGTTGCGCGGCTTCATTTGCCCTCAGTCAGTCATGTTCTGCCGTCGCTGTGCCGGGCGGGGCTTCCTGGTGTTCCCTGTCCTGGCTGTCCGTGTACTTCCACAGGTGTTTGCTGGGTGCTTCCCGGGGTGGGTGTTTGGCCACTGGGTGTTTTCCGGCCCCTCCCCTTTCCATCCCACAACCCCCTGCGGCGCTGTCCGTGAAACAGTCCCCCTGCTCGGCACTGCCGGGTATTTGCTGAGTGTGCTCACCCACCCATCCACACCCATCTCCACGCATCGGCGCTGCCATGAAGTCCGTGTAAAAAAGGCCTAAGACTCTCAACGCTCTGGTTGTAGTAGACTGCCCCCTGGAGGTAGTGTTCTCTCACACACATTTAAGCTGCATATGTACCTATCCTTCTCACCCCTTCTTTTACCTCTGTGTTGCTTCCACACCTGAAGCCTATATCCCAGGGTGCAGTTCTCTGAATTTGATGCTGGGCGTTGTGGGAACTTCAAGTGCCCCCTTCAGAAGAAGTGAAATACCAACTGATCAGAGGCCACAGATCCAGCCCTCAAAAACCCGGAAGAGCTCCTTTAATGAGCAACCACAGCAAGCCAAGAAACCCCTAGGAAAGTGGTGTCCTGCTGCTGGTGGTTGGTATGAGCTCAGCCCATACAGAATGGATAGGTCTCAATGTCCTGCTCCAGGACTGGTGGAGGGAGGAGGAGGAGGAGGGAGGGGTTACATCACCCTGAGATCATGTAAGCAGAGGGTTTCTGCTATATACCCTCATCATGCTGTGTGTGTCTGACTGTGCTCCTTGACTCAACAGCAGTAGCAGCTGCATCATCTGGTCATTGCTCTCTAGCACCCCCTGGTGGCAGCTTTGGATGCAGTGACAAACATTCTCTAGGCTGCTTTAGATGAGCAGGCCAATCTATCGGATTGAAAAATCTGCTTTTAGAAGAGAACGGGGGGCATTTAGACGCACCGGAAGTCACCAGCTGCCATTGGAAACAGCAGCACCCGTCAACTTGTGCATTATTTTTTAAACCAGATTTGTCAAACCCCGATATCAAGGTTTGACAAATCCAGTTTTAAAAATAATGTGTGAGTCGCCGGGTACCACTATTTCCAATGGCAGCCGGCGACTCTCTTGGGGTTACAGATTGACTGCTAGGGCTAAATGGTTGTATGCAGCCCACAGCCCAGGAATTGCCCAGCCTGAGCTCCAGGTTTCCTGTCTCATCCTTCAGGATTCCACCTTTTCCTTTTGTAACTAAGCTAAGCAAGTGACCCTGCAGCTTCTCAGCTTTGTGAATGTATCCCTGTCTCTCCCTATGAGCCCCTCTCCCTTGTCAATTCTAGATTAATGTAAGCCCCTCAGGGCAGGAACCTGTCTCTCTTCACAACTGTTCAGTGCCAGGTGCATTTCTGGTGCAATATAAATAAATAGTAATAAATGATAATAAAATAATAAATAATAAATAATAATAATAATTAATCTTAGTTTACCACTGAGATGCTACAAATAGACCAGGATAAGCCATGGTGCCAGGACAAGTCTCTCCCTCACTGCACTAACCATTTTGTGACTGGATTTATTTCTCTTAGAAATAGAAAGCATGCGTTCATAAAGGGCGAGGGGGGGGGGGAAGGAGGAATCAACCTGCCATAAATAAAATATAATCGCGAATGTTTGAGGGAAAGGCTTTTGAAGGAAATTGACTTTGACATTCTAATAAATGTCAATTTCAGACAGGGCCCAAGTCTGAAGATAAATCCTCCAAATTTTAATTGGAGACATGAGGCTCCCATTACCCAGGACAAAATAACAACCCTGCCTTGCCGCTTTGGATTCTTCTGTTGATAGAATTATCCTTTTATATCTCTGATTGATTAGAATGTCTCTCTACTGGGTAGAATTTGTTCTCAGGGCTTCAAAGAACTGAAGGGGAGGCCATGGAGTTCTCCTGAGGACAGGGCCAGGGGGACTTGCAGGATGGATGCTCAGTGGAAGTAAGGATGAAATCCAAGGTAAAGCCAAACCAAATAGCAAAATAATAACTGCAGTTAATATCCGCCATTCCGAATAGTTTATTTATTTATTTATTTGATTTATATCCTGCCCTTTCTCCCTCTGTCTCCTGTCAGTGATCCATTGGGTAGCTCCGCGGATGACCGTCAGGAGGCAGAAGAAGAAAGAAGCGTTCTGCGCATGTGTGGAGCTGCCCCGGCCATTTTGTCCAGTCTTTTCTTCTGCCTTCGGCCGTCGGAGGTGTTTTTCGTTCATTCAGCTGAAAAGACAAACAAAATTCAAAATAGTTAGGTCTAACAAATCAGTAAAGGAAAAGAAGAGAGCGAGCATTTGGAGCAGTGATCTCCCTCTCGAGGACAGGGAGACTCGTGGGAGAGTGCCCGCCAGGTTGCCGCGCAAAGCGCCCGGGAACTGGGGAGCAGCCGACTCCAGGGAGAAGAGGCCTCCGCCTACCCCGGCGGCTTAGGAGCCGCGGAGTCACCATCCAGTAAGTCTCCCCCCGCTACGGCCCCAGACACCGCTTGCGGGGGTCGGGCCCGGCCGTGCCACAGTGAAAAAGCCTCAAAATCCCCTGCAGAGCCGCGCTCAATATGGAAGGAGCTGGGGCGGAAAATATCCAGTTTTCTGCCCTCTCCCAGGAGGGCGACAGAGTGGAGGCACCCGGCATGGCGGCGAGATTGGATAAGATCCTGTTGGCGCTGGAGCGCCTTGCAGAGGTACAGGGGGGGGTCCCCGGGTAAGCCACCCCCCGCAGCCTTAACTCTGGGACCTGACTCCAGAGGTCCCATTACCCAGGACAGTTCGGTCCAGAGCTCTGGAGCAAGCAGGGCCTCTTCTATGCCAGGGGGCTCAGGCCTAACCCTCCCCGAAGGACAAGGCGGGAAAAGGCCCGCGCAAAAGTGCAAGCAAGGTGCACAAGCGCCCTCTGCAGGCCTCCGCCTATAGACTCCTGGGTTCCCCCCATTCCTCTGAGGAGGAGAGTGGGGCCCCACGCAAAAGTTCAGGCAAGGTACACAAGCGCCCCCTGCAGGCCTCTGCACATAGGCTCCTGAGAGCTCCCCAGTCTTCGGAGGAGGATAATGGGGGTGAACCTCAACCCAAAAAGGCATGAGCCCAAGCCTCCTCAGAGTTGGCATCCGACTCAGATCAGGATTGGGAGGACATAGAGGTCCTGGACCCGCAGGGCCCTGCTCACGAAGCCCAAGACAAGAACAGGAAGTTCCCCTTCCACCTCAAAGGGGAGCTTTTGGCTCAGGTGGCTAAGACACTCCAGGTAGTGGAAAAAAAACCAAAGGACGTTTTCTCTGACTCTCAGGAGGAGGAAGAGCGTGAGCACATTCCCTCAGTTCATGGGAAAGATCCAGGTTTCCCCTTAGATAAAGCATTTGAGAGGCTAATCCTACAGGAGTGGAAGCACCCCGAAAAAGGTCAGAGGATGAACAAAGCTCAGGCCTCACTATACTCCCTATCCAGACGTAAGGAGCCACTGCTAAAAAAAACCAAGGTTGATGCGGCAGCTGTCTCCCTTGCCAAACAAACAGTCTTCCCAACGGAGGGGGACTGTTACCCTAAAGACTCTACCGACAGGGCCGTAGAGGCTGCTCTGCATAGGGGTCTGGATTCACCCGCTACGGCGGTCATAATAAATGTAATTTCCTCCTGCTTAGCCAGGGCCCTGCTGACCTGGTTACAGGAGGCTCAGGACCCGGGCATTCCAGACAGAAGGGCCCAGGTGTTATCCCGAATCAACTTGGCGTCTGCCTTCCTTGCTGATGCCACGATGGATTCGATGACGTGGGCGGCTAGGTACGTGGTGAGTTCCATCTCCGCCAGGCGCAAGCTTTGGTTAAGATCTTGGGAGGGGGACAATACAGCAAAAAACCTCCTCACCACCGCCCCTTACAGAGGCTTCAAGTTGTTTGGAGTTTGTCTAGATAAGGTCTTGGCTGATGCCAATGACAAGTCAAAACAGAAGAATTTGCAACAGGTGGGGTCTAAGAAAAATCTTTTTCGTGGCCCCAGCTTCAGACCCAGAGTGGGATATGGCTCTGGATACAGTTCCTCCAGAAGGTTTCAGGGTCAGTATAGGCAGGACCAGCCAGGACGTTTCTTCTCTCACAGAGGAGGAAGAGGCCACAATTTTAGACAGGACAAACAGAAGCCCAAGGGGTTTCCTCAGAGTAACCGAAAGCATGACGCATGACTACCAAGAGGATTTAACAGTGGGTGGCAGACTGCAAAGTTTTTCAGACGTGTGTGGGCTCAGTCAGTCTCAGATGCATGGGCCCTGCAATGCATAACCGCAGGTTACAAAATAGAGTTCAAAAGAGCCCCATCTCACGCCTTCATTTTGTCTCCAAAGTCCGGCCGGATAGAGAAACACTCTGCCATGCTCCATGAGTTGCTATGCCTCAGGACCATCGGAGCAATAGAACCAGTTCCCCTAGACCAACAGGACCGGGGTCTATATTCCTTACTCTTCCTGGTAGCCAAGAATACGGGCGCCTGGCAAGCGATACTGGACCTCAAGCATCTAAACAGGGTCGTTCGTACACAGAAATTCAAGATGGAGACAGTAACATCGATATGTCGCACCATCAGAAAGGGAGACTGGTTAGCGTCCCTGGACCTCAGGGATGCCTACCTCCACATTCCTATCTGGGAACCACACCGGCAGTGGTTGTGCTTTGCCTACCAGCAGACCCACTACCAGTTCAGGCCCCTCCCGTTCGGGCTGTCATCTGCCCCGAGAACTTTTACAAAAATTCTAGTACCCTTGGTGGCGAACCTCCGCAAGGAGGGCATTCACTTGTACCTCGACGACCTTCTGATACAGGCACAGAGCCGCTCCAAGCTCCAGAGGGACCTCGACAGAACCATCCAGTACTTGAGGGCTCACGGGTTCTTGGTGAATCGAGAAAAGAGTCACCTGGAGCCGACCCACAGGATCGAGCATCTAGGGGTGTGGATAGATACAATCTCAGGAGCCGCCTTCATTCCTCTCAACAGAAGGAGGGTTCGTCACCTAAGGTGCCAGAAGAAAGCAAGGCTGAAGTGCCTAGCCCAATTGTTAGGCCTGATGGTGTCTTGCATCAAACAAGTGCAATGGGCAAGACTCCACTGTCGTCCCTTGCAACGGCTGCTGAGGCCTTTTCAGCGAGAACTCACCAACGGTCTCAATCCATGGGTCAGAATCCCAAGAGCGTTACCAAGCTCAATGTCTTGGTGGCTAGACCCAGCAAATTTTCAGACGGGCATCCCACTAGAGGAGTCAGAAAGAGTGGTACTAACAACGGACATGAGCCTGATGGGATGGGGAGTTCACATGGGCACCAGATCCGTACAGGGACGTTGGACCGAACAGGAGTCAAGGCATCAACGTCCTGGAATTGACTGCAATTCGACTTGCCCTACAACAGCTGGCATGCAGCATCGGCATGACGCACGTCCTGGTATATACAGACAATACGACCGCGAAAGCATACGTCAATCACCAGGGAGGCTCCAGGTCCCTTCGCTTACAGCAGGAATCGCTGAGGCTCCTCACATGGGCGGAAAAGAATCTGAAATCATTGAAGGCTCTGCACATAAAGGGAGTCCAGAACATTCAGGCGGACTGGCTAAGTCGGCAGTCAATAGATCCTCACGAGTGGAGCCTCCACCCGGAGGTGTTCAAGGCCCTGACAACGAGGTTCGGATATCCGGTCATCGATCTTTTCGCCTCAAAGCAGAATCATCAGACCTCTCGTTACATGGCAAAGTCAAGGGACACCCACGCAGAGGCTGTGGACGCTCTCAATCACAAGTGGCCTCGAGGGTTGTTGTACGCCTTCCCCCCGACGCCGCTTTTGACCAGGACAATATCGAAGATCGTCCAACAGAGAGCACACGCGATTTTAATCACCCCTTGGTGGCCGAGAAGGCCATGGTTCTCGGACTTAGTAGAACTGAGCCAGGAACCTCCTCTGATTCTGTCACCCCGCCCAGATTTACTCCTGCAGGGACCCCTCCTGTGCGACTCCATCACACTCCTAAAACTAACAGCCTGGCACTTGAGTGCACAGCACTAAGAAAGGCAGGTTATTCTGAGTCTGTTCTGACTACTCTGCAACAGGCTAGGAGGCCAGCAACTAGAAAGTCATATGGGGCCACCTGGAGAGTTTTTGCTCTTTGGGCTGCAGAGAGGGACTTAGACCCGTGTTTAGCTCAGGTCCCTACCATCCTTCAATTCCTCCAGGAGGGTTTAGAGAAGGGGTTGCGGCCTAATACTCTAGCTCGACAGGCAGCCGCCATCTCCTCTGTTTTGCAATCTTTGTCAAACAAGAGAGTCTTACCTCACAAACACATCAGGCAGTTCATTAGGGCAGCCAGAAACATCAGTCCCCCAGTGGTACATAGGTGTCCTTCTTGGAGCCTTAGTTTGGTATAGGACGCTCTAACTGGGTCTCCTTTCAAGCCGCTCAAACATGTATCTTTATACATGCTGACCCTAAAGGTAGTATTTTTGGTAGCGGTTACCTCCGCTCGAAGGGTCTCAGAATTAGGAGCCCTGTCCATGGAGGAGAATTATTGCTCTTTCCAGAAGCAATCAGTTACGCTTCGTATGGATGAGGCATTTATTCCAAAAATTAATTCTACCTGCCATAGATCTCAGGATGTGATTCTTCCGTCTTTTTGCCTGAACCCAACGCATCCTAAGGAAAAGGCATGGCATATCTTAGATGTCCGGAGGACTTTAAAGATCTATTTGAGAAGAACCAGGGGAATTCATTCTTGCTCAGCCTTATTTATTAACATCAGGCCTGGTTATGACGGTTAAAAGACTTCTAAGACTCTAGTTTCTACGTGGGTCTGGGTCAGGCACTGTATCGTAGAGGCTTACAGAGCCAAACACAAGGTTCCCCCCTTGCAGATCTGGGATCACTCAGTGCGGGGGGCAGCAATCTCCTACGCCTTCAAGGCTAGGGCTTCATACGAGGAGGTATGCAGGGCAGCCACTTGGTCGTCCCTGCATACCTTTGTAAAACATTACAAGTTGGACCTGTTCAGATCTGCTGAGGCGGCGTTTGGCAGGAGGGTTCTGCGGGCAGTTCTGGAGGCTCCCGGGGCTGTTTGCTCCCACCCTTAAGGTATTTGGGCTTGGGTACATCCCAACGGATCACCGACAGGAGACAGAGGGAGAAACAAAAATTGGTCACCTACCTCGGTGAATTTGTTTCTCTTCTGTAGTCCTGTCAGTGATCCGGCCCTCCCTGTCAAACAGCAGAGACTTAGATAAGAGGGTAACCGGGGTTTTTTCAAAAAAAAAGGAAAAGAAAAGAAAAAGAGACATAAGAGACAAGTAGTTCAGTTGTTTTTCTATTAAGAAAGAAGTTCGCTGTTGCATCCCCTATAGTTCACCTCCCAGTTGGGGCTCAGTGCCTGGATGGGGGGGAATGCATCTAATTTTGTGTTAAGTACTTCCAGAGGTGGAGACGTTCCTCGGCTTAGATATGGACTGGACAAAATGGCCGGGGCAGCTCCACACATGCGCAGAACGCTTCTTTCTTCTTCTGCCTCCTGACGGTCATCCGTGGAGCTACCCAACGGATCACTGACAGGACTACAGAAGATAAACAAATTCACCGAGGTAGGTGACCAATTTTTGTTTCCCTCAGGCTCAGGGCAGCTTATAAGCAACAACAAAAATAAATTATAAATAAAGAAAAATAAACCATATAAAAACCCCTGTCCACTAAAAGCCCAGCTAAATGAATAAGTCTTACATAGGTCAAAAACTGATTACCGTGACAGCTAAGTGCCAAATTATCAATAATACCACAAAAGCTAACCAGTTTACCATATTACCGTTAGCAGATTACTGTACCAAGTTACCACGTAACCAAATGTTACTGTTACTAGTTTAAAGCCTGAACCTTGGAGATCTGTCTAAGTCCTCGCCTGTTCATCTTATCGAGATGATGTAAGACCTTTTTGGTTGGCCAGGCATTTAGCAGGCAGCGGTAGGTTTGTACTGTTGTGGGCTGCAGGAGGACTACCTGATTTTGCTCGGTTTTCCTTTTTGTATTTTAATACATTAGAGGGTATGGGGATTTTATTTAGTTTCATCTGAGAACTTGTGAATATATTTTTGTGTCCTGTAATCTGCCCTGAGGCTTAAGGAAAGGGTGAGATAAAAATACAAATAAATACAATAAATAAAGACAGATCTGGAGGTAGGGAGGGAGTAAACAGGAAATAAATTATGGGCAAATGGTAAATGATAATACATCAAACAGCAATACAGTAATACAGTAAGCACTGTGATATGGGAAACAGTGCAATGGGTATTAGGAGATAATGTGGTAAAATTGGTGAAACAGTTAATCCACCGGACACTAAACAGATACTGCTCAGTATCCTGACCTTTCCAGTTCACGTTGGATCCAGCAGATCCAACCAGATACCAAATAATGGGCTTTAAACTAGATCCTGCGGGGGATGGAGACGAAAAGCACAAAGTTAAGTACAAAAGATAGGGACTTGTATGATACACTGGGAACTGGGAGAGCATTGGGGGTGGAGGAAGCTAGTAAGCCCCAGGAAAAAATAGTAGGGAAGCCATTGGGGCATAAGTCTCATGGTCTTCGATGTCTGTACACTAACGAACAGAGCATGGGAAATGAACTTAAACTCCTAATACAGGAAAGTAAATATGATTTAATAGGTGTTAATGAGACTTGGTGGGATGACTCCCATGACTGGAATGTAGTAATTAAAGAATATAACTAGTGGTGTCCCGAGTAGTAAAGAAAACCCTCGCAAGTATTTCTGAGGGTCCAAAGAGTAGACACAAGTGTTTGGGCCACTCCTTGGATCCTTGGAGAATACTCATCAAGTTCCATGGCAGGGGTCAGGGGTGTGGGTTCTTAGGGGGAGCAGGGAGCCTAGCAGAGGGGTCAGCAGTTGGTTACTTACCTTCCAAGGAGTCCCATGGTGACGTGTGTCCTCTTCCTGGCTGGTAACTTTGAAAATAATTTTAAAAAAACAACTGAACATGTTCAGAAAGGGCCTAAATGGCCCTTTCTGAGCATGCTCAGCCCTTTTTAAGGACGGCGCTGGTGTGCTGATGCTGCCAACGCCATCTTTCTGAGCATGCTCAGTTGGTGGGATTTTTTACTTTCAATGTTACCAGCCAGGAAGTTAGTAACCCCCCCCCCACACCCCACACACCCCCACACACACACAGAGAGTAGACCCCTGCCCCCTGCTCGCCTATTCCTTCCCCAGCCAGTGGACCTCATGGAAGGGGGAGCAGGGACCTAATGCTGGCTTCTGCTTCCCTGTCCTCTTCTGAGGATTTTCAGCGTTCTGAAGTTTCATGGCCCTTCCTAGGAACTTTGGAACTCGGGAAATCGAGGTTGAATGCACCAGTCCTCAGTGTTTCCCAAGGAAAACCAAGGACCAAGTTGCAGCACTAAATATAAGTGGTTTAAAAAGAACAGCTGCAACAGAAAGGGAGGCCGAGTAGCATTATAGCATTAGGGAAGGTTATTGAATGGGTAGTGGCCCAGCAGTTACAGGGACATCTGGACCGGGTCGGTTTTCTTGATCCTTCACAGTCTGGCTTTCGCCCCAGGTTTGGCATGGAGACTGCACTTGTGACCTTGGCTGATGACCTGCGCCATGAATTAGATCAGGGCAGATCCACAATTTTTATTTTACTGGATCTGTCGGCGGCGTTTGATACCGTTGATTACGAGTTGTTGGTGGCGAGGCTGCAGGACCGGACCAGGGTGAGGGGAATTGTTCTTGAATGGTTCCGCTCATTCCTGGTCAGGAGAACTCAGCGGGTGGTTCTTGGGGAATGTACGTCATCTCCCCAAAATCTCACGTGTGGAGTCCCGCAGGGTTCTATTCTGTCCCCCCTCCTGTTCAACGTGTATATGAAATCTTTGGATGAGGTCATTAGAGGGTTCGGCGTATGATGTCATAAGTATCCCGATGATACACCTTTACCTCTCATTTTCGAGTGACTCAGGTCCAGCAGTCTCAGTGCTTACCCGGTGCTTGGCAGCTGTGGGAGATTGCATGAGGGCGAGCCGTCTGAGGCTGAATCCTGACAAGACAGAGGTGATGTTGGTGCAGAGGGCTGAGGTGGTGGTGGCTCCCGTCATTGGCAGGGTCTGCCCCCCTCTGGCCACTCAGGTTCGTACTCTGGGGGTGCTCCTCGACCCACAGCTTTGCCTGGATGGTCAGGTGGAGGCTGCGGAAAAGGGAGCATTTCACCAATTACATCTGGTGTGATGGCTGCGGCCGTATGTCTTGGACTCGGATCTGGCCACCATCATCCATGCTTCCGTTACCTCTCGACTGGACTACTGCAATGTGCTCTATGTGGGGCTGCCCTTGACGACGGTCTGGAGGTTGCAGCTAGTGCAGAATGCGGCAGCCTGCCTCCTGACAGGGACGGGCCGCCCTGAGCACATTACACCTGTGCTCCGTACTCTGCACTGGCTGCCTGTTGTCTTCCAGGCCCAATTCAAAGTGCTGGTTATGACCTATAAAGTCTTAAACAGTCCTGTTTACCTGTGAGATTGCCTCAGACCTTGGGTTTTTTTGCAACCCTTGCGGTCGGCCAGAACTACCCAGCTCAAAGTCCCCTAGGTACGCTGGGTGGTGACGGCAGAAAGGGCATTAGTGGCCGCACCTCAGCTGTGGAATTCCCTCCCATTGGAGGCCCGTTTTTCCCCGGACCTCCCCTCTTTCCATAGATGTTGTAAAACCTGGCTATCCCACTGGGCCTTCGGGGAGGGTAGGTGGGGTGGGAGGGTTTTATTGTTTTATTGCCTGCACCTGCTATGTCCATTTTATATTTTTATGCTTTGTAGTATTTTGGATGTTTTTATTATTGTTATTTTATGATTTTGTTGTACTCCGCCCCGAGCTGCTGTTGTGCAGGAGGGAGCAGGCTACAAATGCTTGTATAAATATAAATAAATAAATAAATAAATAAATATGTCAGAAATGTATATACCTGCACAGAAATCCATGAGAGTGAGCATGGCAGTCCTTTTGAGAGTATCTGGGTGAAAATAAAAGGTGAAAAAAATAAAAGTCATTTCATTGTTGGAGTCTACTACAGACTGACTAACCAAGTAGAAGACATGGATGATGCCTTCCTAAAACAGACTGCAGGTCTTTCAAGGAGGCAGGAAGTAGTAGTAATGGGGGACTTCAACAGCCCCAATATCTGCTGGAAAACAAAACTCTGCTAAGCAAGGAACATTTTGCCTTGCCTTGCCTTGCCTTGTTGAGAATGTCTTCTTTCAGAAGGTGGATGAAGGAATGAGAGGGTTGGCTATCCTAGACTTGATCCTAACCAACAGGGAAAACTTGGTCAATGAGGTGAAAGTAGTGGGAACTTTGGGGGGAAGTGATCATGAAATGTTGGAATTCATGATCTTAAGAAAAAGTAAAGGTGAGCATAGTCAGATGTGTACCTTGGATGTTAGGAAAGCTGATTTTAACAAACTCAGAGAAATGCTAGGCATGATCTCATGGCTAAATAAACTAAAGGAAAAAGGAGTCCAAGATGGGTGGGAGTTTCTGAAAAATGAGAAACTGGAATCACAAACAATTCCAATAAGAAAAATGGGAGACATCTAAAGAAACCAATGTGGATGCACAAAAAACTTTTTGATGAGCTGAGAATTAAATAGGACACATGTAAGAAATGGAAGTTGGGACAAGTCATGAAGGACCTATATAGACAAGTAGCCTAGACTTGTAGGGACGGTGTCAGGAAGGCAAAAGTACAGAATGAGCTGAGGCTTGTGAGGGATGCTAATAACAACAAAAAGGGTTTTTTCAAGTATGTTAGAAGTAAGAGAAAGAAAAAGGGAGTGGTAGGTCCGCTGCTCAGTGAAGATGGTGAAATGTTAACAGGTGACAAAGGGAAGGCCAAACTACTCAACTCCTATTTTGCCTCCATCTTCTCCCAAAAGGGAAATTGTTCCAACCTGGCAAAGGTAGCATGAATGATGACAAGAAACAATTGCAACTTAGGATAGACAAAGAGTTGGTCAGAGAATACCTAGCTACTCTAAACGAGTTCAAGTCTTTAGGGCCAGATTAATGACATCCTAGGGTACTGAAAGAACTTGCTCATGTACTGTGAGGACCTCTATCATCTTTGAGAACTCTTGGAGAATGGGTGAGGTGCCAGAAGACTGGAGACAGGCAAATTTTGTCCCTGTCTTCAAAAAGAGGGGAAAGGAGGATCCAGGAAACTATAGACCAGTCAGTCTGACATCGATACCTAGAAAGATACTACAACAGGTTTTTAAGCAGTCAATCTGTAAGCATCTAGAAAATAATTAAGTGATTACTAGAAGCCACTAAGCCAGCATGGATTTGTCAAGAATAAGCCATCCCAGACTAATCTTATATCCTTTATTTAATTTAATTATTTATTTATTTTTAATCTTAGCTCCTTTTTTGATCGATTTACTAGTTTAGTGGATCATGGGAATGTAATATATCTTGATTTCAGCAAAGCATTTGGCAAACTCCCCCATGATATTTGTCACAGGTTTGGGATCCACTACCCCACATTTCTGGGTTAGGTGACTCAGTTTCCCTCACTTGCAGCCCATCTGAATCAGTTCTCTCTCTAGCTAATTCAGTCCTGCAAAGGGGCAACACTTTTGTCACCCAAGTTCCAGGGGCTTCCCATTCTCAGACTCTTTCTCTCTGGGTTCGCAAGTGCTTGAGGGCACAAGATACCCAGACTGTGTTCCCCAATGTGAGACAACAGAAAGCACTTCTTAGTAAAGAAGAAAGTTTATTGATTACATAAACAAAGATAGTTTGAATGCAGAGTGGCAAATAAAGCAAAGGTAAATAGCGCAATCCTAGTCTGTACTGAGTAAGTCCATAGTTAAGATCTTACCCTACAGAAAATCCACAAACTTGAGTCCATTTCTCAGCCAGATGTAGTAAGGCTGGGCTTTTTGTCCTTAAGCTGGTTAGCCAGCAAAGTCCCTTCTCCCAACTGAGCTAGAAGGAAAAAGATCTTCCCCCCTTAAATATCTTTCCAGGTTTCTTTGTTTGACTTTCCCGCCTGGAGGACTCTGCTTTTAGTCACATAGGCAGGAAGAGATTCATTTGCAACTCAATGTTCTCTGTCTGGTTTCTGCAGAGGTGTTGTTAGGCTTTTCTGAATACACATTCGGCATGACTTTGTCTCTCTCCATTGCATGAAGTGAGTTTCCAGTTCTCAGCTTTTACATTACATACATGTTTAACCTTTACTTTTACATATTTGTTAGACCTGTAGTCCAGTATCTCCTTGTGACAATATTCTTGTTGACGAGCTGGTAACGTGAGCTAGATGATAATTACCATGAAGTGGATTTACAGCTGGTTAAAGAACCATACTCAGAGTGCTCATCAATGGCTCTTCATCAGTCTGGAGGAGGTGTCGAGTGGGGTGCTGAAGGGCTCTGTCCTGGACCTGGTACTGTTCGACATCTTTATTAATGACTTGGATGAGGTAGTAGAGAGAATTATTATTAAATTTGCAGATGTCACAAAACTGGGAGGAGTAGCTAACACCTTAGAAGACAGAAATAAAATTCAAAATGATAAGTTGGAAAACTGGCTAAAATTAACAAAATGAAGTTCAACAGAGATAAATATAAAGTTCTGCATTTAGGTCAGAAGAATGAAATATACAAATACAGGATGGGAGATACCTGGCTTGGCAGCAGTACATGTGAAAAGGATCTTGGGATTGTAGTTGATGACTGTGATCCTTGCAGATGGTGAGGACTCCTCTAGGCTTCTCCCAGGTAACCTGGGTGGATTTTGTTGGATTGTGCAACAGTCAAAAGTAAAAGCCCATTGCAAACCCTGCAAGCTCAATATGGGGCTTGTCCAGTAAGGGGAGGGTCAGGGGATGAAACAGGTTTTTTTTCCCCTTGTCTCCTCTCTTCTTCTCCCTCTGTCCTCCATCTTGTCCCATGTAGTCTGTAAAGTATGGAAGCATATCTTTGAGTTCTTGGTAAAGTTCTGTTTTGAAGAAACTTCTGCTGTGTGTTATTCAACAGAAAGCTCTCTCTACAATAGGCCCAGGAAACCTTCAAGGCAATTTTGAAGACTAGAAGCAGCCCAGAAGGAGTGCAGACTGTGAAAGAAAACTCCCAGACACAGAGGCGTAACTACTGACTGTGAGTAAGAAGGCCTAAATCCCAGAAGGGGAAAGGGGAGGGAGCAAGTATGGCAAGCGGCTCAGAGCTTAGTTCAGTTTCAGTAGGAAAGCTGAACAATGTAAATTACCAATTGTGGAAGTTTAAAGTGGAAATGCTGCTGTCTAAAGATGATCTATGGGAGGTGATTACCATGAACAGACCAGCAGCAAATCACGAGGAATTGGATAAAAAGGACAGGTTAGCAAAGGTACAATAAGTTTATTGGTAGAAGATGACCAGCTAACCCATATAAGAAGTAAAACCACAGCAAGAGGCATGTGGATTGCATTGCAAAACTTGCATGAGAGAACTAGCCTGAATAGCAAACTGTTTCTACTGAGTAAACTATACAAAATGAGGCTTGGCAAAGAAGGCGAAATGCAGGAGCATATAAATGCCATGTTGGAAGTAGTGGCACAGCTGCACAGCACAGGAGAAGATATAAAGGACAGCCACGTGGTAGCCCTAATCCTCTGCAGCCTGCCTGAATCTTACAGTGCCCTCATCAGTGCCCTGGAGACAAGGCCAGAGGCTGAACAAAAGCTGGAAATTGTTAAAAGTAGACTTGAAGATGAATTCCAGTGCAGAAAGGAGAACCTGCAGAATGATCTAAAGCACGGTAATGAGACAGCACTGAAACCCTCAGACAAAGCTCCTAAGAGGGAAACCAGAGTATTCTGATGCAAAAAGAAACCAGCGGGTGGTACTGGGGGCTGACATATCAAGCCCCCGGGCTGAAACATCAAGCCCCTGGGCCTTGACTTACAGCATTCCGCAGGGTTCAATTCTGTCTCCGTTATTATTTAATGTGTATATGCAGCCCCTGGGGGAGATCGTGAGGGGGTTCGGGGTGCAATGTCACCAATATGCTGATGATACTCAGCTGTACCTCTTGTTTTCAACCAGAGCCGGGCCGCGACTCTGGAATTCCCTCCTGGAGGAAGCTTGCCTGGCCCCGGGTCTGCTGGCATTCTGCTGAGCCTGTAAGACCTGGCTGTTCGCTCAGACCTTTGGAGGCGAGGGGGGGGTTGGTGGTGGGGGGTCATTGGTTTTTAAGAAGAATGATGGGTGGGGTTGTTTTAAAATGTTTTAAAATTGAATAATTTTTATGCTTGTTGTTGCTGTTTTTCATTNATTGGTTTTTAAGAAGAATGATGGGTGGGGTTGTTTTAAAATGTTTTAAAATTGAATAATTTTTATGCTTGTTGTTGCTGTTTTTCATTTGTTGTAAGCCGCCCCGAGATGCTGTAGGCATGGGGGGGGGAGGGGGGGGCTAATAAATGTGAATAAATAAATAAATAAATAAATAAAAAGGAGGAACATTTAAAGAAAGACTACTATATATTGAAAGCAGAACAGCAGAAACTGTCTCTGCAAACACCTAAGCGGAGGGCTAAAGTCACAAACAGCAACATAGTTGCTCAACAATGGAGTGGGTGCTTCAGAGCAACGCAAGACAGCTCATCCCAAAATTGGTGTGTAGACTCTGGGGCCATGAGCCACATGACTAGCGATAAAGGATTCTTCACAGGATTGGATCTGAGCAGTAAAGAAAGGATCTACCTTGCAGATGGGAGAAGCATCAACGCGGAAGGAAATGGAAAAGGATTCCTGTACTGCAACCAGTTACAGGGAGGCACACTGACCATACCCATGAAAGATGTGCTCTATGTGACCAACTTAGAAGGGGGAGTCCTGTCTATGAGGCACCTGGCAGCGAGGGGGATCACCATCTGTTTCCAGGGAAATGAATGCACAATTCAAAGTGGGACAAAAGTACTGGATAGAACCACTGCAGATGAGCACCTGTACTGTCTGAACACAGCGAAAGAACAGGCGAAGATCACTGTGCACAAGCCACATGATGACTGCATCCACCTGTGGCACAGACACATAGAACATAGACACCCAGACAGCATCAAGGAAATGCACAGACAGCAGTTGACCAAAGACCTTAAGGTATCAACGTGTCCCGTGATCATGAAATGTGACTGTTGCATCAAAACCAAAGCCCCGAGGGCTACGCTTCCTAAGAAGAGTCAGAATAGGGCCACGAAACCACTTGATCTTGTACACAGTGACGTCTGCAGCCCAATGAAGGTTCTCACACCAGGAGGCAACCAGTATATGGTAACGACTATTCAAGGTACATGATCACGTACATCATGAAGAGTAAAGATGAAGTATTCAACAAACTTTAGGACAATGGGAATTTTTAGACACACGTTAAAGTTCCGGATGTTTCAATCTTCTGGGTTTACAAGTCCACAAGTAAGTTCCGGATTCATTTTTCACACACACACTGCCCTGAGGCAGTTCCTGGATGCATTCTTCACACAAACACTGCCCTGAGGCAGCCTAAAGTAGCCGCAGCTGTAAACATAACAGGCTGCCATGGAAACCCAGTGACCACAGCTGCCTGCAGGAAAGCAGTTTACCAGGAGAACCTTTTACACACAAAAGTTCTGGAAGAAGTTTCATGCAGAAGTTCAAAGAGCCGGATGTTTAAGATCTGGATGAGTGATTTAGACACACAGAAAGTTCTGGATGTTACAGCAAACATCCAGGAGAAATGTGTGTCTAAAAACACCCTATGTGACCATGACGAGCAACAAGTTCCAGCGCAGACCAAAGACATTGCAGACTGACAATGGAGGTTAGTTCACAGGAAAGGAAGTAGAGGACTTCCTGAGACTCCATGGAATTTATTTATTGATTGATTTATTTATTATATTTGTATGCCACCTCCCATGCCCACAGCATCTCGGGGCGGCTTCCAGCACAGTATAAAACAATTATTAAAACATAAAAAATCCACAATATCATCATTAAAACAATTTTAAAATACCCCCCTACAAAAATTTAATCCACCCTCCCCTCCCCACCTCCAAAGGCCTGGGACAACAGCCACGTCTTATAGGACCAACAGAAGGCTATTAGACTCGAGGCCAACCGTGCTTCCTCTGGGAGGGTGTTCCACAACTGGGGCCCAACCACCGAGAACGCCCTCTCCATTGTAGCCCCCGGCTTTACACAGGGGACCTCCAAGAGGGCAGCCCCGGCAGTCCGAAGGGTCCATCCTGAGTCACGGAGAGTGAGGTGGTCCCTGAGGTATCCAGGTCCAAGACCATATAGGGCCTTATAGATCAAAGTCAAAACCTTGAATCTCGCTTGGCATGTTACCGGCAGCCAGTGCAATGCACAGAGCACCGGTGTTATGTGCTCTCGTCGGCCCGTCCCTGTTAGGAGACGAGCTGCCGCATTCTGCACTAGCTGCAACCTCCGGGCCAGTGTCAAGGGAAGCTCCACGTGGAGCGCGTTACAGTAGTCCAGACTCGAGGTGATGAAGGCATGGATCAAAGTGGCCAGGTGAGCACCAAAAGACAGTGCCATATACACCCGAGCAGAACAGAACAGCTGAAAGAAAAAACAGAACGCTAACCGAAATGGTTAGATGCATGTTAACAGATTCTGGACTACCAGAAAAATACTGGGACAAAGCAGCAGTTGTTGCCACCTACCTACAAAATCAGCTGTATTCTAGAACAGTGAGGAAAACTCCATATGAACTGTGGCATGGTCAAAAACCTAGTGGGTGCCACATCAGAATATTTGGAAGTAAGACTTACGTATATACCCCAGAGGAGAAACGTACCAAGTTGCAAAACAGAGCAGTGGAAGGCATCCTCATAGGATACAATGAACATTCCAAAGGTTACAGGATCTTGGATCCACACACAGACAGAATAACCATTAGTAACAGTGTGACCTTTGTGGAAAACTCAAGGTCCAGGCGAAGGAGAACAATCAACCACGGATGAAACCACTGAAAAGGAGCAATTCTCTGAACAAATAGTTGAAATCAGCACAAAGGTAACAGAAGTGCAGGAACAGACACAGCCAGCTGCTGAAGCTGAGCCAAGGCAGTCGACGAGGTCTAACAAAAGCATTCCCGCCCCCCTCCCCCCAACTCGTCTGTCCTACAAAGTCAGCACCAGTAAATTGTTGGAGCCAGCATCCTGGGAGGACATCTCGCAGATGTCAGAAGGGGAAGCAGAAAAATGGGTAAGAGCAGTTGAAGAAGAAGTAAAGTCCATGCAGGACAATGTGACGTGGACACTTACTCCACTGCCTGCAGGGAGAAAGACTATGGGTTGTAAATGGACATTTAAAATAAAGTACAATGCGCAGGGAAATATTGAATTGTACAAGGCCCGACTTGTTGCAAAAGGATACTCCCAGAAGTACGGAGAAGACTACGATGAAACATTTGCACCTGTAGTTAAGCACACTACAATCAGAACATTGTTAAGTATAGCTGCTGGAAGAGGAATGCAAGTCAAGCATATGGAC